>JAHFWJ010000538.1:600000-970107 GCA_028555115.1 Himalopsyche japonica | reverse complement strand
AGGAATCTACTTACCAATAGGCAAGCAAAAGATTGCAGCTGAAGAGAATGAACAATATTAATCCATTATCAACTAATCAGTTGATAATGCTCGCGATGAGCGAAACCGGTCCTGATCAAAAAAAATATATTGTGGAAATAAGTACTAAAAAAATGTGTTTTTATTATTTAAAATATAATGCCTTTCCATCAAGAAGTGACAGTTAACACCTTAAAAAAAAAAATACTTTATATTGTTACCGGCTAATATTCAATGATAAAAGACGATAACCTAGATGTAGAATGATGAATGATGTTGATGAAAATGATCGAAAAATACAAAATTAATTGGAAATTTAGTTTATATTAATTACCCAACAAGCATTCCTAGAAAAATATATACTTTTCATCACCTTCAAAAAATCCACTCCTTTCAGCATATTTTTTAAAGCCTTAACCTCTTCGGCATTTTGTTTTGCATATGCAAACATGCATCGTTTCAAATAAAACACTTATTTCCTTTCATCCTTGGTAAATAAAAGGTGTACTTAACGATTAATGATATAATTCATGATATCGACTGAAGGTGCTTGATGGAACTTCAATATTAAATTTGAATTGTTACAACTTTGTACGATTCCATATGTCTTATCACAAACGACCCGGGTTTCACCCTTCGGCATCTTCAGGTATTCCATCGCACGGATGCAACAGAACTGACGTAAAACAAACAGTTAGCATCGTATATATAATATATTAAAATTATTATTAACAGGAATCTACTTACCAATAGGCAAGCAAAAGATTGCAGCTGAAGAGAATGAACAATATTAATCCAATAATAATTAGCTATGACAACTTTCATTAACGATCTTGCTAATGAGTTGTCGTTATTGAAATGGGGTTTTCAACAAATTTAAATCAAGTAATCAAATTATAAATGTGTCTTCTTTTGTTTAAAGGATACCTAATATCCTACTACTAATACCTAAAGAAACCCGGGTCATTTGTGATAAGACATATGGAATCGTACAAAGTTGTAACAATTCAAGATTAATGATAATTTTAAACTTTATAAAAGCGGGTACTTTTTGAAAGCGCTTCCACTCGACTGTGCGACCGTTAAAACTATGACCTTTCAGAAATCGCCCCTTATGCGGAAAATTAACACTCCACTTTAATATAAACGTAATTGCCTGCTTGTTTGTTATATAATCGCTTTCTTTCCCCAATTTTGAGGCTTTTATCTTTCCACGATAGGTACTCGCTATACTTGTTAAATGTTTTAAAAATGTCATTAAACACAAGTAATATTATACTGAAAGGTCACCACGTACAACTCTTTTTATGACACATGGCTGGTTTTTGAAAGGAAGTTTTAAAAATCATCAGAAACACACCGTCATCTGATTGTATTTTATCAGTGTAAACCATAAAAAAGTGGACGTCAATGAATATAATATATGAAAACATGCTTACAAATAATGTTGGATGATATCTTACCTGTATATTTATAATTTGTATTTCTATAACCTACGCAGTATTGTTGTGCCTGGAATAAAATGTTTTAGGCCCACATATGTTCGAATGTCATTAAAGGAAAAACAAAAACCGAACAATGTGTTGCCTCAAAGCAATCTTAATCAATCTTTGGTTGTACATATTCTATAGTATATTATCAATGTGTCTGATTTCGTCGACTTTAAAGCATTAAATAATTCATTGACTAAAAATGCAGTCACATAACAAAACAGGCCGTGGTATTTAAAATGGAAAAATCGGGAGAATAAAAAAATCAGTCAGCTATAGATAATACAATACTTTCAATATTTCAAACAATAAATGTGAATATTATTTTAATATTTCAATTTCTCTACGGATACTCATGGTTTGCGTCATGGAAACTCATTTAAGAAACATTGCTATGATAAAAGGTTTTCAAAATGAATAATTTTATTTTTCTGTCTATCAATACGTACAAAAAAAAATAACCGTGCCAAAAAGTATTTGCGTTGAAATCTGTTGTAAGGAGGATTGTGGTTTTTCGTAAAACTGATATCCATCCGACGACATTGCGAATAACGTTGATTCGGCTGAATAACACTCGTGTTCTAAAATTAAATAACGTGATTTATAATTTTTTTAATCATAAATCATCGTACTATTACATCAAATCGTACTTCAATTTGAAATAATGATTTGACAATAAAGTTTCATCTATTAAAAATAAGAAAATTTTATTCATCTGTATGTTGTATTAGTTGTAAATTTTGATTATTTATGTACTTTTTTCTTTTACAGGTAAGTTACATCTATTCTACTTCTTTTCACATAACACGATGTAAAGCGAAAATTGATTTCATTATGGAAAACTGATTGATTTCCGGGTAAGTCATTTTTTATGTTTATTCCAAAAGTTGATGGTATTGGCCGCAGCATGATTTTATATATATATTTTAATAAGATTGCAGGTCAAATAAAATCACTCAAAATTTAATAAATTTTAATTAATATGTTTATGCTCAAGATAACGTTCCGTTATGGTAATTAACCGGAGAAAGTGCAAGGTGTCAATTACTGCACTCCATCTGTCTGTTTAATATTATCAAGTATGCACTTTCTTAAGCAATACATTGTGACATCTACGTGAAGAATTTTAATCAATACTGCTTTTTTTTGTATAAAACCAGGAAGCCCATTGTGTCTCAATGAAAACTATGTCTTTAAAAAATGCTACCTGACTGTCCTTAATAACTCTCAAATGTTACTGTGTTCCGGATTTAGACCGTCATAATATTCACAATTTACAACTTACCTGCGATTTACACGGGCAGACTGATAAGCAGAAGAGAGGCAACTCTATTGTCATGCATCGCATTCCTCAACGCGGTATGTGAATAGGATTTAAAGCAGGTAGCCCGATTTGTAATAGGTGCGTGTATTGTGCAACACGTATATTATAAATTATACGATTTTTATATAATACAAAGGTAGCTTTTATCTACATTTCGATGCAATTTTAATATTTTATTACCATAAGTAACCAGTAGCGTGCGTACATTTTAAAAACATGGCACACAGTATTCGAAGATTTATAAAAGTTTAGTATACAAATCAATATAGATAATAATAATTATTATCAGAATATGTGTGCTTATTTCAATGATTTAAGTGCTGGGAAAAGAGTGCATTAGTTCAGTTACCTCAAACATAAACCCTTATTGTCTATCTATTAAACCTAATCATTCTAGATTAGCTGTTTCGCTTATAGATGTGTAAATAAAGAGTTCGTTAGAATTGGCTACTGTTACGTCGATGACTGTTGGAGAAAACGTGTATTCACGTTTGACAATACTTAAGTACAAAATTATTGATGTCAAAGAGAGATTAATGTGTATCAGAAAGCAGAGCTTTTTGTCGTTTTGTATTTCATGCACGCCACTGCAGACAACAAGTCATTGGGGTGTGAACTTTCTAAGATTGTAATAATCATTATAATATCTTGTTATATGGGTGATCATTAAGTAAAAACTGATAATTTTACAAATAATAATACCTGCTAGACGACTTATTACTATATAATTTTCCATTCCTAATATTTTATCACAAAAAATATCGATCATAAAACTATGTTATTGATTTTCTCGTCAATGATCGGTAAAGATTATTTCTAATATGTTTACTTTACCTTTTTCACAGAAGATGGAAAAATTTCGATGTATTTATGAGATTGAAATGCAAAACTAAATAAAGTATGTATTCATAGTATGAATATTTCTTAATACATAATACAAAGATATTGATAAAGATCGGCTTTGTTGTGTCTTAAGTTGGCATATATTTTTATTCTCAAGATCGCGACGTCTTAGTGAGAGATGTTTCTTATAAAAATAATAATCATAAAATCTGTATCCATCGTATGTATTCACATGACAATGCATACATATGTGTATCAGCGGGTTGAATTGAAACTTCATGCTAAGTAGACTTGTTTTCGCCTAAAAGATAGTGTGATCTTTTCAAGTCAAAATATTTTTATCACCAAAACTCAAATATGTTATTTTAACCAAATAAGGGTTGAAATTAAAGTGATCTAAAAAATATATTAATATCATGAATGAAACAAATGTGAATTATAAAAGAAAAAAAATTGGTTGTCTGTAAAGTCGGTTTACGGACGATAGTTTAACGTGACAACGTCATAAGAAAACATTGATGAAATGATTGCATACTTTATGAATAAAATGGAATCATTTTTATTGAATTATCATTATTTTGTATGGATACGAAGAAGGAGTGAAATGAAATCTACAATTTTTTATTGATATATTTTATTCGCACGCGACAAACGGGACAATGAGTCATGTTTTTTCGTCCGTGCAGCGGGCGTTCATCGATTTATAAGACGTTGTCACGTCAATAAATGTAAAAAAAATAATTGACATCTAAAGTCGATGAAACCCAGTTGGGATAAAATACAAAATGATCAAAAGTTCACTTAGTTTCTTCACAGCGTGATAATAATTGATTTTTATTCACTTTTCCCAATTATTCACATTGTTAGATGATGAATAAATACAATAAATATTTGTTACAAATATATAATAAAATGTTACAATGATCTCTCTTACAAATATTTTTTATACTCAACTGATAAAGTTAAACAACCACTTATTTGATAACAAACACTATAACTATACATATAAAAGCCGCACTTGAGGCCACTTATAAACCCGACATATATCAAATATATTTGATCTACTGCTATTTCCCATTACAAAATAATATCTTTGAATCAAAAAGATAGATGAGAATTATTTTCAAACGGGGACACATCTAACGTGAAACGAGCAAATATGGCATAAGAGTGAAATAATAGCAAATAATGAGAGAAACTGTGGGAAATTGTTATGAAGATATAATTTTTTATTACTCCATATGCAGTTAAATTACACATTTATGCAGATATGCCTATTGTATACAAAATGTTGTGATTTTATTCAGCATTTCACTTCACACGTGCAACTATTTTTTCGATTTATAGCACTCAACTTCGGTCACATAATCGAATCTATCAATGAAATGGAAATTCAAATTCAACCTGGCCATCATAATCTACATATAAAAAATACACTATAGCATTCGTATAATGATTGATATACACGCAGCACAGTTTATGAATTAGAAATAGGTGCCAAATAAGTTATGGATAATGTATTCCGGATATAAATAAATTTCCCTCAAAAAATCTAAGTAAATTTATGACGTAGGTTTTGCATATATTTATTCATGCGCTTACATCCAATTTCGGATCTGAAAAGTTTAAAGCGTATGTCGGAGGTGAATAATGTATCATTTTTACACAGTATATTATATTCGACAGAATTTTTATTATTCACGACTTAAATGATTGGAAATGTTTTTGTCGTTCGTGTTATTACAATTTCATTAAAACTAATGGCTTCATTATTTGATGGATTTTTTTTCGCGTACAATCGAAAGACAAACAATAATATTTCTCTTTGTGACATTATTTTATTATTATAAAATGGCGCTAGGGGCCGTTCAGGTCCATGGCCGACTGCACAACCTCTCTCCAGGCATTAATCTGAAATATTATTACGGTCAAATGATTACAGGTACCTTTGGTATATAGACTATGCTAACTGTTTATTGTACGTCAGTTTTCTTGCATCCGTGTGATTGAATGCTTGAAGATACCGAAAGGCAAAACCCGGGTCGTTAGTGACAAAACATGTGGAATCGTACAATGTTGTATCAATTCAAATTTGATATTGAAATTCTTTCAGTCGATATCATAAATTAAAAATAAATAGGTACATATTTTCTATATATATAGGTATATATAATTAAATATCAAAAATATATAGAAATAAAATATAGTTCATTTTCATATAAGCACACTTGTTTTAGACAGAATGCTTTTACGGAAATCAATCTTTAAAAAGAAATCAGTTGCGATTTTCATTAAGGCGAATCGAAAACAAAATTTCACACTTATATAGTGTTTTAGTATTTAAATGGCTACCGTCTTTTAAAAAAAGATAGCCGTAAGTTCATTATTATATTTAAGAAATATAATACTATTTTCGGCCCGTATTGTTTATGGTAAAAACAAAAATGTGTTGATTGATGACATTTTAACAACCATTATAACCACGACATAACTGCCGTTTCTTGTACAAAAGAAATGTTGTGTTATAATTAAGGGAAACGTGCAAAACGCAGTTTCCATTTTGGAAAGTGGCACTCATATTAGCGGGACGTGAACATCTCTCGTGTTGCCAGCGTGTTCTTATTCGCGTTTTTCATTTCACTGCATATAAAACTCGGTGATTTCCCTTTTAAAATACAACATTTTCATGCATTGCAGTCTGCACACACTGACTACTCAATCATAAAATTACGTGTTGCCGCGATTTGAAATAATTTAGAATTGCAATCGAACGGTAAGTTATAATGCGGGTATTAATTAATACAAAGGCGCCACGAAAGTGTCTATTTCATTTATTTTTAATATTGGTACCGTATAAATTATTTTATTTTACCCACATAACGCATACAGAACAAACACAATAAAATATATGTATTATTTAATATAACCTTCTTTTAGTTCTTGGCGATATAATACATAATGAAAAAAATGTTTATTTTTCATATTCCACTATTCATATTCACGTTTCGCTTGGCTAATGAATATTTTCAATACGATATTTGTACATACTAGAAATATCAACATTAAAATATAAAAAAATGATACAAAGTAATGCACATTCTTTTTTGTTTAATAATTTCGTTTATTGGTTTTTTGAACTTTTTAATTAACTACTTATGAAAGTGCAATCAAAATCCACACTTACTCAAAATCAGATCTTTTCAGTCGAACATAAATATCTGCTTAAAAGTTTTTCATTCCAATGTGTCATGTGAAGAACATGTAAACATATTTATATTTATTTCATGTGTAATGGTTAGAATGAGACACGCAAAAAACTCGACGTAAACCAGATACACTGTCGAGTCAAACCAGCGACGATTTATGACATTTTGTTCCTACTTTGTATTTAAGTTAATGTAATTGTATTTATTACTGCTACCGTTTCACCGGCACGTGAAAAAATATGTCATTTGTACATGGTTACATGTCAGCAGGTAATCACAGCCATCTGTATGTCGAGGCCTGCCTCTATTATTCAATTATTACAATAAAAATAATACGAACGGAGACAGGACGTTAATCTTGTTTAACTTGGGCCAAATTTGTATCTAACCAAATCTTACTACGCCTATAAACATATTATAAAATTTGGTTGCTCATGTCACATACGACAAAATAGTCGCTGTTCTTTTAAAGTATATAAACATTACTTAATAAGGTTAATTGGATGATGATGTTGCTGAAGATGACCTTAAAATTAGATTAATTTATATCAATAAGACACCTAATCCTCTATATATTTTAATGAATGATATTTATAATTTAACAATATAAGACTTGAAATATCATTCTTTACAGCACAACAAAATACCTACTATGTTTGAATTAGAAAGATATTGTATTGTCTATTCCTTATTAAAATACACAAAGCTAGGTTATGTATATAAGTTTTTATTTAGTTCTAATGGAAATTTAAGGCGAAATAGTCCCAAGAAACCAATTACATTAACGTATTACTAAATACTTTGTTATTTTTATCCTATACTATTTTAATCCATAAGAAAATATATCTCTCTACTTTTAATTTCATTTCTATCAAGCTATATCAATCTCTATCTACATATTTATGAGTTTCATTCTCCTAATAATTTTACTTAATATTGCAATGTTAATATGAATGCATTTGACTTAATATTGCAATTGCGATTTAAATTGTCATATACATAAACTGTGAAAGTAAGAAAAAGTATTAATTAACGTATTTAACAAATAAATCCCCAACACAACACGCAATTGACCGGTGCAAACGTCAGATTTGTATGGTAGTTGACTCAACTATACATTGTTGCATAAAAAGTCTTACATTCAAAAGAGATTTTCTTAATTTTATCTAAACCAGACTTTTTCAGTTGTGATATGGTGTGAACTCAAAGCTATTTTTGTGACTTAATGACATAATAATTACAAATATGATCTCGCATCGTATGTATTGCATGTTATTTGAATTTCATTGATCAACTGCTATTCCTTTGCTTAAATTGAAGCTGTACAAAATATATGGATTCGGTTGCTCGAATTCGTTTGGAAATAATTATTTTATTTTTTTCTTCGTATTCTCCTCTTTGGATATGCACCGTTACGTATTTCTACAGAATTTGACCGATTCATCAATCAATGCTGTCCTTGTAGTTTGTTTTGCAGCAAGAGACAAACACACAAATTTTCTTGCGCTTGTTTTCTCATTTCTTTTTGCAATAAATTTTTTCATGTAACACGCAAATAAGTCATGAATCTGAACGTAAATTTAATTATTATTACTGAAGCAAAAATCCTTTGACTATAAAATACTTTATGCTAACCATTCATGATCTGTGTTCAGTCAAAAATAACCTCGTGACTGTTCCAATCTTGTTGACAAATCCTTAAAGCGTTAAGCCATGACTTGTCCCTGGTTAACATGTTTTCTCAGAGACTTTCGTGTTATTTTATGTATGTTATTCTCGTCTTCCATTGATTTAACGAAACCGACGAATGTTTTCTATTTTCGGAATCAACTCTTGAGGAATTTTATGACCGTCGGTCGTCACTGTTCGTTTTCAGTTTTTTTAAAGAATGCGTGAAATTAGTTATTACTGTAAAACAGCACGTCTCAATAGAAAACATCTACAATGTTTTTTTATTTTACGTTAATTACCCGAAACGTAGAAAATATCCCAGGTAAACAGTCGGCCATTCTTTCAATATGTTATGTAGATTAGTCGCATCTTATTCTCTATGGTTTCAATATCATCCATTCTAAATATTATATATATTTTAAATATACGTTCAAAAGACTTAACGTGCCTCCATTTTGTGTCACATCCAGGCTTCAGTTAATGCCTCAAACGAAATTTTTAACTATTAAAGTCATGAAATAGTCATAAAAAAAGATACGAGGTGGACATTAAGTATAATTCTACATATTTACAGTGTCATTGGGCAGGACTCTCTTAAAGATTCAAAAGAATTGTAGTTATATCAAATAGGGTCATAGCTTCCTGTAGCTTCAATAATGAAATGTAACGTGCAACACCTATTAAAAAAATCTTTTATAATTTTTCTGTTATTTTAAAACTTATTCATTTTTCAAGATAATTAACTAAACGTGTTGAAATAAATTCATTAGGTAAAAACATGTTTTATTCAAAAATATATACCGTTGATAAAGTAGATAATTCCACAGTACTGCGTCCAAGATTGAGAATATTAAGTAATCATCAATTCATCACGGTTGTAACTGCAAAATTGGAACACGTAAAAAGAAGAAAAATATTATTATTTTTCTATCTGCTCAGGAATCGAGATTGCTTGTTAGTCACCGACCTAGACAACTCGGCCAAGTTCAAACAAACTGTACAGTGTGTTTGTACTTGCTGTATAAAGATAGCCCCAACATTAGCAATTTATAATTACTGAATTCATGTTTTTTTCTTCTGATAACGGACCATATCCAAGCATCCGAATCGCATACATAATTTTGATGAAAAAAATAATGTAAAAACAGTAAATGAAACAGATGTTATGGGAAAAATAGAAAGTCTTTACGTCCGTATATCGAATAGGTTCTTTTTTCACTTAGATATTAAGTACATCTTCCTACATAGTTGAATATCGATAGTGTATGTTCTGTCAAAACGACTTGAATAGATTCAAAATACAAATAAACAATATTGTTTAAAACAAAATGTCTGCTTAAAAGGCAAATACGAGTTTTTCAATGAAAATGAATCCTTTCCAGTTGAAAGTATTCGAATTAAGATTTAATCAACCACGCGAATTGGTATTTATATCAAAGTATGTGTTGTTGTAAAAAAATCTATGATTCGCTGAAAATATCTTTGTTTTAGGCTTGTTTTGTTTGTAATAGAAACCCGTCACATATCAAAAAATTGATTTTGAGATTTTTGAATGTACCAATGTAGAATATAAAACATGGTGTTGCTACACAACTTTGGCAGAAAAATAAGACACATCCTCAAAATAGTGGGTAACCTCATAAATCTTAAAATAATGTCAAAATATGGAAGCAAAAAGCTTATTTTATCAAAAAATCTACGAAAAATCACCCGTAGGACCGTGATACCCATTACAGAAATCAACAACCACTTATCTGCAAAACCACCCTACTAGAAAAAAATTCCATTTCATTCATAAATTTATTTCAATTGCATTTTTGTTAGTTATGTCTGAATGCTCTTTCCCACCCCATTCGATCTTATATAGCAGGGCGAAGAGAACGGCAATTAGCTAACCATAAGTATTATCCTTAGTGTATCTTTTCTGTCGCCAATTCGCAAAAAAATATGGAATTATCGCTCGTGAATACTAATATTTCCTTCAATAATTAGTAAGTTAGTGGATTTCAGAATAAAATTATCGTATATTAATGCGTTTACTATTTGTTGAATACAGAAATTTTTGCGATGTACGAATATGACTAAGAGCTGCTGGTATAATACGCTTCCATCTGACCGTGACAAACTTCACGCTTAGCAATTCTGTTTTTATCTCGAATTCAAATTAAATAGAGAGTGTGAATTACCAATACGCGAGCAGAAGCCTGCTTTATCATCATTTTCACTATTATTAATTTTATTTTTTCTAATCTGTTTGATATTAATTCAGTGACACGCGTATAATTTTGCATTGACACAATATTTACATGTCGTTAGCTTAGTGCAGTGCTCCCCAAACTTTTTGCTTTCCAAGATCCGCACTGACCAGTCCATTAAAATGGGCAGGTTGATGTACCCAATATTTGTAACGTATTACGTTTTTAAAAACAATAATAATTGTTACACACTACTATGTCCACTGGAGGGATACATAATTCGCGGCCATGCTTTGGGGAACGTTGGCAAACAGATAACATTTCTTAACCCTAAACAAATAGTTAATGGCATTTGAATGAAAATTTTCAGTTTATTTTATGTTCCATAATCTGTAGAAATATAATGTATTAGAATGCATTGTATCATATTATCTTAGATGCTAGAAAAAAAACAATGCTACAAAGAAGGCTAGATCAATCTATTGAAAACATATTAATGCGCTCTTGAGAAGCTAAGGTTTTGATACATGCTAAGTCACAAGAGTGTTATTTGTCATATGCAGTAGAAGTTGACATCATACTCACATCAAAATTAAAAACCTAGATCTACGATATGAAATTTTATTCATCGGCATTCTTCAAAGTTAAGAAGCTTCAATGTATAAGCCATTGTTATAAAAGATTTCTTAACATGAGAAACGTTTTTCTTACTTAATTTACAAAAGGTACCGGCGGAGATAAATTCTGATCTAAAGTAAAAAATATTGATTGATAAGTTTAGGGACTGTTCATGCAGTATACAGTGTATATTTGATATAATTATATAAGATTTTTTTTATTGAGTGAGGATAAATAAATCTAAATTCCATAGTCGTTATTTTTATAATTAACAATATTGTAGGAAATTAATACACCTCATGCGCGCGCACTTCATCCATAGCGGTTGCTCTTTCCAGCTATAATCACTCAATTCAGATTGAAAATAAAATAATACATTTATTTTAATTCGTAAAAATAATTTCCTATCCGAATTTTTTTTAGTTGCAAAGGTTTTTAATTTTATAATTATTTTACGCTTCGTTATAAGATATATATAAATATATAAGATAAGACACTCTAATACGAAAATGAACTCAACATGTTGTATATCCTTTGAAAATATCAAAATTATCTTATGCTTTCTACACGATGAACTAACCATTATTTAGTATATAAATGTGATTTTATGGAAACAGATAATCTCAAATGCACATGTCTATGTTTATTTTTCGGTAATAATATCGTTGCTCCGAACACAAAACCGTATTGGTGTAGCCATAGTTGTACAAGTACTCACTCGTTCAGTTACCATTTTGTAGGTTATGTTGGTCACGCTTCTTTGCTTTTTGTTTTGCTAAGTTTTCTCAGTGCCTATTTGTCACCGCGCCGCGAAGTTGTGTGTTCGTTTACATGTATTTCAACAAAGTTATTTTTATTCCGATGCGTTGAATCATGTGTCTTTCATTGGTTTGTCAATTTAATAAATAATAACCAATCTCTGTAATAAATTTACAGCCATCGGTGACAACGATTATATTTTATTAAATGTTTCTATTTGTGAATGAATCATAGTGCGCGGGAGTTTTTTTTGTTTACAAGTGGGTAGCCATTTTTTATGTTGTTCGTTTTTAAAGTTCCGTCAAAATTGACAGCTTTTTGTCGAAGACATTTTTCAAACACATTTGGTGTGTGAGCGTGTTGTGTTACATTTTTAAATTGTATTTATTATGATTGAACTTCTAATTGTGAAGTATTTTTATTAATCACTTCTTTCTCATGTAGGCAGATAAATCCTTGGCAATATATAAACAGTTTACTTTATGTTCTGTGCGGTTATTTTTTAGTAAAAACAAAGTGACAGATAATGTGTACATATTTATGTACTACACACCCATTATTGATGATATATCGGTTCTTTAATGATGATGATTTTATCCAGCGTGCAAAATTTTAGTATAATAAAAGTAATAAATTTTATTCATTTAGTTCAGTTCGTTATATATAACTCGAAGAAAATATACCCCAAAATATTCAAATTGGTTGTTTTTCATATCTAACTTCTTAATTCATCACTTATATCATTTTTACTAAAAGCTTATTTTTTATTATTTAAACACCCTATGGCGATGTTGAGTAATTTGATTTTGTTTCAAAATAAAATTACCAAAATATGAAACGAACCTAGAAATATATAGGCATTATAAAAATGTATATTGAAAGATATTGCTTCGTTTTAATGATTTTATAAATTGCAACTATAATACGTATTATTATCTTGGTGCACTTTTTTTCGATAAACTATTATTTTAACAGCGGGATATTCCGAAACATAATTTTTCTGTCTTTGAATGAATTGTACGTGACATTTTTGTCGTTGAAAAAAATATTCTGTTGTGTAAATGTTCGACAGTATTTTCTTTAAACAACCTTCAACTCTTATTATGAATTTGACAATTCTTCAAAGAATGCAGTGTTCGTAAAATTACAGTGATAAACCCACCACACAAAAATCTTAAGAGCATGCAGCCCATCTTTGGTATAAATGTGTTTATAAATTAAATCAAAACAGTTAACCTATTACAAAACAGAACGTATCGGTAAATCAAATATATATATATATATATAAAATAATGCAAGGTGTCCCAAGTCAGACAGAAGCGAATGAAAATACTATTCGTAATTATTATTCAATCATTTGGGAAGTAAGTGTTAAAAAATGAAATAATTTGCAAGAATTTTTATCCACTGAGGCGAAGTGCTTATTTGCGTTTGAATTGTTTAATTTTCCTAGAAACTACTCAACGGACATAGGTAGCGCAGACAATAACCCTCTTAGGTAGAGAAAGATAGGCTACCTTGTCGCAGACAGCTGCAATATTACGAGTATGAAATAACGATATTGTTATACTGTACATAACAATATAAGGAACTAGTATCACACCCTTGAATTTGTTACTTTCTTATCAAACATAGTATTTTTTTTTTATAAATTAATGATGACAATTTTGTCCGTGTCTATATAATTATTATACCTTACATAATTCTTTTTTTGTAAAATCGTAATCTCCGAGTTGTTGAGAAAAAAAGCTTTTTATGTCAACACTTTTCTACTAATGTTATGCAGCAGCAATAATATTAAATATCAAATTTTTTGAGCATATTTTTATGACGAAACGTAGACAAAATAAATTATAATACCAAGTTGTATTTTACGACTTTTATAATTATAAATTATACCAACTTCGATTTTACTAGACCATCATAAATATCTACTAACTTCTGTTCAATATCTGAAAATGATCATAAACTGTCGCCATTGACGTTCTACTGTGGTTAGAATTCATAATTTTATTCATGTCATTTGCCTTAACTTATTTGTTTATTATATTAAGTTTAAATTTAATTATTGTATAGAAATACACTTCAAGATTTAAAAATACTTCTAATACTTATTTCATTCTTAATAAGAATGTACATTTGAGACGTAAAGAAGGAGTTAATTTAACTAGTGCATTTTTTTATTGCTTTAAAATTATATCATTGATTCAAAACTTTCTTGTAAGTCTTCCAACATGGATCATACGCACACTCTTGCTTTGAATTACTCTTTCACTGCGGATGCAATCTTGCATTATTTTTTTAGTGTGACATGGCTTGCGAGTTGGTAAACCTGAATTTCAACGCCATGTTCGTTTGACAGATATATAAACGTAAATACATACGCAGGTTTATTGCAGTAATGTCCTTTTTATCAATTTCCGTTGTCTGAAATTAAATCCAGTTGTTTAAACATGCTATCATTGGCACAGTACTACCCAGTCAACTGCTGTCGGAATACACTATCTCTTATGAATAATTTATTCGCCGATATGTAATATGACGATAGAATAGTTAGAATTATATTCTTTTAAAAATGCCAGTTTACAAAACTTGAACAATAAGTCAGATTAATTGAAAAAGTTGTTAGATATCTCGTGGATTGGATAGTGTGCCTGTTCAACATGACAATATTGATTTTATTCGTCTTCGTTCATAGAACATGCTTTTTATTCTAACGTAGCTGACCAGACATCCATCTTTTGGAACCCTATTTCTGGATTACTACAACTACATGACAACACGCCAGAAGAGTTTTTTTAATCATCAGGAAAATTCGTACGAAACTGTCAACCGTGTCACACTTTGATAATGACATTTTGCATCCTGTCAATTGTTCTTAAACTAAATTTTATTTAGGCATAAACATTTCAATCAATAAAAACAAGTACTCACCCAATTCGATTACTTTGAATCTAATCAAGAACTATTGGTATTTTAAATAGGTGTCTAGGTACCGCTTACTTCTTTTGCGAAACTGTCATACTTTGAGGTTATAATTTTTACGGCCATTTTGCAAACCATTGATTGTAGCGAGTAATAGAGTTTTAGTAGTTCACTTTATTTGAGTGGCTTTGCAACGAATGCCGGGAACTCGCTAGTCAATAATAAATATTACTAAATGAATACGTCGATACCAAAAAAAACTTGAAGCTAGTCGAAAACAACATCAATAAAGTAAATGCCGACGTACACTTAGCTGTCTCCTTTTTCGACACTTTTATAATCCGGGCGGCTTATAACACCATTTTACGCATAGGCAACAAGTATGAAAATGATACAGTATGTTTTAGGTTTCTTTTATTTTACGTTACACGACTATGAATGTGAATCCTAACTTAATTCGCAAACATGTCCGATTAATAAGACTACAGCTTTCTTAGACACTCATTCCGCCATCTCTAAATTGTATGGCTAAATAGCTTATATTAGTGTATTATTAACTCCGTCTGGCAGTTAAATATAGCTGAAATGTAAATACTTAGAAACAGTCCGTCTCGCAGTGCTTTGCTGTTCTCGCAGTAAGATATAGGATAAAAGTGATGCACGTTAATCGTTTATCATACAAAATTAACTAAAACGACTAGACATTTTCAGTAATAAAATTCACCAAATAAGGAAGCTTGAAAATTCAGCCAGACAACGCGAAACCCACCTCAAAATTTTGTTGAATCATTCGTCGCAAAATAGTCGCATGTGAAAACATTCATGGGAAGTGAAATTAAATCCTTGTGTGTGGTTTGTTTGTTACGTCCGTTTTTCAATCGTTTATATAAAAAATGAAAAGAAGCTTCCACGCTAACGTTCGGAAATTTATTTTTCGCTATAGTGATCGAAATATGTATAATATAATAGGAATGGTAATATTTAATATACGTGTAGTTTTCTAATCAGGACTATGTTTTATATTTCAATAGTTACACTTAGAAAACGAATTTCATTTTATGTAAAGCCATAGATTATTATTCGTTTCTTTTAAGATATAATATAGCTGTTCTTTTTTTTACATCTGTATTGAGTGTAATTCGAAGTCCGACTCACTCATTTTGTGACGGTGTGCATTGCAATGCACTATATTTATTAGTACTTATTATTCAAAATAAATGCAGTTTCAATGAATATTTAATACCATCTTTCAGCTTGTTCAAACATGTGTAGGGTAGTACAGTACTGACCGAAATGCCTGTATTGTTTGTAACAACAGATTTTTTATTCTAAATTGTCAATACACAACCTGCCGAGAATTTCCGAGAAGATTTTCCAATCTATTGGATTTTTCTACCAAACCAAAGAAATTTAAATATGCGTAGGGTATAGAGATATAATAGACATCTAATATAGATGTTTTCTATAGATATTGAATTTAATTTTTAATTTAATTTAGGAATTGAAACAAAAATGATGATCGATGCACGGTTACGCAATTTAGGTTTTGGACGATTTTTATTCAACGTTTAAAATATCGAGTAGAATGTTATCTAAAATGAGCAATAAATTATAGAATATACGTGTAAATTATTAATGGTAAATCATATATACTACGTTTATAAGATGAACAAATCGAAGAAAAAAAGTTAATTAAAATTTATACATTTTGAAATTATTGTAATTTTAAAATTTAAAAAAAAAACTTGAATTTGTACCTAATTTAATTCTATGTAATAAATAAAATTAAAATATTTCGACTGATTCCAATCTTTTAAATTTTTTTATATTCGTTCGTAGTAGTTTGAATAATGTTTTCATAAGAATATTCTAACATAACTTTGAAGTTTCCGAAAATGTTTAAATTACGTCGTGTATTTTTATGGTCTGACTTGCTCAGTTAAAGTATATTAGCTTATGCCTGAGCGCTTGGATTTTCCACGTAGATAACATCTCGTCTTAAAGGTAATATGATATCATTCAAGGAAGAAATCGGAAATATGTTACCGCGAATATTGATATATCTGAAAAGAATGTATCATTACTTCTTAAACTCCAATCTTCTTTCATTGTCTGAATCGTGCAATTAATATTAACAGCTTACTGCTTGAAGTTTTTATTTCTCGTTAAGATTAACTGTTATTTATTGTTATACAAGTCCACACGCAACAGGTGGCTATCTATAGATATTACAAGTTCTGCGCCTGCGCGAATATTTCGAATCACTCGTTATTTGACTACCGCAAACTGCAACTAGGTATGTCTAAAAAAGTAGATAATTACAGAGACAACTCACCGAATTATTACCCTATATCACGCGACAAGTTCTCTCAGAATTACTTTATAATTGGATATACTAATAATTAATTACATAGCTGTTTTTAAAAATTAATCAGCTCTTAATGATATTAAACTAAGTAAAATTTCCATTGTTAGAGTGCCTTGTCAACAAAGAAATGTTTTTCATAGTTATGATTATTACTATATTTCTCTTTACAAAATATAGGATACAAAATATAATAAAAAAATATCCCACGAGAAGTGCACCGTATTCATTCAAATCTTGGTAATTTACAAACAGTTCATAATAATGTTTATGAAAGTCATCGACTGTTCGGAGAAAATTGTAGAATATTTCCGGCGATACTTATTTCATATTGTGATTATATTTTTATATGATCACCAATAATATTTTCATAGCTCAATCAAAGTTTTCTCGGTTTTCTTGATAGCTATGTAATTTTAAGACAATGCTTTATTAACAGTTTCTATCCGTTATGATGGGAGTTTTAATTGGTTTTCCTCTCCATTACCGGTGCTTTCTTTACTTCATTACTAATTTTCTATGAGTTATTTATTTCCAATGACCATTTGGGCTCTTACTTGCATTTTGGGCATTGTGAATTTTTCATTAAAAAAATATTTGTCCGTGGTGTCATTTTTATAATCAATTGATAATGACCCTTTAGGCCACTCCGATTTTAGCCTGCGCTAGTTAATCATTGTATTTGTAATTTGGGGATTAAATATCTACATCTATATATGTCTATATGCATCTATATTATATAGCTTATATCTACTTATAAAACTGATGCATAATTTTCACCATACAAATTCATATAATATGTGTTCTGAAAATGAAGCTTCAATATTATTTTAGTCTAACGGTTTCCATTGTAGAATGTTTTCTTCGAAAAAAATAATTTATGCACTGTTAATGAAAAATAACATTCTAAAATCTAAGTACATCCTTTGATACCGGTGGTTATTTATTCAAAATGATAATTTATTAACTTTCATTTAGCTTAGCAAAGAATTTTCAAATTTTACTCTGTATAGTCAAACTCACAAGATTAGTAAGAAATAATTGGACGAGGAAATGACCGCAGCAATAAAAAACCGACTCACTCCCATTATTCAGAAGAACAATTAATTACTTTATTGTCAGGAGAAAGTATACAAACCAATTAATTATGTTGTTAATTAACAGTTTTACGTATTGTAATTTTATATTGAGTACATAATATATTCACTGTAAACAATTTCTTTGCCTGCTCACATATAGAAATTGGTGCGTGAAAACACATCCAAGTAATCTATATTTATCGATTCATAAAATGTTGAATTTCTACAATATATATATTAAAATTTGTTGAAACATTCCACATTTGGACGTATCATCCGTGTGATTGAATCCATGGTGATGCCGAAATGCGGAACACGGGTCGTGAGTGACAAAACATGTGGAAATGTATAACGTTTAAACAATTCAAATTTGAAATTGAATTCCATCAGGCACACTCGGTCAATATCGTAAATTATAACAATGCCCCTCACAGACTATGGCAAGGTTTGTAATTATTAAAACGACTGGTTATCTTTTCTCTTGCCGTATTATCGTAACTGTTTTATCTATACTACAAAGCTATGATACCAAGGTAAACACTTGATATTAGTCAAATAGTATATGTTACTATTAGTTAATTTGGGTAAGTTATATTTGGATACTTTTCATTCTGTGTATGAATTGAATAAATCTTTTAATTTGTTATACAGCATGTGCAGAAATATGTCAGCTTATTTTTAGTGGATCAATAATACTCTAACAAGGAAACCAAAATATAATTTAATTTCATACGATTATTTGTCATAGTCGTCCCATATCTATTCTCATTCGATTTCTTAAGAAATATTTTGCATAAAAGCGTGATATAGTTTTAATTTCGATTAGGGAAATGCATAAATTTTGCAAACATTCACCGGGGTCGCAATCTGCCCACGCGTCCTATCCGAGGTCATCCTTGTCCACTTGAAACTGTGCTACGCAAATAATATCGATAAATTTTAGTACCTATGATACACTCCTTTCAAACACATAGGCTCCAGTCACTGTACAGGTGCTCTTAAGTCATTATCAAGAATAGTTGATATAGAATATTAATTATTTATAATAAATAGTTTGTTTTCATTTCCTGTGTTACTGAAGCACATTGATTACTGATTTTCACGGCATCATTATTAATTTACACAGCCATTTTTAATAAAAATTCAGTTCGTAAAGTAGAACAAGTTCATATTTTATCGCAATTAACCGTAAAATGATAAGAAAACGAATTGACAGATATTGTAGAGAATGTTAAGTCGAAATAAAAATTGTAAGTCGAAATAAAAATATTTGTCATTATGTCCATAAAAGTCAGAGCGGTAATTTATAATTATGCTTCTTAAACAGTAATCGTGCCTCCTTAATATCAGGATATCTCAAAAGTTTTCAGCAACGGAACACTGAGGTTAATTTTTATGTTGCTTAATTCATAACAGTATGTAGTAATCTTATTTAATGTGGAACGCAGTATTGGAAACCTAGTTCTAGATTATTTTTTATCATATATTATCTATATATTATTATATTATCATATATATGTGATCTAGTTATGTTATGTTGAATCAAATATTTATTTTAATTTGTAATATTATTCGCTGTTCCGTAAATTTAAATTCTAGTAGGTGCAGGCAATTTTATTTCAAATAAATATTTTATTATATTATTGTGGTTTCACAGTTACACTGATAGAATTTCTTAAATTATTATGAAGTGACTGCGCGAAGGGTATTAACTACAGAAGGGGACGTTTTCACAAAACTAGATATGCGAGTCAAATGCAAACTAAAAAGGAAGGAATGCGCAACGAATGCACGTCGTGTCGAAGAAGAAAAAACAAAACAAATTTACTGAGAGGTGCGAGTTTTCATGATTTGGTCGATCAATGGTTTAAATATATACCAGTACGACGTGGATTTGAGGATTCGGAAATATATATACTATGCAACAAATCGACCCATTCATGTTTTTATCATTGAAATATAATTGGTTATCGTTTGGTCTGCAGGACAAAGTTATACCAAGTCAATGTGTTGCAAGCATAGTTGGCAATACCACTCAAATCGGTATATATTATTTACCTGCTCCTACCTAAATATTCAATAGACACCTACTAACTCCGTCATTCGTATTCCTAAGATGATGCCCATGCCCACATTAAAATGCTTCCACGCAAATTATCAATTCAATATCTGTATTCATAATGCATTTTCATTATGCGAATAACGGTAGGTACTGCATGTCTTCGGAAGGTTGCCAATCTAACCGGTTATCGAAAGAAATACCTTTTAATAAAAAATGCGCAGTCTTAATCTAATCATATATTATTTATAATTATGACATAATTATGTATATGAAATTTTGCGATGAGAGAAATTTACATTTTTAAAATAATAAATTCAAACAACCATACATTGTCAGTTCTGTTGCATCCGTGCGATGGAATACCTGAAGATGCCGAGGGGCGAAACCCGGGTCGTTTGTGATAAGACGTATGGAATCGTACAAAGTTGCAACAATTCAAATTTAACCATACATTATTCATTCACTACTGCATGGCGTTCTGACATCATACATAAAAAGTGCTAGAG
This sequence comes from Himalopsyche japonica, assembly GCA_028555115.1. Classification (NCBI taxonomy): domain Eukaryota; kingdom Metazoa; phylum Arthropoda; class Insecta; order Trichoptera; family Rhyacophilidae; genus Himalopsyche; species Himalopsyche japonica. The sequence continues at coordinate 949,046 of JAHFWJ010000538.1, read as the reverse complement.
TAAATTTTATTTATTCTACATTTCCTGTGACTATCTGTTATTCAAATAAATTTTCGTATTATTTTTTTCATCGTTCATTCGCTTGTCAGGTAAAAATTACGAGCTCTGTGGTTTGAGTTGGATTACGTTCATAAGGATTTCAAGAATCGAAGCCTGTTACCCTTTATATGAATTCTCTTATTTAGTATCACTTTACCTGCATAAACTTTTATTGAATTTTTATACACGCTGCTCTAATATTGACACTGATTAGATTACATATTCAACATTGCAATATTATCCATAAATAAATCCACTTTTTTGAAATGTTCGTTGCATTTCTTGGCGTCCATAATTTACACCATTATATAATCCTTACTCCTTGTTACACAATTCCGAAGTATGTATAATATATCAAATCCTGCGCATACAACAAATCATCTTCAAATTGAGACTATTAATGTAAAAATATGCGTGTTTGATACGCAATATTAATATACGCGATGTGGCTCACTAAACCCTACTTGCTAATGTTTAGTGTAAACGTTATTTTCAAAATAAACCCACTGACAAGTTATACCAATAAATAATTCACGTACATTTTGTTGCTGCGGAATGCCACAATTCTACTCAATGGCAAAGTTGCGCAAGTACTGTATTACCTATATCTTGTTTCTGCAATCTTGTAATTATCTACGAAATTAGTGTGGGCAGGTGTCTAATAAATGGCCATAAATATTTTACAACTTGACTACACAAATATCTATCGTATGCATATAGAAAAAAGTCGAGTCCCTGCAGTTACAGACGATTTTATTGCACGTTTTTATATTCAAAAATGCTGAAAATATTGTTGAGCTATTTTGAATCACGTTAAACTAGCTCCCGTTTTATCATACAGTTTTGTTTATGTTGTATTGATTACTGCTAGAATTAAATCAGCTCTCAATTTTTGATCCTAACATATAATATATCTATATCAGTGGCGGGCAGTTACTTTTTAATCATTAGATGATGTGCAAAAAACATTTTTTTATGAAATTTTATCTTTCTCTCTTTGCAAAATTTTACATATTGTATAACCACATCATACATTTATTTAGATCTTAAATTAAACATTTTTTCAATAGATGTTAAAGCCAAGAGCGGATATTGTATTCGCGTAAATTCCACGAAAAATTAGTGCTGATTTTCGGTTTTTAACAATTAATTTTTTTATATCTTAGATTTAAAAAAAATGCAACTTTCATTATTAATATTAGCCTCGGTAACGATTCCACTTTCATTGTTATCCATAGTATATAATATAATAAATGAGAATTAAAACTATTAAACGCTTAGGTACGCTTAAAATATTTTTTTTAAGGGATTCGCCACATCCATGGATCGTCCTTTACTGACATATATATAAATATTTATTGTATATGGTATAGTATAGTATTTGAATTTAGCTTGCTGCCTACTTTGTTTTCAAGATGAATAAATTAATTTGAAACCACTTTTTTCTTTTTATGAAACCAAAAATAGAGTGACTTGTATATTCTGTATCCATTAATCAATATAGGAAAATTATTTATGTAATCCGATATCATCCAAACCTGCTCACTAAATTTATAAGGTATTGACTCGCTCACGCTTCTTTGGGATAAGATCCTATTCGGCTGTTTTCATGTCATCAAAAAGCTTTGTATTTCGCTTTGTGAACTTCCCACACATTGTTACGGTCTTAGCACCATTAAAAATTGCTAATAGCTTCGAGATATTGAATATCATGCAAATCTCAAGTTACTGCGTGCTTTACTAAGCTGAATTTAACCCATTAACGGAATCATACGGCGAGATTGTAACCGTTGTAGATATATGGCGATAAAATATGATTTAAATTCCATTATGATCACGTTGTGGAGTGCCATGGTTCACACCCACGTGCATATATTGAAGCGACACGGAGTCAGTGGCTGCAAAGCTAAAAGTCGCATACGACATGCGATATGGTCGCTTCCATATATCACACCTCTAACAACATAGAATCATTTGTAAAGCACATTGTTTTTTAAGTGTACCGAAATTAGTACAAACTATCTTCTGATTAGAAAAATATTTTAGCCTTTACCCACCACGAGGTAGCACTGTCGCTATTATATAGAGTCATTGTTTTTAAGTTAGCATTTGTAGTTTTTTTTAGCTCTACCGGCAGATCTGTAAAGTTATCAGATCGAAATGATACATCGAGGAATGGTACATCTGATTCTTTCTAATATAAATGCTTAAAAATGTTCTGCCGTTATTTTGTTGTCTCCAAATTAATTACTGTTTTTTTTCACTTTATATTTAGACTTAACAGCATACGAGTCATATTATTCTTCTTTTAGCCTGACGGTATTTCATTTATTGGCAAAATAAGGCATAATATCAACTGGAATAACACATTTGTTATAGATGAAATATTCATAGTTGAGATGCGAGTCATATTTATATGATGCGATGTAGATGTTTTCATCAAAATTAAATTGCCTTACTACTATTTTTTATTGGAATAAAAAATAACGATAATTGAATGAATTGCATAATCGAATTTCGAAATTAACGGAAGTGGATGTTTTCAAAGACCGCCAAAATCTCAGACAAATATTACAAAATATAGATAATAGGCTTCATGTAGAACATATATTATGTTTAATAGTAGTGCATGGTTAAGATATCCATCGTACATTGCGTTTGTAAAAGAAACAGAGATACATAATTATTATTTACTGTCTCAAAATATAGGCATCTGTTTAACGTCGTAAAATGCCGGAAATCTTGGTACATTATACTGAATGTATTATATTAAAACTAGTTTTGAAGGTGTTGGGAAGAAAATCTAATTGAGCCATAATTCTTGAAAATCAATAATGAGATTTGCTGGTTTTTTTAACAATCAAATTGAATTGGTATGCCAATCGATTGTCAAACATTTACCTGACTTCATTGCTGTTTTTCGATGTTTTATTGTGTTTTACATTATTTAATGTAACACAATCCTAGATTTGGTTGCATCTGAATTGCGTACATTGTATATCAGGCATGAGTGCATTGTAACATCACTAACTGGGTTAGTATACGTACGGGCATTATGATTGAAAATTAAACCGTACGTTCATAGTTTGGTTAACGGTTTTAAGTATATAAATAATTTCCTTTTCATGCTATGAGTGTCGTACTAGCATCTTAATGTTATTCTATTCATAGAAAATATATTTTGGAGCTACGGCGCCTAGTTTGTTGAAGTAAAAAAGGTATGAATAACTTTGATGAATTTCGTTAGACATGAAAAGGGTATTTCTATATGGTATTGTATTTAAATTTATATTGAAACCAAAGACCAATTACCAAAACGATTCTTTTAGATATGTCGGTATGGGTTTGATTTCACATCACAACGGTGATATTTATTATGCGACTCTACGAGTATGTTGATAGTGTATGATTTATTATTATAGTGCAAAGAAAATTTTTGTTCAACATGATTATTCATATGGCAAACTTTTCTGTCAGCATTTTTTTTTTAATTTATCGGATACGTTTGCTGTACTTTGAATGCGTGGAAATTTTCTTGGAAGATGATATAACCAAAACCTTGCGTTTAGTTCAATGCAGTTGTGAAATGATACGGCGGCTTTGATCAACCACTTGTCACAAATACGCTAAACATCCTAATCAAAATGAAGGCCAAAAACGTTTCCGTTCGTTATGTCTAAACACACTACAATCGGTTTGTATAATGCATATCAAATATAAAATTGCACACTCGAAGTAACTATTTAGTATTGGTGCCATTCTTGGGAATTAACTCGAGTTATTACACAGTCGTTTATATTATATTTTTTGCAAGACCTGTAATCATTTTAAAAAATGTCTTTGAATGACTGATAGTAAAGTTGTAACCAATGGCATGACCGAAAGATTAAAACATCACTTTAAAATTATGGTGGCTTATCTAAATATATATTCTTTGAAATATCGTCATGATATTTTTTGACCACGATCCAAATCCAATACTGTTTGTAAGTACATTTACCGCCAGCGATTCTTGTAGCATGGTAGGCTTATAGAAAGTATGTAGGGATTAGCGGCTTAGAATGAAAATGCAATGCCTAAATAATCACTCTTCGTACGTATGAAATGTTCACTGATCTTTAAAATACAATATATTTACAATAAAGATTTTATTTGATTTTCTTATAGGTGAGTTTTTATTGTGATATTATCATTTGAAACTTTCTCGTTAATATATCATTAACGGGATAAAAGTGTTCGAATTTATATGTCAATTTGTCGTGTACTTAGAGAATTCCTTTTAAAGAGTTTATATGATTTCCAGTTAACGTAATTGGCATTAAAAATTCCTGGCTGTGTAGTGTAAAAGTTACTTTTCAAATGAAATCTTTCGCTATCAGACGCGAAACATCAGTGATAAGTTTCACCCGGTGTTTATGTAATTTGGTGAGCTGTCACTCTCGAGGAGCATCGTCATGAGCGTGGAGAGACGTCTCTCCCGCAGCCTCCACGCCTGTCTCAAGGGCGAGGAGGCTGACGGCGACGTGACGGAAGACGAAATCTTTGACGGCTCTGGCAATTTCTACATGGAAGACTTGACTGGACTCCGATGGGAAGATTTGCTGATAGAAGCGGAGGCCGAGTGCAACGGAGAACACGGTCTGCATTATTTATTTTCCAAATATGTTATCACCTTAATCTTCTTATCAATGTCACTGTTTTATGTTTACCGTGAAACTTTTCATAGACAAAATAGTAACTCGAAAAAAATCACAGAAACTAGGTGTAATTTTTGAATGAAATATTACTCTGATTATTCCGATATTTGTCTGAAATTGAAATTGAATAACATTTCAAATTTGAGAATCTTCTTGACTAAATAGGTGATAGGTGCATTTGATTTACTAATTAAGTGCTTCGCGTCTCAGGACTGAGTCTAGTACTGGAAAGTATCTGTGAGACCTAAAAGTTTACTTGGGCTTTTATGATAGTGTTGCTGATCATGAATTAGGTTAGTTCATTGTGTTATTGAAAAAAAATTGTATCCAACCAGAAATTATCAATTAGAAAATGTCGACAAGGTCTGTATTTTGTTTTGGTCATCGTTATGCAAAAGTGTAGAGGCCACCACTTATTTATTGTGCGTTTTTACTATTTAAATTGCAGGTGGTTAAAATACCATGCTTGTGAGATGAGTCACTGGCCAACGCAGAAGCCAAACGAAAACCAGTCAGACAAGTAACACTATAAATAATAATAAATAATCTCATCACCATAACATCTCTGAGAAGTCGATTGGTCAAGGTCGATATTGTCATATCCCGCGAAACACCCGTTCGATTATGTGGAATTCTATTACTATAACATACGCTCGAAGTCTTCTTGCTACCTTTTGTGTAGTACTTACTCTTCGAGATATTTTATGGCTACATTGACCACAGATTTTGCCATCGTTGAAGCGGTCCGGTGGTTCTGTGATAATCCGCTGAGAGATTTGAACCGCTTGCAAGAGTTGCGATTTAAAATTGATGAGAATGCTTGATCACTTATTTTTGTGACGATTTCGTTTACTCGCTTATACGAAAATGCTGAAACCCTGCCAAATTGCTACGGCATTGTAATTCTTTACATTTTTCCATTTCTTATGATGAACACTTTTATTATTTCGTAGATTAAGTAAGTTGTTAGCATTTTCATAAATAAATAAAAGATTTTTTATTTTATTTTCCAGTTATAAAATTCTTAAAATGCGACGAAGTGTTTTATTCCTTGATTTTCCATTAGGTAAATGATGTACGTTTTCCCATGCTCATTTAGATATTATTTATTTGTTGACAGGCAACTAGAAGACTGTAATATAAAAATTATAGATATGGTGCTGTCTGCATTCGACAACACCACTTCACATAAAAATCAATATTGAAATTATAATTTTATTCTGTCGATTTGCATTTCTTTCAAAGTCTTTTAATCAATTTAATCAAATTATTTCCAAAGTAGAAACTAAACTTATAATATAATATTTCGATTTAGAAGCATAGACTCGCAATACAAAAGTCACGGAAATGTTGATGGTTATATAATTTTTCAATCAGTTCAAATTCGGTACAAGAAGCTCTTTACTTTAAAGTAATCAAATTATGTAATTCAGTCTCACTGGTGCCATTGAATAAAATATTTATTCGTTGGTAGATCAAAATCTTTTTACGCCATTTAAGTAATCTTGTTAGAAGACATAGTATTACTATTATTGATTAAACCTATGGCCGTATTGTGCTATTCGTGTTACGATTAAGAATAGAAGTGGCCTGATGAATTATATAAAGGCTATCACAAAAAAATCAAAAAACCCTTCAATTCCATCAAGTATATTCGATTGGTTGCTTCCCGTTACTGTACAAACGTAATGAATTCCAAAGTACGTACTATATTGGACGCATGCTGTTTTTTCACACCCGTGGAAAAACTTTAATAACAGAAACCTAACTTTTAAGCACAGAAAAAGAATATCCGATTAGGCTTTTATAAATACCTGTGGTGGAATGAAATAAATTAGAAATATGTGCGACGATAATGTGATTCCACACACCACAAATATTTCAAATATCTATTACGTTACTCCAATGACCATTACAACAAAATCCATCACATGCTGTGGGAATTGTAAAAAAAACTCGTTTCGGATTCATTACATACCAATATAATTACTTACAATTTACTGATATTATATTTATGTAATGATTAATGATATATGATGGTACCTTAAAATATATTATATATAATTATTATTGAATAATAATATTTAACCTTATAATAGAATAAGACAAATAACCGAATGAAAAGAGAGATAAGAAAAAAACTACACCCGTAATTTTTACATTTTTTAAAATTATTTTTGTTTACAAATATAAAATGGTTGATAAGTACCAAGTGTTTTTTATGTACGATCTTATCGTGTTAGTGCCATAAAGATAACAATCGCATTTGCTTATCAACATTGAGAGGCGCACATTTCATATACTGCAATGTATGTCTTATATAATAAATATCTAATAATATACATTTGTATTTTTTTTATCTTTGAAATGTAAATCTTGTTTCGGTATGAAAAAATCGCATTTCATTATTTCACTAAATTCGAACCGAGAAGCGAGTAAGGATTTCCAAAACATTACAAAAACATATGAGCATCATTTAAAAATGGCTTATATGTTTAAAATAATTTACGATCAAATATTTGATGTGGAAAAATTATAGTAACTTAACAAGTTCGATAATCACAGGCCAATATTTTATGTTTCATAATCATTAAAATTAGTATTTATGATTTAATGAAATCAATAATAATGGTTCTTAAATGATTTTGTATTGTCACGACTTGTTTAAAACTATGTATTTATTTTTACTTTCTTTGAAATGGGCAATATGTCGTAGCGTCAATATAAAAGATCTCGATATTTTTTCTTGTAAAAGACATTGATGTGATATTTTAATATTCATTCCTGCCTTACACATAAGACTGACTTTGTGACCACGAGTATATTATTTGAATTAAGCATCAGATCTGTCTATGTTTAGACCGAATTATCATCCTGTATTTATATTATAGGAGTATGTAGATAGTAAATATGCATGTATCTTCCTCCTCAACCGGTGAGTCAGTTCGGCTTACTCAGGCGTGTGGAGTATATTATCATAATTATTTTGTACTGTCCGCACGATGTGAAAGATTGCTTTCAACGTTGCTTACTATTAACTCTAATGTAAGATCATAAAGATACAGCAGTGCGGCAAACGTCGTACGCTTACTTTACGTCGTCCACGGGCACTTTTATGAATTGATTTTTCAATAGATTCATAGATTTGTGTTTGACGGTATGTATGTATGCGATGTCTCATATTATTGAAGTTCTTTCGAGTGTCTCGCCTACCGAATAAGTTCTCCTGATTTTTTTTCAAATATCTGTCAATTTTCATTGTTGAAAATTAATGATAATATTTACTTGTGAAAACATCTTTACTACACATAATGTTTGTATGATACACACATACTCTTTCTCTTTCATAGTCATTATTGTTTTTGTTGGATTGTTAGTGTGCATTTCAGCGTTTGCAAGCTTGTTAATAACAACGCTGAATTTGCACGAACCGTTAAAATACAAAATTGGAACCGTTTTAGCTACCGCAAGTTTTAGTCGATAAGATTTAAACAATGCGACAATATGATTTTTATGTTAATAAGCAAAAACGAAATTATAAAGACATAACAGGCACATTAATGTACGTGAAAATACTGCAGAAAATATTCATATTTATAATACATGTACATATTACAATATTCCACGACTCTACTCAATGTTTTCAACGCAACTCCCCTTCTCCGTACAATATTTGATACATGGCCGATACATTGTATCCACTATGATAATAAAAGTAATAATAATAATTTGAAAGGACAACGCCCGTCGCGTTATAATGGGACGACACGGCGGCCATCGCCCATCATACTTACTCTATGATGTGCACTGAATATTACCACCTATGCCACTCGCACTGAAAGCTACACTATCACCTGAATATTATATAATACAAAATAATTAAATATTTCATGCTAAATTTGTTCCTAATTAATTTAATATTTTTATAGATAACTCTTCCATTAGTTGTCTTAACGAGAATTGGTAATAATTCAGACGCTCAATCCCGCTTACCCAATTAGGTTAAGGTATGAAAGGAAAGTATTAGTTGCAAAATCTGTACATAATTTTTCAGAACCGTTAAGTGATAAAAACGTCACGATCATATGTTACGCAGTTTAAATACAGATTTATGAATTTATTGTACACTACAAAACAAAGTTGACCATTAACCCCACAGGGAAATATTAACTACTATTCGGCAGCAAAAACGGTAACCAAAAAAGTTTTATTTTTGTGTTATCTGCTTTAATTATATTAGTCGAATGATACTGTATTCTTTTGATGAAAAAAAACGGCGTATTATATCGTCAACCGTTTTCAACACTTACTATATCTTTACATGAAACTGCTGACACTTATTCGATCCATGTTTTCAATGTATAATTTACCGTGTTCATGCTTTATAGAAGTTTATGCCGAATATTTATATTATTATACGTATAATACATTCCAATATACTGCCTGTTTTAGATGATTCTCTGTTATCTAAATATGTTAAGAGGGTATATTTTATTAATTTTGTTTTTTAAGAGTTTGTATGAATTTTAAGTGAAATGATTTTTAGGTGTTGAATAACACAAGTGTCCTATATAAAAATTTTGAGCTAAAAGTTGATAGTGTGCATTTTCATAATATTACGAGCAAGCGTTCGACATTAGCTCAATTAGCCATGTAATGCGAGATGGAGGTCAATTGGCCATTTAACAGTTCTAGGAAGCTGATGCTTTAAATTCGCCAATTTAAAATAGACACTTAAAAGGGAGCCGAAAATAGTAATGTATCAATCAACTCTACACTAATAGTGTAGATCACCGAGTTTTTTCCGATTTTTATTAAATGCATTATTTTTTTTAGAACTCCCCTTCTGTGGTGAAGACTTGTTACACTTACTTACGACTATGCTATCGGCTTGTTAACATGTTGCCCCTAACTTGTTCTATGCCGTATATCCTTACCAGCCGTTACTGGTGACATGTAATTAACATCATTGAATTTACGTGGTCGTATTTAAATTTGATGCATTTTATTGGTCGTTAAATCAATACGATGGTGGTCAAAATTCCTTGCCTAATATTTTCTGTAGTATTATATCTTTTCATTTCATTAGTGTAACATACATATTTATAATATATTTTTTTCCTTTTTTGTCGCATAATAACTATAGAATATATTACAGTATAGCGAATCGATTTATCATTCGTTTTTCTGGCATTTTATTAAAAAAACCCTCGATAGTGATAAAAGTAGTTCTCGAAATCTTCGAATCGAAAGGTAATTCTTTCTTTTTTTATGTACTATGTATAAAATTTTAGTAAATGATGTGGCTTAACTTTGTATGTTTATTGTATGATATTTACCGTTTTATAATATTTTTTTGCAAAGTTATGGCGTATTCAAAACCAATCAAATTCAGTCAATTTTGTGAAAAAAAATACAATACGATATGATGATTTATTATCTTTTGAATGCACTGAAAATGTGCGTGAATCTGAAAAATCTTTTGCTTTCTGAAGCCACTTCAAATTTAGATAATGCAATTTAAAAAAAGGATAATTGGGTGATTAGGCAGTTGAACACCAGCTTAAAATAATCTACTCAAAACTAAATAATGTTAAGTATCTAGGATGTAGATTGACATTTTGATAAAGGTTGTTATACTACCGTCAACTTCTTCACTGCAGTATATCATTGACACCCTTATCAGCTAGCTCGGTACGCTTATCCATTCTATACATATATATATCTACATGATGCAGTTTTTCACAAGTGGTACGCTCTTGCGCCTACGATATCTTGGAGAAGAATCTCTAAGCGGTGACTTAAACTATACTTGTGTTTACTTAACGTTTGAATTGGAGAATATCCATTACAGAAGCATTAATAAAACGAAATTGAAAAAATGTTTTTTTTTCGAGGAATTCATTTTTTTATATTTATGTCGAAAGTGTGGTTAGACTCCCTAAGTAAGTGAAATAAATATTTATAAAATACGTATTTTTCCAACACACTGCTATTGCTACTGCTTGATAATTTAGTAATGCCGTTTTAAAGAAATGTAAAACAAAACTTATCAATGTATTTAGCGCCACAAGAAACATCTTAGAAACACTATGCGGGATAGCTTTTTTTATTTTTGTGTAATACCACGACAATTTCATCTGAAGCGGTGCAATCTTCTGATTCTCTTGTTAAATATTAATAGATTCCAAGCATACGTTGTGATTATTCGGTTAAAACATCTAGCTGGGTGGAGACCCATAATGAGCATTCTGATAACGTTCCACCACCATCTTCCATAGCATAGCTAGAGTCTTTTTTACACGAGCAGAAATGTCTTAGACCTAACTTTTCAAACATAAATAATCTTATCACGGTACCTGATTTTAATATTATTGGTAGAAAAATAGTTCGTGACTGTAGAATGTCGAGCAATGATATTTATTGCCAATGCGGAATAGATGAGATTTAAAAGCTGTTGCCGTACGCATTAAAATGTAGTATAGTGCACGGCGCGTGTTTGTCGCAAACCGGAAGGAAGCTCGTATTGCGATTGGTGAACCGGCTCGCTCCGTGCCTTTGAGCACACTCTTCCATATCCGCCGGATGCTGTCGGCCTCGTAATAACACACATCAACTCTTCGAAAGGAATGCCGTCATGGCCTGCCATCATCAGAGCCACTTGTTGTTAATATAAACGCGCTGTGATACGACACTTGCTTTTGAAACTAGGGTAAAGTTTTGTGTTCTTAACTCAGTCCATATTTCGATACTGGTAAAATAATGTTGCCTCAGAGGCTTAGCAACAATTAACAGTTTTTTGTGACTATTCACTCATATATAGCTCTAAACCAAAATAATCCGATGAAATTACCCATTGATGATATCACACCCTGCCTGCATTATCAAATCGACACATAATAAGTTTTGCAATTCAAATTTGATAAATATTACCGCGCATTCCTCGTTAAAATTCTACTATGTCAATTTAATTTCAATGATTTTAAAAGTTTTAAACTGTTTTGAAATATCTTTTACGAATAATAAACTTCTTTCCTCTTTCTGATCTCGTTCCATTAACAAAAAAAAATGGTGTTTTCAAAGTGACTGGCTTGATTTTTTTAGATTTAGTAAATTAATACTTAATGTAAATTTTTATAGTTTTCTTTCAGGCGGCTTGCTTATACCACGACATCCCTGCTTTAATATACTAGAATTCCATGTAATATTATCGTCTATCATGAAATGACAAACAGCGATGAAGGTAAAATACCGCCTTTGTCAGATTTTGTCAATAGCGTTTATCGTAATGATATGGTTGGCGGTTGCGCCGAACGAGGAATGGAATGAGTTACCTTTCAGTCGATCGAAACCCGTGGCACATGTTGTACTATAATAACCCATCATTTTTATTTCACTCATAAAGCATGGCAGTTTGACAGATGTACACTTAAATCTCAGTACATTTTTTCTCTTCGGGTAATCAACGATAATAATAGGTTTTGCTTTGATTAGCTTTATTACTGTTTCTATTTCGAAAAAAATTATAATCAAACAACAAATTCTTTTCTTCTTTTAAACCACTTTTTCATATTATTCACGTAAACAATTAGTAACAAAGTAATCCGCTCAATTTCGTGTTTCGGTTTGTCTCCATCAAAGTGTTTCCTTTTTCGTTGATTTTTATCCGAATTAAATTATTTTTTTAAAAGGTGTTATCTGTTTAATAAAAATAAATTTTTGCAGTGCTTATTTCCACAATATACTTCATGACATTCTCTTTATGTATTTTGTATAACTTCTTCTAGATTGTTTTCTTAGCCCTTGAACCCATGGCTATATATACCTGCTAACATTATATCAAAATATGTATAAATAGACTTGCTTATAATTTGTATTTTTCCCGTCTAGTTTATGTCTAAAAACGGTAAAATATGAAAGCTCCAAACCACACACGAACGTGTTTGTCAGGGCGTGTTGGTTCTTTTGTACTCCTGGCTTGAACGTTGCCAAGTCTGAAAATACCACCAAAGAGATTTATGAACCAATTCTGACTGAAAAAAGTGTCAATCGGGTGATAGGATAGGAGGATTATAAGTCGCCAATTAACGCGAATGACCTCTAAAACTCAATGGTCATCTTCTGAAATCTCTAATTGTATTAGATACCAGCTAAATTATGAAATAATTATCACAAATACTGTCAGCTTCAACATCTACCCTTAAAACCATTAGAAAAGTAATTATGATAACTAACCTCCTAAACTTGTATCAGCGATTAAAAAAATAATCGATTAATTTGCGAAGTATTTTGCATCCTTCGTGTTTGCAAGACATTAAAACTTTAAATTGTCACTCATGTATCTTTAAAACACTGATAAAAAAAGATAAAAGTCCATATGCACGTAGTAAAAAAAACTTTAAATTCATATTTTGCGTTGCTCTTGTTTTTCATTTTTTAATATGTTGAAAAAATAAAATGTTATGCAAATAAAAAAAAACTCCATGGATTTCTTTGCAGATGACATAATAATTTTATGAATCTGAAACTGGATCAGCAATTACTCATTGCCCAAAAGTTTAAGCTATTATGTCGGATTCAAAGTCTTTATTCATAACATTTTTTTTTATTTCACAGACGGGTTGCGTAGATACTATGGTTGGTCGTCACTGATTTGCATACACACTAAATGAATTGGTGTGCGAAGCGCATAATGAATATTGTAATGACTAAAAAATGGGTCGGAAGTGCTATTTTTAATTTGTTTGTTTTGTTTTATTGCATGCTGATAAAACACTAATCTGAATATCGTGCTTAATTTTTTTTTATTTCAGATTTTTTTTACATTATCAATGGAAATAACAATTTGCTTTTTTTTCACATTTATTATTTATCCGTGGATAAAAAATAGTATTTTTATTTGATACATTTTGAATGAATTTTCTTACTAATATTATTCGTGATATATAATCGTACAAAGAAATGTTTGCCGGAGGTATCTGTTCTTTTATATCTGGCCAAAATCATTGTGCATCTTTCTTTCATTGATTACATTGTTTTGATTATTATTAATTAAGCCTATCAACCAATTCCTATTCTCTATCACGCATATGTATATAATATAATATAAATGGGATAACTATCATTTAAAATTATTTTTTACTAAGATTGAAACTTTCTTCTTGCCACTCGTCAATTGATTTTTAATAAATCCGCCGCCCATAATTATGCATTTTTAAAATTGGGTAGCCTTTTCCTGTACTTAACTTAACCGTTTATATATCCCTTTCTTTAGATTCTAGTACCATTAAATCTGTAATTCGAATCAAGAAAAATCGCCACTTTTTGTGTTCATCTAACGTTAATAACAAGTTTCGCCCACAATAAATTAATAGGTCTAAAGGTAGTTCAACGTAATACTGAAACGGAAGGATGTAGCGAATTGAAAATAGTAATTGAATATATTGACGAGATATTACCACTAGCGAGGTTTCTAGCCATAATGCCATATGAAAAATAAATTTAAAAATGAAAAATAATTATTTTACGCCTAATTCAATGTTAGGTTAAGCTTTTTTTTAGTTGAGGATTTTCTTTGTTCCCGTCCAGCGTCTTGATAGGTTTTATTTTGATATTCGCGTTAGTAAAACATCTGTGTAAACTGTTCGAAAGTTTGAATGGCCGCTTGGTGCCTTGCCAACTCATGATGGAAATATCAAAGTAAAGCTCTACAATTTCTTGCTGTTATATTTCACAGCGACCATGAAACCGCTGGACTAATTTTTATTAATTATCCAATAGAATATATTTGAAATGATGTTCATTGCGGCAACAGAGAATGTTAAAACCATGTTTATATTGAAATTGTTTAGAATTACATTACCCTAATAATATTGTGTAAGGTAAAAGGGAAATCACATTGGCTTATTTATTCAATGCTAGTGTGTATTCGTAGACGACTCTAGTAAATATGTAAGTAATGATAAAAATATTATATTTTTACGATTTGTTCAACCAGAATTTTCCCACGCTTATTGTGAATATAAATTTAATATGTATTTATTTTTCTAAATAAAATAATTTAAGCATTTTTCCCAAAACGAATACGAAAAATTATTCTTGTTAAATGTATGTAAACTATTATATTATGTTGTATCATATCAAACAAATCTATGCTGCAAATTCAGAGCCAACAAACATTTTTAGATTAAGGATCTAAAAATCAATCCTTTCTTATCATTCATAATTTTTATCTACGTTTTATCAGGATGTTAAATGTATATTAATTGTCGTTAGCAATCGAACAAAAATCAATTGATTGATCAAATCTTTCGATAAAAAATATTTTTTTTTTGTGGTTTGGTTACATACATAACTGCACGTGGAAATCATTTGACAAACGTTATATGACTACCTTGCTGCACTAGGTCTGCACATATAGACGAAATTCATAATTAACAAGGTGGAAACTTTTGCACCGTAATTTAATTAGTTGCGACCTTGAATTTAATTTTCTTAAATAATTAACGAGATAAATTAATGTTATTTTGTGATTTATGTTCAAATTAAATTAGTAAGCGATTTAAATTGTGTTTTTCATTGCATCACCTGAGTTTATTCAATTGTAATTATAGAAACGAATTTCATTTATTTAAGTAGAGCTGGTTTTAATTGCTGAGTTTATTTGCAGCAGTATAAGTGTTAATATTACTGTACAAAACGACGTTCCTCTTGATCATAAACAACAAATGCACACCATGTCTTGAATAAGTGGATTATTTGGGACCGAAACTATGGCAAATTATTTATTTATAAACTATCAATTATTCTGTGATGATCGTTTATACGTTGCAAAATCAATACATTAATGATTTTTGTAATGTATATCTTTTACTATATATATATTAAATAAATAATTATGTTGATTTTTGCGTAACACAATATGCATATACTGCACTAGAATTCCCGATTCCGACAACGCATTACTGTAATACTTCCCATTATTGTAATACCCCTGATTTTATATTTGACTTGATCGCGACTTTTGCGTTACCGGGAACCTATGCCCACTCTGTTAAAACTAATTAGTTATGTATTGAGCGGTACTTCACCCTTTCCATATACAGATGTCATGTGCTAGATTTTAATTTAATTTTTTCTTCTTTTGTTGCAGGTGAGTTGAAATGCCTCTCATTGCCTCAAGGTACCCGCCCCCCTCGTTCTGGGGGTCCTTGGGACTACCAAGGTCCCCTTACGCCCCCGTTACATTCACCTGGAAGTGATACAGGTAAGAAACTACACCAAACAGTCCGTCGGTTACACTGCCATCTATATTCGAGTGGCGCTTAAAAATAAAATTTTATCATTTAATATTTTACCCGTGTTTCAAACCTCTTGTAGAACGTGCTAGTTTTCTGCTTTTTTAACCCAATAGATGGCACTTGTTACACACGTCGACATGTTTATTGTTTTTCCTTGTTTACATGGTTTAGCCTCATGAGCCAACAGATATAATAATATGATTTTTTTAGCATAATTGTATTTATATCTAAATTTCTGTTATATTATCATTTTTCCTATTAGCTGTCGTCACAAATAATTTTTACGATTTCTTTTACTCAGTTGATACTCAATCCTCCCTGACATTTATTTCGTATATATAATATTTTTTACTGACAAGTAGTTTCTTTTACGTTACCAATGTTAAATATGCCACGAGCGTTTTTTTTTTAAAGAACCATTCAAACTTTTATTTTATACAGGAAAAAAAAATATTTTTTAAAATATTGGTTTTTATAGTAAGGTGCAAAATTTCAGTCTACTGTAAAAAACATCATATCATAACAAACAGAAATTTTGTATACATACATAATATCCCAAATATATACTAGTAACAAAATTAATTAGTCGAATTACACAATTTATTAAAATAAAACCAATAAAGCGAATATACCAATAATTTCAATTATGTATTATACATGTGTTTTCATTTTGTATACATTAGGCATCACCACATATATATTGGTAAAATTTGCAATATCATTGATGATTCTTCCCTTTTTCCGCTGCACGTGTCCAAGATATTAATAATTCCATCCCGTCCGATTCGGATAATATTATTTTATTACGGTTCGCGCTCTACCATCTTCGCTCTCGCCCAGCGTGACCCGCCCCCTGCCATCTGGCGTCGGTGGCAGGTGTTAGCACCCCGATTAGTATCGTTTTGGTATTATACCTTCGACCGGGTAAGTTTTAAAAGTCATTTGTTAAGTTTTGGTATATCTATGGCCGAATTGGTCACCCATCGGTGGGGATTAATTTCCAAATTTATTAATGTTGTTCCCTCTTCTTAACTCGAATTATCGGCAGCCCCGGCTTCATGATTTTTAACATCTACGTTGGGACCAGGGACGTCATTTTTGGTGGCACATTTACCCTCTCCCCCACTTAAATCTAAGACATACATATTTTCCATTGTTTCATAAGCTTGTGCCTAAAGACGAATCAAAAATTAAAAGCTGGAAACTTTTACCATTCTCTCGCAAGAAAAAATCTGATATGACTTACGTATATCGAATCGAAAAAATCGAATGCAACAAAATAATTAATTGTATTTTTTTGTCACCTTAAGCAATATTTTCTTCAAATTGACGCAATGAACGTTCAATGTGTTATACTCTCCTAACAATCAACTCTACTATTACTTACTACTACTACGAAATATATTAATCATTACTAAGTATGCAATTTAATCAATTTCATTATTTTTTTCCAATGAGACAAATAACGAAGCCCAGAGAAAAGGTCTTTCATCTTGCACTGATCAAAATATCTAGATGGTTTCGATTATTAGTATGCAATATAAACACGTGTAAAAAATACCATTCTCACTTCATTAAATAACAAAAATATTACGTTATAAAATAAGGTAGGCGAAAGGGTAAAGGGTCCGTGATTAATATTCTTCGTAACATGATTTTACTCTTGTGATGCGTTACAGACACAAATTCCTTCCACACATTAAATTTATCTTTTGTTGCGTGATCAATTCGATGTTTTTTCCTTCTATTCTATCCTTTCGTTTTGTTTCTTTTCTTCTACGCACCCTGCCTCCTAATCTTATGTCATTTCAAAGCGGTAGACATTAGGGAAGTGATACATAACCAATCTAATTTATGCGACAATTTCATCACCCACATTTTTGTCATCATCTCAATCAAATGTAGTGTTTAATAAAATGCTCATTTATGTTACGAATATCATCAAATTTTTATTTCACATGCGTGTCTGATTAGTGTATCTCAAAAATGGGAAAACACGTGCTATACAATTTCATATTGCTCTCAAATTCTCTAGTATTTTTTACCGATCTTTGACTTATGTCAACGTATATTTACTTAAACTCACTAAGAATTACTATCGATCGGTAGGTAAACCGCGACTCACAGTAAATATCAAAGTGAAAACTCAATTAATTTTTATAATACAAAATTAAAAAATACCCAAAATATTGAGTATATAACAGGTTTCTATTCGTATACACGACGGCTAAACAAAGAAATGTTATTCGCCGTACACCGATAATAAAAATTCCGAAATGTTGTCGAACACTGCGACAAAAGGGCTCTTGAGTTCCACATTATCTCGGATCACGAGGCTCGAGACCACTTTTATACTATTGAATAAATAAATCAGGGTATTTATTCCCCGTCCAATTAAAATTTATATTGTTTGATATACCCATATCACATGCTAACCGATGACGATGTTGACTAGGTTGCGAGACAGCTTTTGGTTTACATCATTCGCGGTCAGTATTTTAAACCATTCAATCTTCCATTATTATTATATAATAAATATGTATATATATTCAATATTCAAATTTCGACTGATAAATTGAAATAAATCGGTATCGTCCTATATTGTCATTGTTTTCATTGTTTGCTTACATATTACAACACTAAACCCTTTAAAAATATATCCTGCAACGTTTACAATAAGATATTACTCTTGAGATGTGAAAATAATGCTGAGATTATTGAGAAAATGTATTTGGGATAATTTTGCTGTTCTATTTATATAAATGCATTTTCCAACACTGTTTATAATTAAATGTTGTGTTTGTTGAAGTATCCGTTTAGAAATGTATGCTATATTCTGGTTTTATTATTCACTTTCTCTTATTTTCTCGTTCCTATAATATATAATCACCCATTCCACGAAGAAATTCATTTGCATACTATCATACCAACGTACATCTTCCACCGTTATACCTTATACTTTATGAAAACTGCTTTCCACGACGCTAACGATTTTATTAACTTGTTACGAACACGGCTTTACTAAATTTATGTTTGACCAACGGCGGTGTACGTACTATACTGAGGATAACTGAATCTGGATAAGGGATAAGTATTCTAAATAACAAATTAATCTCATTATTATAATGCGACGTAGAAGCCATAAAGCAGATGATATAAAAATTTTACGCACAAGATACTAGATGAAGTAGTCAACAATGTATGAAAATATAACCTAAAGAAAAAATGATTAACTATTAAACAAGTTTTACCGATCGCAAAACAGGACATTTACCGCTTACGTATTTTACATTTACTGTGTCTATTTTTTCTACTCAAATTATTCTTCTCGTTGCACTCTGCTCCAACGCTCGGCAAAAGGGAAATCATTACCAAAAATATACAAAAAAAATGGTTTTTTCACGGTTGCTATTGAAATGAACTCTTTTTTAGGCGCGTTGTTCATCAAAGTCAACAATCTTTATTTATTATCTAAATATAATTAATACTTAATATTTTCGATGTAATTCATTTTTAGACTTTTAGTATCGCAAGTTTATTTATTTGAAAGGCAAACAAAGGTTCAAAATCTTAACATCAGAATAAAAAGTAGATAGAAACATGTCACATTAAGTAAAACAAAATGGAATAACAAAATTATCAATAATATATTAAAAATAGGCCCAATCTGAAATAGAACGCTGAAATATATTCTATAAATTTTTGTCGTTTTATTAGTCTTACCACACTTTTAACCGGGAATTCGATTTATCAAATATTCAACTAAAAGAGAAAAAAACCACTGAACCACTTGAATACAGTACACGAACAAATAATGGAGAGTTCACCCTAGACGTCTTTAAATAGCCATTAGTAAGGTATTTCATCGTATTATATGGTGAGTTTGTAAAGCTCGTACGCTCTCGCCCGATATCAATTCCTTGAGATCTCCTACCGCCTCCCTTTCTTGTCACTTCTAGGAAGTTACAAAAAAAGAAGTAGTGAAAGGAAAAAAGGACGTTCCCATAAAGTTCGCTTGCATACGTCCGCCCCCTACTTCCCTGCCGCTAGGGATTTGATACCGGTTTACCGGCGTTATATTATTTTTACGGTACAATTGTTTTAATGTTGACTGCCAACCCTGCAAGAATTAAGTCTGTTTTTTTCATTAGTTGATATGTATGCAACTAAAATGTTTGAACGAAGATCCGATTAAGATTTAACAGATTCCAGGATAAATACCCTAATGTTCTATGACGATATTTTTACATCAAAATAAAAAAATATTTAACTTAACGTTACAAAATTTGCTTTGTCCGGCTATATACCAATCATTTATTTTTTAATAAATTTATGAACAATTTTATTTCTTTTATCAATTTAATCAATTCTATAATACCGGTATTTTAATATCGAATACTAGAATTCATATATTTTTCCAGTATTGCATCCCTACCTGGAGCTGATTTAATCGAAAAATTACTATTCACATTGTGTTAACGGTTGCCTTTAACCTGCATGCTAAGTTTCAATTCGATTTCGTTTACATTAGGTTGAATTGTTACCCCAACCTGAGTGGTAAGTCAATTTATTTCGCTTATTTAAAGTAAAAACTTACATATTCTAAAACACTAATTGTAATCTTGCAATGATTAAATTTATATGGCAAGGGTTCTATAACAAGAGGTACATATTGCACAATCACAGTTTATTTTATTGACTGAAAATGATTTCTTGTTTTTAGAAACTGCCAATTAATTTTTCGAATCTTCAATATTCTGTCCAGTAGCATATAAAGTTCTTCGATTAGTTTTAATTGCGATTAAATCATATTTGAATTGTTCCAGTTTGTCTTCAAATAATTTTAACACTCGCTCGTTTTTGAATTTTGCCTTGTAGGATAACCGGACATTTGTGTTAGTCCTTTGATTGGTATGCATTAGTGTATCATAAATTGTCTGATACCTAATTCGTGTTTGATTTTCGATTCGCCCAGTCACCTGCCACCTGTTCTTTACTTCTTCATCCTGTCCTCTACGATCTCTCGAGGTTCGCTTCGGATTTTGATTGTCGCCACCTGTCTCTCCAGCAAACACCTGCCTACTTTGTATTTAATATTATACCCGTTTCGCCATCCTTCTTCCTGTCAGTAGATATTCTTTTTTCAAATAAGAATATATTACATAAAATATCGTGTAAGGTGCCATTCATCAGAAATTATGTCTCATTTATCGACACTAGATCACGACATTTATTAGTTCCACGTACTAAATAAATTTATAATATTATTTTTCGAACAATTCCCGTTCAAATTTATTTTTAAATATAATCCCCGCCGTTTTTTTAATTTTTAATACAATTATAATAACCGCCAAGGTGTTGGATATAAAAAAAAACACACACACATTGACCATGTAAACTAGGACTTTATTCCGTCAGCGGGTAGGTTAGATCCTGAAAATATTATCTGGTTAGTATTACGTACCACTCAGTATTTACGCACTAGCCAAATTCTAAAAAACACGTTTGTATCATAAGGGTTTTGTCTGACTTCTTTACTATTTACTAGCATTAACAAGTTTAGGATTTATCCTACGATACGGCTGCCAATAATAGATTCAATTCGGTTTTACTGACAGTGGATATGGTCTAGCCAAGGAAATAAAGTTGGAATTATGACAGACCGAATTTATCAGAATTTATTCAATAAGGTAAAATATAGCAAAGTATTACTGACCGCATTCACAAATAAATATAAAACATGGAATTACAGTACATGTGGTATATACGTTTAAATATAACTATTTTAAAACCACTAAACGGTCGTTTTGTTTACAAACTCCACGATTTTGTGTTGATATCAATATTGTTTCCTCGAATATGGAATGATGTATATTTCCATAAATTTGTTATCAATTTCAACGCTATCTAAGATTATCGTTTTATCTACTTCACAACATACGAACAAGTATTATATCGATTTTCATGAGACACCTCGACGTTTTTTTGTTTATAAACAGCAGCCTATTGGACGCCACCATTTTCAATTCATAATTTATTGTTTTATAAATTTGCAACCAATACAATCACGGAATATCATTTAATACATTTTTTTAAATAGTTGAAAAGTTTATTTTTTAATGCTGCCATATGAAAATAAAAACTGATTTGTTTTGAAAAAAAGAATGATTTTTTAAGTAAATTGTATTTTTTTCTAACACAGATTTTTTTTTTTTTTTTACCAAAAACATTCGGACTGATTCATCGATATGTCATAAATGTTTCGGATATAAAAGAATAATTTATTTTAAATAATTATCTTCAGCTAATGTTGGAATATGTAATACATACGTTTTTTAGTAAATAATCCCCTCTAGTTTAGTTTTATCTACGATAAACGTGCACGTGGAATTGGATGGGAAAAAATGTATTCGTCATCTACCTGTATTTTGTGCCATAATAGTATAATCACTTTCAAAGAAATTGTCCTGATCTGAGCCATCACAACAATTTAAAATAATACCGCATACATATTTCCTTATCTATCTTTTTTCTCCGTTTAATATTATGGTCCTTTCACACATAATAAACATTTATTGTGCCGCTCATATGTACACACGAATGCTTTCAGTCGATAACGTAATACTTTTCAGTCAGTCAGTGTTCATTTTTGCTTGATATTTTGCATCGTGAATTATTCAACGACATCTTTGTATTATTATATAGCCGTTCTTTGTTTTTCCTCATTAGTTGTTGTTTTTTTATGTTTCCTTGAAATATTAAAAATTGGAGTTCCGCCGTTTATCTAGTTACAATTAATATGAAAATCAATAAAAGTTATTTATGCAAACTTATATCTCACTTTGACTTCATAAAATTATCATTATCATGTTAGTATTTTTTTATCGCGATTTTTTAGTTAAAATGGTTCTTTTAACTAAGGAAAAGAGATCTCATTACGATAACGAACTACGAAAAATATGTCCCTCGTGAAAAAATATATAAAAAAATAACTAACAGGTAATATTTTATTGACATTTCGATAAAGGTACTCTTGAAGAATATTTTTTGAAATTGCTTATATCTGATATAAATTTAATGCGCAGATATGACCAATGATTTAATTTGTTAGTAATATAATATGATACATAAATTTGCCCTTTTTCATAAAATTAATTTGAGTGTGTAGGAGATAGTTACAAAAATCGTTACCGCATACGGCTATTATTTTGATATTTTAATTGCATGTCAAGATTTGAAATTGCGTGCTTAGCAAAACTAGCAAAAGTATACCAAACCGACAAAATTATTATAAAGCAAATAAATAATCAAAAAAGGTGTGTGGTTGACCTTATTATTTATTATCATGTAGAAATAACACATTTACACGTATCGTGCGGTTAAAATTTTATAAAATTAGGTATTTTAGCCATTAATTTGGATTTATATCGTTGTAGTTTGTTATTTTTATTTATAGGTCCCATGAATATTGCTTCATTTTTAGCAATCCAAATGAAAATTTCGGCTACCTGTTTTTTAACCTAGATTTTAGCTAATTTTATTTTAGGAAAAACCGTCCTTATTTGTTATAAACAATTTATAAGCTGTTGATAACAAAATAACAAAAAACGTTAAAAATTGTGCTGTTGAAATAGTGTCTGAAACCAATCCACATATAATATATTTTTATTCAGAACATAGGTGGAACATAAGATTTTTTTTATTTCCCTTGAATTATTATGGAATATTGTATGGAATCTTAATAGATTTCTGTAACAGACAATTCGTTTAATAATTAAAGGGAAAAAAATAACATTAATACATACTCAAACCAGGAATTTCCTCTTTATTTTAATTTAATCAAACCCCAAATATCTTAACAATATTAACAATATTATTTGCACCTATATTACATACATACAAACAATTAGTAATTCTCGCCTGTTTTTCTCTTTTTGAAATCCATCAGATAAAAGTCTCCCATTATATCTGTCGGTGCACATGTACGGATGTTGTTTTCTTAGGAATAACACAATTTAATACGCCGAAAGGTATTCGAACCCGCGACCCCTTTACGCCTCACTAACGACCCTGACTCATCTTGAATCTCGATGGATTTACTCGCCTGACAGCAGCTACGACCTGCATATCGTAGAGCCTGTACACATTGAAAGCCCGTCGATGATTAGATTATCTAACGATTTAGTAATTATCGTAATGTTCAATGAAAAATTGCGATCTCTCAAATCTCTTCGTAATATATATGTATATACACCATTTTCTTTTTTATATTGCACGTCTAAAACAAAATATTCATTATTTTAGTCACAAAGACACCTACCGTCAAGTGGACTAGATGAGATACTAGCGCCAAAAAGCTATCAATAATTCTGATGATACAACATGCAGAACTTCAATTATTTTCACATTTTGCACGTATATTGTATTATATTATTTTTCCTTGTTCATAACCTATATTAATAATTTATCATATTTTTTTTATTCTGATTCTAATTAGCCATTGACACTTTTTAATCCACCAATCTAGATTTTATTATTATTAATTACTGCTCCATCCTTTATATAACTATACTTCATATAAACTTTAATTCTTATTGTGATTTAGATTACTATCCCGCCCGAAATGAGTTAGGTAAAAAACAAGACGAATAAAAAAATAAAGAGGCGAGAGCATTTACACTTGGGAATGATTAGTTACAGCCACTTCACCTGGAGCGTTTACGTCAATATTTTTCCCTTTTTTATAGACATGAATTACGTATCTTTTATAACATTTTTTTTAGTATTCGTAACAATACTGTTCTAATAGTATAACGTTGTTGTTTTTATACCTCAATAAATTTCAAGTTTTTCATTTAAATATTGTTTATAAATACTGCAGATCAACCTAGCCGAATAGTAACCCGAGGATTTCATCATACTCCACTGCTCGCATGTTTGAATGTCCTAATTGACAACTAATTTTGTAATTGTTTCAATGGTATGAATATATGTTGACATCTATAACAACTGAAAAAAAGATATAAAACATCGGTTTGGACATTGTTTGAAAAAATCTTCTTACCATATTATTATGAATACATTCCATATATAATAAATATGATATCATCAATGAACTTACTTGTTATTTTTAGACAAATTTAAAACAGGACTGCTCAATAATAGAGCTGTGAAATAGTCTAGCGAAACGCTCGATTAATGTCGTTATTTTGTCTTGTGATAGATTTTAAGAATTCACTTTTATTTGCAATTATTGCACGTAAGATTTTTTCGTCGTGAATCGTTTATATGATAAGTAAGCACATTACACACAAGTCTCATTCTACGAAAAAGTCTTTAATGTATTCAACTGACTACAGTAAAACGCATATTCAATATTTAAAAAAAGATCGATACGAACAAAATGAGTAATACAAGGTCTCTTGTTAAAATTGTCACTTTTTTCGTATCAATTAAAACCTTCAAAAAACTATTTATTGTTTTCAAACAACTGTAGACTCTCATCCTTATCAATACAGCGAATTTGAATTTTAAAATCTAATTTATGTCGGTATGTAATTTTACGTTTTGAAAGCTTTAAATGTTCCTTTCTAAAATAGGTTTATTTACATACAACAAGACCCAGTTGTTCTCCATTAAAATACTAACTATTTTATTGTGTATAATCAACCATAGATATTTTAAAATATTGAAAGTGACAGGTATTCATGCAACCTTGTTACTGAAGCATAGTAGTGTAACCTACATTTTAAGTAAAACTTTTCATATTTGGATATTAACAACGAGCATGTGTCTAGATATCTGCTTCTCACTGTCACGGCAAACATCTTTTCAGAAAAAGAGGTTTCAAACGCTTTATTTTTTCTTGTGCATTACGCGATCGATATCAATAATATTTTTTGATTATTTTTTTTATGTAAATGTCGTTTATATAACAGTTGTTATTATTGTTTGTCCAGAGTGTTTTTTTCTCTATATACTTTTGTGGTACATGCGATGAACGTATTGAAAATATTATTGTTTAATAATTGTCAATATGGCTTGTTGTAGATTCTTTGTTTTCATAATTTATTATTGCCTATTCTAATTCAGGATCTTATAAAAATAAAGCTAGTGTAATTTTTTTTATTTATTTACAACGCAGTGTCAATTATTGGAAAACTCATATATACTTTTGATAAATGATACTTTTATGTTCAGATCATATCAACGTTCAATGTTGTAAAACGGTTGGTAACCTCTAAATTTTGTTTTTTATTCTTCTAGTTTGTTAAGTCAAATATGTACAAAAGTGTTTACTGCTACGATAAATACAAACCGATACCTGTCTCTCTTCTGTGCACTGTATTGACGATAAACTCTTTCTTTTTGCGACATGAATCTTTCCTTCTTATCCGCCATAGCTTCGTCTCTGTTTTTAAAAACTTGTAGGAACACCACGTATTCTATTTCTACTTTCAGATTCACTAATATGTATTACATATCAAATTTATATATATATATATGTACATTATTTTATTTATTTGTTTTTGTAAGTAATGTGAATATTTTAGTATTGATTGATATTTCGGTGCCTTTTTTTAACGTGGACTGATTGCAAGAGGTGCGTATTTGAGTATTAAGATTTTTAAGGGCCTTAGGAACGACTCATGTGCAAACTAAAAAAATTTGACGAGTTTTCATTGTACGTTGTAAAAAATATTATTGTTGAATGACTATATATTGCAATTTTTCCATTTTAACACCTTCAAAAATACTTATTAGATCAGAGATCTCGAGTAAAGAATACGATACGTAACGTTTTTTTTTTATCTAGTAGACAGGACTCGAGTATTGTATTGATTGCTTCTGGTGCCTCCCATGTGCTTAAATTGTCGCTGAGCATGGAAAAAATTACTACATTAGGTTGACCAGTTTAATTTCGTGTGGTTTTATTTATCATTGCTTAATTTTTTTTATCACACAAGTGAACTCATGCAAGTATGCCATCAATCGATTCAAGTGGTTTTATTCATATATTAGGTAATGAAAACTATATTTTTACGCATCGTGAATGAACACAAGCTTTTACTGTAGAAAATGTATTGTGATATATAACGAAGAACAATTTATTAATTAAGAAGATAATTAATTCTAATAATTCGTAAATAAACAACTGACTAAAATTATATTGTCGATTGTACATCAAACTTGTTATTTTGACAAAAAACTTACAGAAGTAAAAGTGATTTCATCTTTAGACAACTATATGATGCGTGTATTAAACAAATGCTGTTAAATTGATATTTTCGTTTCTCATGCTCATTAGATGTTTATATTGAGGTTAAATTTTATAAAATGTACCATTAAAAAATATCTAATAAAACATATTTGTATGGTGTCCGGCGTATGAAATATTTTGGTTTCCCTAATGTACGACCGCTCTGAAGTTAAGCGACAATAACATCTCAGATAGCTTTTTGCCAGTCCGCCGGCCAGTCGCTAGTGCAACGCGAGTGCCTTTATACGCTACGGGCATAACTGAGTTTTCAAACACGCGTTGGCATTTTTATTTTCAAAAGTTTTCTGGGGGGAAAGTTCGCATTGTGCCATCAATTTGTGTTTACATCGATTTAACGGTATGAGTCGTGTGGAATAAACTGCTTTCGTGAAAAAATTGTATGCATGGTTTTTTTTGAGTGACGTGCATTTTGCATTCTTCCCTACTGTGCGATAAAATTACACAGCAAAGAGGGCGGTGGAGTTGTTTGTTTTTCATTTTGTGCATGTGCACTGCGAGCGAGCGTTCCATTATTTTGCTGGGTACTGAAATCTATTTGAATACTTGTGATATTCCTATAGTTTTCTTAATAACCTATTAAATGTCTGGAAAGATTTCTTTGTTTTGAAATTCTTGTTAAAAATATTTTTCCATAGAATAATTTTAACAATCAATCAGACAGTACAATCGAAAATTATTTTCTTTCTTTGAGTATTATTTTTTACGTAACCGCATAATTGACTCATGGGGAAGCTTTTATTTCCACGAAATATAAATATTGTCGTTAGAACAGCGCTTCATATAAAAAAATATATCGAATAGATAATATGGTTCATACCTTCGTTTGTATTGTTTACATGTCGTCATCATCCATGTGTTAATCATTTGTTTACATAATGCAAAATCGTGTATAGATTGAAATTAATTTAAGACAATTGGCGTAGTACAATTAACCCTTTGCAAAGCGCGCATTTTAATAAAATAATTATGAGTATTATTTAATTTGTAAATTAAAAAAGAAATCAATTTCAGTCTCCGAAAAATATTATAGTATAACAATATAAATTTTCCTTTTTTATATATGGTAATATGGAAATAACTGCAAATTGCTAATTGGATTGATAAAAAACAAACATTACACCCACATATACTATAAATTTAATTTAATGTATTTCGTTACATTGAATAAGTTAAATTGACAATAGTCTCGAATGCTGAGCCAGGGAAATATGAGTAATATAAGGATAGGCAAATCCTGCGTGAATACCCAGATTTGATGGGTCGTTTTTCACTGAAATGTTAGCTGTCCACAGATGTGCACAAACCCCAGATGTTTCGAAAATATCAACTGGAATGTGTGTTGTTTATGTTTCAACCTTGTTACATATTTTATACTGTTATAGTAAAACGTCGGCCAGTACGGTTAACTGTTCCATTTGATGGACGATATATCGTTCCTGCAAAGAAATCATTAGCCTTTCTCTCATTCGTCTACTGTTTCATGTACTCGTATGAACCTTCGATCAATCTTTGTTCCACGACCGAGTGCACCAAACCCCTAATATTGTTTTTTTTCACATTTATATTTTAAGCAATCGAATAATCTGTACCTATGCACATGTATCACTCTGATCACATCTGAAAATTTAAGAGTTCGGCTACTTAACAAGACAGCATTCCTTATTGTCGATTGTTTTGGTGTAAACGGAAGAATGATAAAAAAATAGTTCATTTGGAAGCGGAAACACGCGAAATAAATTTGTATGGAGCAAACTCTATCGTTACTACTATACGTAGCACACTATACTGTCACTTTTAACGGATGAAAAAATGACAGAACTGACTTTTATTTTATTTATGTTCCTATTTAAATGGGAATGGGCCTAATCACTCATTATATGATCTTTCATGAATATTAAGATTAATAAAAGCAGCAAGCTATAACATTTTATTGGCTTAATTCAATTTTAAATAAAAACATTCTTATTTTTATGCTTGTTTTCCACAAAGTGTTGTATTGTATTGTATTAAATCCAATTTCTTGGGCACACTGTTGAATTGTTCCAAACCCTTTATCGGGAAAGCAACAATGTTTTCAGCTGATCACCTCATATGTTGTGCCTCGGGTTAATTAATCTGCTCCAAAGTAGAGCCTTTTCGCTAAACGGCAATAAGTGGGTTTTGATGGTACGTTATGTTTATCCAAAATTTCACGAAATTTTCTAGTAGGTACAGTTCTTGATTATTGAATTAGATTAAATATTTTTACCAATTGACGATTTTTTTTATAATAAATTAATGCCAACATGGCGACCAATCAAATTAGTAAACATTCAAGGTGATTACCCTATATTACAATTATTTATTCAAAGAAACGCATAATTTTCATGGTTTCTCTGTGTATAATAAACAAACTCCAATATAAATGGATAAAAAATACAAAATCCATTTAGCGATGCCATTGCTAGAAGGTCAATCTTCGGCAGAATAAAACCTGTTAATCTTGTCTTTAGGCATTATTATTTGATAGCAAATGTGAATCATATTTTATTTTTACAAAAGAATAAAACAACATCTTCTTGTTCCGTGAAAATCTTATATTCTTGACTAACAACAAATAAACGCCAAAGGGAAACATTTGCTTATGTTCAATCCTTTACAAGGTTTAATTTAATAAGAAAACATTCAGAGCTCAGACGGTATCATATATTTTTTTTAATGAACTAGAATCTTCTTCTTCAGCCTTGAATGTAACGATTTTTGCGTGTTATAATAATATTGTAATACAATATTCAACATAAAAGCCACTTCACTTGCTATGCATACTCGGTATTATTCTATGCCGGAGCGGTAGATAAGAAATCCCATTATGTATGGGCTTGCTAGCAGAATGTGTTTCACAAAATATGAATTTGTTTTACCGCGCAATACGTGTTATTACCGCTGGACATCTGTTTTTTTCCATCCTGAAAAGGGGTAAAGGTTTACTTAAATTATTTTTTTTTGTAAAAAAAAAGTTGAGCTATGATTAAACGGTGACTTGTTTCATTATTTTGTGAAATAATGTATATTTGCAGCTACTAAAATATAAGCAAATTCGAACGAAATCCCTACTCTTATATTTTCTGATTGGAGCTTATCATTCCTACGTAATTATATTTTTGATAAGAAGACCGTTACTGTTACTCATTATTCCGTTGCATTTTTTTACACTCGCTATAATAGTCACGATATTTGAATCAAACATACTCAAAATTGACTAGCGTTTTTAGCAAAAGCATCAGTCTCAGTGGGGGAGAAAACTCGTGACAGCGCGACCAATGAAAGCAATGTTCAATGCAATACTATTTTTAAAAAATCGGCCACTGATTCGACTTAAAGATTTTAACAATTATGTCATTTCCATGTAAACATTTTCATATCCGAAACGAGTAATATGTTATTGCCTTTATTGTATAATAAACGATTGCCAATAATGAAATATCAATAGTGAAGTTATTGCTGAATATGCATAAAGATACTAGTTAATGATATTAACCAATCAGTTTCGATCCCTCAATGTGAGTCGAGTCACGAAGTGGTCCTCGGTGCTGTGCTCGTGATGCAAGTTAAACACAAATTTCATAAAGCGGTTGCCACAACATTCGATACACTTTTGCTTTTTTATCACGTTTAGAATGTCCACCACTCAATGATTCAGCTCAATTATCCGCTACGTTTAACTTACTTATTATTACATTTTTATTCAATTTACCACTTACCTCTTAGTGTTACGTACTTTCGCTTAAGGATAAGAATTAATATCCTCCCTTTCTCGAACTATATTTTTTAAAGAACAACTTTAAATAATGTATCTAGTTTAATATCGCTCTTTCAAATAATACTGCATTATTCTGATAGTTCCTGATTGAAATTATTGCAAACCAAAACCGTTGAAATCGAATTTTGGCTACGGAATTCAGTCCGATATTGTATGTTTCGTAGTTGTTTTATATGTAAATTTTAGATTATATCTGCGACATATTGCGGAAACTGAAAACCAATATGAACCCTTTCAATTCTCGATTATGATATGTAGACGAAATTACCTATCTCGCATTAAATTGTAATTTATTGTATGTCACTAAGACCTTATAATTCCATACTTTCGGTTAAATAACATGTGGTATCTTTGTTTCAAAACTTTCCTCACCAACTGTCTCATATATATATATAGAAACAGATAGTGAAATGTATTTCAATTATTCTTGAAAAGTAATGACTGATAAAATGTTCGAGTGTAATTCATCATTCTTGGAAGATAAACAGGGAAAGCACATGGTAATTTAGACTCATTTGGTTTCAGGTACGATTTGCGAATATCTCCATATTCAAATCACAACTTATTTATTATCCTCAGCTTGAATTGTTAATTTTATATTTCACATAAATTCTCTGCTAATTAGTATAATTACTCTATGTAAATTTCTCGCGGCTCAATTTTCAGTTTTTTCCAATACAACGTTTTCACTGAAGGTTAAAGAGTGCAATGAAATTAATGTTTTTATTCATAACCATGAACGCTTTATCTATGAGAGAATTTAACATAATAGGTGTGTAATAATGCAACTTTGATTGTTTTTTTTAATATTATTCGATAATAAAAAGAGAATGTTATATTTGTATAGGTATGAGACATTGTTATATTTCGGTGAAGGGAAACAATTTTCCATGAATGGTGGCCGTGGAAGCTAACTACGATTGTTTGAAAGAAGAAATGGAAAGTATTTCCATTCATCCCGTGTTCACTTAACATTTTAAACTGGTTTAATTTATCTCATCGTATAATGTTACAGTAATTACGTTAAGTAGTTTTGAGTATCGGAAATATTGTTGGCAAAAGACGCAAAGGTGATCAAACCGTAGGTCGCTAAATTGATATCATATCCGCTAATACGTCAGTGAGAAGTTCGTCTGTTTTTTTTTTATGGAATTAATAATCATTATTCATGTCGTAATTACACCAGTTGTATTCTCATATTACAACACATATTTGAAAAAAATATTAACAATCTCAAATAAATTTAATGAAATCGAGGTTTTTGTGAAATTGAAAAAATAAATGGTATCAAATGCCATACCTCAATACACTAATAATAGACTTGGTGCAAGAATTCGTTCGCAGCAAATGTCATTTGAGTTTCCTTTTTTTAGAATGTCATGCTTATTTCTCACATATTATATGAACTAATTTATGCAGTGATAGTGAAATCAGACGGAATGTATTAAGACCGGTTTTATGCGCGATGGTGAAAAAATCTTTTAACAGTGTCGTTTGAATACACAAACAATAAAAAAAATACCATCAAATCATCATATTCAAACAGAATCTATCGAAGTTTAAATTTTTATTATGAATTCTATTGAAACTTCTATACTCTCACTTCATTACTTGACCGAGTGCTCCTGAATCGTGATGTGCTTCAACGGTGAACCCATTTGGGGCGCGGTCTGAAGGGACGATGCTTGATTCATCCACCTGCGACGACGGCTGCGGCGGCCCATCCGCCGGTGATCAGAATTGTGGAAGACGACGATCCACTTTCTACATACCACTTTCTGAGAGTCTCGAAAATTATTTACCTCCAACACCGCCACCCCACACCCCAGCGCCTCATAGACTGCTTCTGCGAGCAAGAAAGAGCGTCTCCAGGTCTTCCACGAGCCCAAACAGATTAGAAGCTTTCGACACATTCCCGACAAAAGCTGCTCCCAAAAATCTCAACTTATCAAAGTGCGACATTGACTATGATGACACAAACACTGGCCACAGTGATTCAAACGTCAGTAAACTAAAAGTGTTAAACGACTGTGGTTATACAAATTGCAGGGCTTCTTCCGTTAGTTCTTTAAGATCAGACCCTGTTATAAAATCTAAGATTTCCGTCGGCAGTCGCTCGCAAACCGATCTTCCATCTTCGGTTATGCTCGTCAAGGTGCGCGCCAAAGAGATCGAAATTTGCAAGACTCCACTAAAGAGTGCACTGAGTTGCGGCTCTCCTACCGGAATCATTCCTCTGAATATCGCTGGCGATCGTTCTATTCGCAAGAAAGAGCGAAGTTTCATTGGCTTGTCAGTATCAAAGTCTGCATCTAGAATCGACCTAATGCTCAGCACAACAAAGCTACTAAAGTCTTCTTCCAAAAACGATATATCGTTACCAATAATTGTCCAAACTGGCGTGCCCACCGAAAGCAAAGTCGATAAACCTAAAACAATGCAAACAAATAATTTAAAAACAACCGATTATCTATCGCCTACGAGAAATATGAAAGATGCGAGTGCTCCTAAGAGTCCTCGATTCAGCCTCATAGGACGATCCCACAGCGCAAAGCTATCCAGAAGTAATTCGCTCCTAAAACCATTCGTACGTCGTGATGTATATGAACACGCCGAACCCGTCCCAATGGTTGTTGACTTAAGTGCATCAGCTGACGCAGAGAGATTCTCCAGACTCTTAAAGGATTTCAGTGAAGGAAAATGTGCTGCAAGTAAGGAAGGCGAAAACAATGAACTGATCGATGCCCTGCTTAAGGGAAGTCCGGTTCCCGCTAGGAAAAGTGCCATCAGAAGCTGTCTTTCTGCAGACGACGAGGCTGTTCATTCTGGTAAATATTCGTTTCGTAAAATAATATACGTTAAATTTCCATTTAGATATTCGAATCCTTAAGAATCTATGTCAATTTCACTTTAACGAAAATGCGAAAGCTGAAACTCCAATACATATTTAATTGCCCTACTATTTTACTTATCTTATAAGTATGTCACTATCCAACATCAAATTCACACTTAATGCATTCTTCTTTTCGTAGTGTTATTTTATTTCTGAACAAATATGAATGCCTAAACAAAACGCGGATTTTAGTCAGCTAGTTGCCAAAATGTTGAAAGCGGTATAAGAACTTCCATCAACGTTTAAGCACTTACGTCGTGCTCCATATACATAGAGGCTATAATTTCTCCAGCCTTCAGGTAAAATCTTTCGTGCCTTGTTACAAATATTAAAACTAAGAAAATAAATTGTATATATAAAAAATGCGCTTAAATATATTTTCAATATCATTTAATAAACACTACACAATCACTCATTTCAATCAGAATAAAATACTTTATCCGTGACATCGTAACTAATCCGATTAAATAGTGATGTAGTAATTTCATATAAGTAAATCACTTCTAATTTGTTAGCTATAGTCTAAACTGGGTTGTCACGAGATTTAACAGGCATGACAAAATCGCTTCAATTATATTATCCGTGTTATTCTAGTAAGCCATTAAACGGAACGAAATAGTTGATCTTGTCACAAACATATTATTCCCGCGTGTTTTATAAAGCGTAAATTGAACAACTATTGCACGAAAGTTGTCATCTTTTGCGAATTACTTTAATGCATTTTTTAGTCGCACAATATATA
The DNA here is from genome assembly GCA_028555115.1 of Himalopsyche japonica. Taxonomy (NCBI): domain Eukaryota; kingdom Metazoa; phylum Arthropoda; class Insecta; order Trichoptera; family Rhyacophilidae; genus Himalopsyche; species Himalopsyche japonica. The sequence goes on along the minus strand of JAHFWJ010000538.1, from coordinate 914,295 downwards.
CGTAATTATCGTTTGTGTAACTTTTCACCACACGCATATCGTCACTTCGAGCCCGATTATAATTCCGTGCATTAGAATTTAACGAGAAGGCTTTCGAGATTTCAGATGGCGTTGTTTTGCTACACGGATATAATACATTTTGACATGCTACGTGGTCACTATCAAATTGTCATGCACGGAACACATTATGCGCGTGTCGGGAGAATTTTATATTCTATCCGGAGGCGGTCGCATGTTTTTCCATTTTTTCGACCCACGATTATATGAAGTACATACATGTTAATACGTTCCTAATATATTTTGATTCCTCATTGTATCACACATTGAACGCCATAATTAAATGATATACGAGTGATATCAATGACTATATCAAATCATCCAATCAAGTCGGCATTATATTATATTACAAGCCGATCAATAAATCTTAGTACGAAACCAATATGCTGATGATAAATTCTCGCTAAGATGATCCGTCAACTACACCTATATTCACTAACTCAACACTTTGGAGTTATCTATTTGCATCTAATTAAAATATCATATCTCTTATTTTATTAAAATCAGTGTTAAATTTTATCACACTGTACGTAATTTAGTTTTCTTAGTATGTATATGAATCAGCCAACTCAACATTAGTTGGCATTTACGTTTTGAACATTTTATGAATTTATTTATATTAAATACAACATGTTAATTCTTGTGAACCCATATTGTATTTTTTTTTATCGAATGCTATCTTTAGATCGGTAAACATCCTAATATTTTTCAAAACATGACTCATTTGGCTCTCTACATTGGTTTAATATCTTGTCAAATGAATGCTGTGGGAGGCTTAAGCCGTATCCAGATTGTTCATATATTTATTTATATGTAAACACAAACATATTCATCGACGTGCCATTGTCCTTCCAAATTCAACCGAATCACGAGCCGCTCTCGCTGTAAGGCTAAAATATCTCCAAACGAAATAAATGTTTTATGTCGATATATCGTTCTCTAATTGACCCAATTACTGGTATTTCACATATACCTGTCAGTTTATTATTCCCTGTACTGGTTCAACAGTATCAAATTTCCGGAAAGTTCTTGCAGTAGTAATATTTACAGTATTTTTCCGAAGATAAAATCCGGTGGTATTATATTTTTATTTTTGGTCCGAAATAAGGGGTAGTATTTTTTGGGTGGGATGCCTTATTTAAAAAAAATCTAAAATAAGCAATGTTTGTACGTCTACATTTATTTATTCATGTTCATACTTGAAAAAAATTGGGCTATCTTTTGGAACATCGTTACATTAATGCGTACACTTTTGTAATCAGCGGAAGGATAGGCTGACAATATGGTCAATCGTTGTTTGAGATGCTGGTGCTATTACATCCATATCGTTTATGTTGAAGAGTCAATATTTTGAAAAGTTATACATCCAATAACTTTATTGCATTGCCGTCTTTCAGAAAGATAGTTCATGTCACTGAAGGAAATCAACCAACCTATACACACGTGTTTTTAACTCTTCCCTGGATATATCTTACTGTAAAGGCAACTGATTGAATATCAGCCCTGAATATTTATTTTCTTTTGTTTTCTATATTTCTTTATAGTTTATATGCTCAATATACCTTCGATTTTTAACGCATCATTCATTAATAGTTCAATTCATTTCCTCTTGGTATTTTATCTCACCACAATATTCATAATTGTAATTAATTATTATTTAATACTTGAAGTAACAGTGTGGGTGTATGGAAGTGATTAACTCCACGCGAACATAATAATTTTGACATAATAAAATTAAATGTTTATTTAATTAACTCGATTGCCCACATAAATTAGATTCAAAATTTACCCGTATCATAAACGTACTTTTTAGTAAGTATAGATAATTAATTGCCAGTCTGCGAATTATAATTACCATAGACATGTAAATATTGGATTACACAGGTGTAATAATTGGTATCATCTTTGACTGGCCATAGATGTCGATGAATCATATACTTCCAGTTCGATTAACTCGTGAAAATTTAATAAAAACAAAGAGAACGAATCTTACCGTTGTGTTGAGCTATACTATATACAAGTGTTGTTCTTGTTGATTGTTCAGTTACGTGTAATGTATATCAAAGCATATGAACTGGAAAATATCTTACGAAAATTGGACGAATACGTATTTAATTGAATCTATTTGTTTATTTACCATCTTTACGCTTCCATCGGTCACGTTAATAATATGTCGCTACGCTGTGTCATAATCAAAATCATTTACAAATTTTATTACTAAAGAAAACTCGATTTTGCAAATGTTACACGGCTGACTGAATTGCAGACGAACGCTAGCCGAGACTCGCTGAATTATTACACTTCGAGAGTTTCAAATTTTTCCAAGAATGACTGCGGAGCCATAATAAGTTATGTTTAACTTGCAAATTATTCGGGTTAGTACGCTTATTGGATTTTAATCAATGCACAATTTTTCGAAATCGTCTCTTTGAATATATCACTACTAGTTCGCAGAAGAAATATATCTTCTCTTCAAACGCAAAAGGGCACTTGTGCATCAATGTAGCCCACGTTAGTCAAATTCTTGGAGACCCATGTTTTAAAGTATCTAACTACGGAAAAATATGCCTTTACTAATTTTAAAATAATTGCACTGTATATTTTTGTTGTATAATTTTTGTAAACATTGCACATCGATAAAAAAAACAACATTTTTCCGATCAATTATCATTTCATGTTTTTTCATCGACGTTCTTTTGCCTATCACGTAGAGAAATAATTACGAGGAAACCTGCATCCATAATTCAACCGTTAAAATTGCACAATTGTCGTTTTGCTTTTGGGTCGGCATTATTACCTATGACGAGTCTTCTTTCAATCCGGTTCTCTGATTTCAAATATACGTCGCCTCACTTTGGTGTTTGTTTTGAATCACTGTTACTTCTTATACATATTGAGCGATCAAAACACCTTTTTCTTTAATTTGACTCTTGAACACAGTCTCCGGTTTACATGCTAAGATGACTTATGTGACGATACGCGAAGTATTGACGCAAATATTTATACATATATATTGTTGATTAAATGGCATTATCACGTCGTCCTTCGACTACCAGAGTTCTTCTAAATGTCGCGTTACACGACCGCAGTCAACACTTTCAATCGTTACACACCGTGAAATAATTAATATCTCAATGTCAACAATTTCCTGTTCTATTTCATATCGATGGCACATATAGCACAATACTTGGTTAATAACCATTCACCTTGAAAAATATTCAATGACATAAAAGTCATTCGATATTTTGAATTTACTACTTTGGTTTTATGAGATTGCTTTTTACAGAAGATGTATTGCATTATTCTGTGGAACGTTATTGATTATTTTCTTGTAAAAATATCTCATTTTAATATATAAGCAAAAGGTTTTACCGCTAAGCGTACGGATGCTAATCAAAAAAAAATATGAGTGTCAATAAACATATTTTTATCTACTTTGTAGAGGTAAACATGCAACGAATATCATAACACAAATGTACGAACAAATAACTAATTGTATTTCATCGTGCATCCAGAGCTATGTCACAGGTGTAAAGCTGACCATTGATGATCGTTCCTATTCAATCGATTCACTCCAAATGGAACGTATCGCTACAAATCATGACCGTGACTGTAAAATCTCAAGTGAATTTGACGAAGTGTCGTGACACGGTCAGATTTCCATCGGTAAATCCATCGCGCTGCACCAATCTTTCCATTCTGACTTTCAACTGACCGTGAATGTTAAATCCTATGTGAAGTAGCGCGATGGGAACGCTCGTAAATATCGAAACCAAACCCATTTTTTGCAATATGACGTCACAGAATTTACGTTTTAAAAAGTTGCGATGCTTTTTTTGTACTTTGGGGGTCGGTATACATATCGGTTAAACAGTACGTACAAGTAGATAAATCATGCCACTCCAGTCGCTCAACAATTTAAGGTGGTATAATTTTACTCTTTATAATATAATTATGTTAGTATAAATTGCTTTGCAAATATGTGGATAGAGAGAGAGAGGAAACTTTGTCACGTTCATCCTCCATACTTAGTAGTTGTTTGTACCGGAAATGGCAGGAAAACAAACGCACCTAGCGTGATTTGTGTTTTGGAATGTGTCCAGGTAACTTACCAATATTGTCCCTTCTCCTTATCAATATTCAACTAGCGACCTGTTTACATTCACACCGCGCTGTGAATAGTCGCTATTTAACCCCCCACGACTCAGCAAAAGTATCTATATCTATTATGCTTCTGAAGATGATTATGCCTACGTTTTGACTTCGGTGCAGAAAAAATAGTTTTGAAATTCATGCCTGGAAAATAATAATTAAACTTATTGCTTTGATTTCATTTCAATATAAAGTAATTTTCTTTATTTTCCTTCTGTTACAGGTAAGCATTCTACATCGTTCAAATAATGGATTCAACAACGAGATGGATAGTTTGATGAGTACCTGTTTCATTTGTATTATAGAAAGTCACATCATCTATATACATAAGTAAATCAACATTTTCATTTTGCAACTTTATTTTAGTATGAATGTAAAATGTCAGTGATATTTTCTTATGATTTAGAACTAAACATAAATCGTAACGCACTGAAAATCTACATTTCTATAAAACCCGTAAATAAAATAATTCAGTTGATTTTAAATTCAATGTATTATTTGTTGTTTCAACATAGGTACCTTTGATATTTTTAAATCAGTTGCCATATAAAAATTATATGGGAGAATTTGAACAATAATCACTCGAGATAAACTGTAGGATAAACTAATAAATGGCAAGCTTGTACGATTTGTACATGATTAAAATACACTTACTAAATAGCCATGTCTGTCAGACTACTGTAAAGATCGGTGAGAATATTCTTATCATATTAGAAGGCAATAATATATAGTAAATGATAACTGCTATGCTGTTTCGAAGCGTTTTAGATATAACCAAAATATAAAGGGTTGCGCATGATTTGAAATAATACTGACACTCATTTTGAAATGTGTTCACTGTGAAATTGGTTCTACATTAGCATGCGTGGAGAAACTGACTCAAAACTAAAATGCATTCATGCATCCTAACGCCACCTACATTCAGATTGATTCAGTGTATTTTTTTTTATCAAGTACATGGATTTATTGTTGTCACAATGTGTGGACAAAACGAAATACAAAATAAAGAATGGCTACCGCATTGTCCACATCCGCTGGCCGGAAACCCGTCTGCGTCCGCCTGCCCAAACAAGGTTACGCAATCCTTTCGCAACACACACTGCAATATAACACTACACACATTGTGTGTTTTTCAATATTAATTATCGCCACTCGATTGTTGTTATATTACAACAATTGCCATTAAATTGATTAGATATGCGAAATGAAAAAGTCGATAGTGTCCGTGAATATTTTTAAATAATTGTTCCGTGTTTTTTTGTTGGTATTTTATACAGTTTTGTTTTGGCTAATTTCATAACTTATTTTCCGTTAGAAATTTTGCATTTTTGTCGCTTTGTTACTTCATTATTTTGGAGAAGTTTTCGAACCTTCCCTCACGTATCAACACATAAGTATACTTTACGAACTTCTTGAATAGTGGTTGAAGAGCTTTATTCTATATAAGTCTGGGCAGAGTTCGAAACAAAAATAATTTACTCGGTCGTCCGGGAGACGATTGAAGTGAAGCAAAAATAACAAACCCCCGAATGCAATATGCCAAAGTTTCTCGCGCAATATTAATACGCCGAAAATGCATACAAAATAAATGCATCGTTTCAGGAACACGGCTTAAATTTTTCGTCGAAAGTAAATACAATGAAACTATTTTAGAGTAAAAGTTTTAATTTATTTAGTTTTATGGGAATTATTAAATGTCATCAGAACCTGATATCAGTATTTAGTTCTGATAATGTTGAAATATCGAAATGTCAATCACTACTTGACAATGATAAATCAAGTAGTAGTTAATTTTTTTCTTAATGGAACATTATCACACATCTGTTAATGCGATTTTTCTGAGAGCAGTCAAATATTACAATAATAACATTTGACTATTTTTTGAGTGAATACTAGATAATTTATAATATTTATTTTTTTAATTCATAACTCATTTTTGTCGTGTAGTGGAAAATTTCACTTTGGAAATACACCGCACCCCTCACACATAAAACCAGATTTCTAATAATCCCTAACGTTTGTATCTAACTAAATTTAGATCCATATTTTATGTTACTCGCCTTTGATCAAAGCCTTTTTATATCAGACGTTTGGTACATTAACCTTTAAAACCTCGAAAGCCGCAGGCGTGACTCATAGTGTTCTAAATTACTCTCGAGCGAGTCGACCCGAGATCAAATCCCATCGTCGATGACTATATCACAGTCTTGTCTGACGGCGCTCTTCGACTGGCACTACTGAGAATTGAATCTCATTAGTCAGCAAACACACCACACCGTTCTATTATTTAATCTTTCCTTGTTTCGTCTTAGCACACCATTTTCGCAACAATAATAAAAGAATGTCGAATTCTATGATTCACGTATCACATCTAGTTTCACATCGCATTCAGGAGAACTGACATAACATATTTTAGATACAGTCAGTTAGTGGGTCTCTGAATGAATTGAACATTAAAATCGACAGCAACCGGTTTTCAATACTCGATAAACAACTATAGTATTTATACACTTCACGGTTCCGTGTATTCAGATACACATCATACTATCTTGATACATTCATTCAGTCCTGGGAATTTTCTGACTGTAATTTATAGTTTGGTACAAGGTATGCGCACATTTGTATTTTATGTCGTCTTCCATAAAATAATATCTTAGCATACTTTGAAGTTACCTTGAAACACATTTTAATTCACTCACTTTTTGTATTAAAATTTGAATGTAGTAGATGTTACATGATTTTACCTCTCACCGTAAAAAAAAGATCCCACGAAAAGTATCAATATCATATAATTGCGTAATATATTTATATTTATATATTTAATTTGTAACGTGTACGTGCAAACCAATGAATTACTTACATATTCACACTTTATTGTGTTCAGACTTGATAAACTTGACTGCAAATTGATCTAATGATGTTGAAATTATTTAAAATAATACTGAAAATACTGCCATTACAAACAAAATTGTTTTTCTAAGCAGATAAAACTAAATATTTGATAACTCTTTGAGGCAATATGAATGGTCAAAAACGTGCATACTCACGCTAAAATGTAGCCGCAGATATCAGTCATTCAATTTCAATTATTATTTAACTTTTTAGAGCACTCGTGAAAGGTGACATTTGATCAGGTATTTATTTATGCATTGCAATGAATTTCGAAAACACTTTATAAAATTTATAATTCGATTTTGGTGACGGCATCAAGTGCATATATAAAAAATACAATGAAATCATCACTTGTGTTGCGAGAATATAATTTTCTAAATATTTACAGAGTGTGCTCAATCGCGTATAGGTCGATAAAAGTACATATTTACTAGTTTTATTAATAAAAACAAGTATTTCGTACTATTTCGACAATTTGTTTTATGATCACTGTCGGTTTCGCTCATTGTGAGCATTATCTGTATATATATTTTGAACTAGAAGATTTGGTACGAAATAGTCATTATTAAAAATTTAACTGGTTACATACTTTCTGATTATAAAGATTGAGATTTTTTTCAATATTTCTAATTCTTTTTATTTGAAATGTTAAACTTTTGTTCCGTTCCACGTGTTTTGTCACAAACGTCCCAGGTTTTGTTGAATAAATTCAATACCTACTGCCGAATAATATATTAATTAAATCCTTATTTTGAACCCGTCTGATTCATATCAAATATTTTGTGGGTACATGGGGCATGCCAGTGAGTTGAAATACCTTCCTATCATTGAAAATGCGCAATATATATGATCTAACACTTTCGAAGTTACTAATATACATGTAGCCTCAATGAAGATTGTGCCTTTTTAAACAATTCCAGTAATATATATAATTTTTTGTAAGATTGTATAATGACTTGGTTATTATAATACAACATCCCATTTTGTATGTGCTCGTAAACAGCGAACAAGTCTAGTGTAATGTGTTTACGCGAAAGTTGTGGATAATTTACTGCTCACTTAGTAAAGTACTTTGGCAAGAAATTTAGTGTCATATCTTTCATGAATTATTATTGTTAGCTTCTGGATAATGTTTTCTGCATTAGCCTACACAGGAAATTGTTTTCCCGTAAAACGACTTTTAAATATGAGAGTAATCTCCACTGTAATACATTTAAGACTCCTGAGCCGTTTTAAATTCACAATGTTTTATAATACTCGTTTTTGTGTGTAACATTTTCGCATTTGGTTTTATAAAAAATTTCGTGAAAAATTCTTTACATATAAATTTTATGGTTTTATAATTCTCCGGTGATCAATAAATATTTTTACCTGTTCCGAAATAATTCACAAACATTCCTTTTGTAAAATTGAGATATGGCGCCTTCGCCAAAACAATCTAAAATTGACATTATATTCCAAAATACCAAGTTCTGTTTGCATCCGATAATTATATCCAATTCAATTTGACAAAACAGTTTCTCTTTAAACACATTCATATAACACAGCAACTTTCGGCAATTTAAATTGATTGACCACGATTATTTGAGTCATCGTCGTTTTTAGGCATCGCTATTTTGATCGTTACGTCTTGTTGTGGCGGGAGCATTGCTGTCGGTTCAATTTTATTTCCTTCTTAAGAACCACATTATGATGACTAGATGATTAACTCTCGTCATCAGGAAGTTTGGCCCGTCTGAATATGAAGGCCAAGGGTAATAGTTTTCCAACGCCACATTCGTGTACCACTCCCTACATTTTTCTTCACACACTAAAAACAATATGACACTGTAATTTTTTTATTTATGGCAAAGAAACGCTATTTAATTTCACTTTCTAAAGATTTTTATTTCGTTTTTTATGCCGCAACATTTTATAATACGGAATTCTTAACGTTTATTCAACAAATATTTTCAATAAAATAACCTTTACCCTTCCATGCTTCGATTAATACTTCTGTTTTCAATGTTGTATCGTCAATCAAAGCCAAACCATAATTGCAAAGTAAAATAAAATACGATTTCAATTTAGGTTCTTTCTGCTTGTAGACGTTTATAAAATAGAAGTGTAAATTATGGCAACGTTCGTTTGAACATTTATTCAATTCATGGTGGGTATGAATTATGTATGTGACAGTTTTTTAAACCTTTTTAACGTAATAAATAAGAAAAAAATCCATCCTAAATTAGTTCTGTTAATCAATTTATTATATATCTCGTTATTGAGTAGATACTTATTTGAAGTCTAACATCGAATTGTGTATGAGCCCTAACTGGCATGGACGAACGCTTTTTAAAATGCGACCATTTTTTTGTTAAACGCTTCAGTTTTATCGTTCTTTTTTTATTTTTCGAAAAAAATCCCATTCTCAACGATTGCGTGCAACTACAGGGTTTGCCTCCACATGTTACTCTTATCACTAGGTACAACTTCCCTGTAAATACCGGGCATGAATATTTAAATTACCTTTTTATTTATTATTCAGCATACCTGAAAAATAATAATAACTAGTAGAATGGAATTAATTTGTGACCTCATTAAAATGTGGATAATCAAATAAAACAGTCGATACAATATTTGAATGGTTTTTGTCGGTGAGATTAGTTTGTTATTCCATCAAATTTTCTCGCTGAAAATGAAACTCTCTTGTGAATCATTTTGCGTAATTAAAACATATTCGAACGCATATTAGCGAAACTTGTGATAGACATAGGAAGGACTTCATAAAGCTGTGATAAAAGGCTTTGAATCTAGCATAAAAAAGTAGTTGATAATAAGTTCGTCTCAGTTCCGAGTAAAAATACTTGCTCATTTATAAATAAAACGCGTCGTCTTATCTTATAGCCGACCCTGTAATGATGCCCTACTTTTCATTTGACATTATCGTACAAAATAAACAAAAATTATAATAGCTACTGTCACTATTGCAAATGTAGTGGCGCTTAGTCAACGTGCTAAAATTATCATTGAAAGAGCTAACCGAACGCTAATCTCGGCTCTATTTCAACATCGCCCTCTCGTCAATCGCGCAACTATCAACCAACCAATTGTCCGAGTTCGAAGCCTGCGGGGCGATTATTACTTAAGCCGTGTTTGAATATGTCCAAACCAACGTTTTGCAATCATATTTACTACGTAGTTGATATTACGGTAAAATCTCGAGTAGTATCACTTCAGTTACCAGATGTACTTATACAAAATTGGATTGGTTTTAAAACCGTATCCACAGAACACAGTATCGGACCACAAGACCGGTTATAGTTTATTCACTGACAGCAAATTTAATATTAGGGCCATTTATTTATTTGGTATGTCCAAATTCAATTATAGTTCATCTACAAAATAATTTTTCAATGCCGCCATTAGTTCTTCTATTATTATTTTATCGATGGGATATTTACTGAGTCTGCGTATTGTAAAGAATTTTACAAAAATGAATAGAATTAGTAGGGAGATCGTGATATCCGGACTGAATTCCAAATAAGTCAAATATTAAGCAACTCAATATATTGTAATTTCGATATCGTGTGTAACATAAACGTATTCGAGAAAAATTTCTCATTTAATTGTAACACACTTTAATAGTTCCATAAATTATATGTACCCAAAAGTAAAATCAATGCTTTGTAAACATGTAGAAGGCAACCCACAAAAAAAGGCGCGTACTAAATTAGTCATTGGTCCCCATATTTTTATAATTTATTTTCCACACAGATACATTGATATATTTACAATATATAATAAAGATTAATCAATGTATCAAATATATTTTAACTATTCAAAAATATATGTGTATATGTGAGTAAGTGAATAAATAACAAGTTTTTGGAGGGAAATTAAAGTCTTATTAATTCAAATTTATGATCCTATACTTTATCACGTTAGTAATTATAGTTTTATTTTTCAAATTGACCAATTCAACAAAAATAATCATGAATAGTAGTCAGAAATTGAGCGTCGCAACAATTATCCATCTATAAAACTATACAAACAACATAATTTGTGTTCGTTTCATTTATATAAATACTAGCGTGTTCCCGGCATGCGTTGCAATGCCACTAAAAAAAAGAAACCGCGACTTTATGGAAGCGCCACGTCGGGAGCCTCTCGCCTTCCGATTGGATAAGTCTGACTTGAGGCGAGACCGGAGCCAATTAGAAGCGATAAGCTTAGGTTATGTTTTTCTTACCTAAATTTGACAGTGGCGGTCGTATGTGTTTTTATTTATTGGAGTGCTTTTGGATACACAATGTTTTTTGTTTTTCTATTTGGTGCGTACACAAATAATTCAGAAGTTTTTCCAACGCGTGAGCAGGCCACATACAGTTGTCCATGTGAGAAGCATGGATTTTCTAAATTTAGTCCACACACTAGTAACGACTGTCCTTGTGCCTTATTGATGGTCATTGCAAAGGCGACTCGCACTGGAAACTGCAGACGTTTAAATTCAAATGGCATATCTGTCGGAATCATTGGGATGCGTGGCAACAGTACATCTTCTCCTTTGAATTTTCCATTTAAAATTGTAGCTTCAATAATATTGTTCATCATTTTTCTCACTGAAAGCCTGGTACCGTTACAAAATCGTGGTGGATTTATGTTTCGAAGATTGATAGGCACGTCAATTTTCAATGTTAAAACATGCGGCGGTGTGCCTGGCCCTGAAGTGAATTCAAGAATTCTGTTGGATAATTGACGACTTCGTCTTGATTCGTTATAGTATCGATTGACTTATACGTTTTCGCTTCTCCAGGTATTTCATTTAGTATGCTGAAATTGATTACATTGACATCCTTGTTTTTGGCTGCTAATATAGCAAAATAAAATATAATATAATATAAAACCGATGATTTTAATGATAGTGTGCAATATTTGGAAAAAACTTTGTGAATCAATTCGTCTATCGTTGCGGTTATTTTACAGAAATTCGCTGGCAATGTGATACATTGTATGGATTCCTCTATTGCCATTTTCCCATTTCTTATATCCAACAATTGTTTTGCGAAACGTTCAGCGGATGCATCATGTTGTAATTGTACACGCATATTGGTCTTCAAAGTGAATCTATGTACGTATCGCCATAAAACGCGTGCTTTGAGACATGCATTAAGTCCATCGGCCACTGTTGAACGTGATATAACAGGTAGAGTTTGTCGAAAATCACCAGACAATAAAATGAGTGCGCCACCGAAAAGTTGTTCATTTCCTCTTAGATCTTTTAGTGTGCGATGAAGTGCTTCTAATGATTTTTTGTGTGCCATAGTATTGATATTGCATGTTGGTGTCTCAATTATTCGCTGTTCAGCCACCATCCAAAAGAGTTGCTGCAATTCTAGATGATGCGATTGCTAGTGCAATGTTTTTTCGTGATCGCGTGGTAATCCTTTTTTTGCCATTCAATTGAATACATCCAACAGCGTGTCTCTCCAAAAACATGACGCTTGACAATGAAATCCATTAAAGATTTGAGTTTTTGTTTGAACGATGACGATCTGATGATGATTGTCCGGGTAACAAAAGTTGTGTTATATCTTCCCACATCGGATTACAGGTAAATGTAATAAAAAAATCTGGGCTGCCATATGCCCGAAGATACGTCATTGCATCATGTGCGTATTCATGCATGTGACGTGGACTTCTTGTAAATGTGGCCGGGAGAGTATGACCATTTTTCCCAAATCATTGGGATTTACATTGCCATCATTAACAACTGCATCGTGTAAATGAATATACTCTTCGGTACGCAACTTTATTTGATTTAATCGAATGTAGAGGAGTCGTTCAGTTTCTATTGTCGCGTACATATCGACAATGTATTGACGGAACAAATGTCGACATTTTAAGATATGATTTTCAGCGTTTTCGCGAATCATCAATCGATATGAATAGTAATTTATGGCACTGACTTTCTTATTCGCTTCCTCATCTGTTTGTGGATTTCTCAACGGGATGTTGAAATGGTATCCGTCTTCTCCCTGCCAAAATAAAATCGGATATTGCAATCCATCGTACGATCGATGCGTTTCTGAAACTCGCTGAACATGACCATTTCTACGATGAAGAATGATATCACGCGAGTTAAATTCTTCACCAACTATAATGACAACTTTGTAATCATCAGATGACATTTGTTCGAGAGTAGTTTTAGATAATTTAATTAATTTGTTGTTTTGATCGAATAAAGTTGGAATTGAGCAATTATTTCTCGTTTAGTACCCGTATTGAATTGACAACGTTGGTCAATTTGTTTGTCAGTGTTTCCCAAGAAATAAATTTGAAGAAATTTATGATTTGCGTTCGGCAGTGGTAGTAATGATCCAGCACGATGATAAATTTGTTCTTGCACTTTAAATGTTGGCATGTAATCTTCGCGCACGATATTGGTTACACCAAAAGATGTCATTTGGAAACTTGAATTGTACTTTCGTATGTTTGTCAAGAAATGTTTTGATTCACTTGTATCACCCGATACCAACGTTAATAAAGGTTCGGGCATTGAATGTAATTCTGGCAATTTCATTTTTCCACTCGCGCAGCGCAGTGTTTCATTTTTATATTTAAAGGCACTACAATACACGCATTATTTGTCCATTTTTCCAATTACAACACTTGGGTGCAGACTGTAATCATAATTAGGATCGTAATGGAAAGCACTATGATTTAAATCAGCATGCAGAGTACGTCTGGTACGATCTACGCGTACTCGATCTGTTTCCAGAATGAATGTAACAGATTTGCGTCAATTTTGTTTTCGGCGTTGCCATGGATACAATGCTTCATAAATGGCCATTCTGTATTACAATAGTCTTGTATGAAAACATGTTTTTCGTAAATATTCAATTAATTTTTGTAATCAAATCAAATTCTGAGTATCCTATCATTTGCCCGGTAGTCTAAGCAATAATTCGACAAAGTTTTATCGCAATTGGATTAATGGTGTAGGAGTATAAAGGACAGACAGACAGACATTCATTTTTATATATATAGATAACAATAGAGAAGTTTTGTTCGGCGGTTTTTTAAAGAAAAAAAAGGCAATGATAAATGTGAAAGACATTATGACACAGAAAACTAATTTAAATTGCGGTCGCTATACAATTTATTGATCAAAAATATTTTCTGATCAGATCAATTTTAAGGCAGTATGCAGCTTTAGGTACATAAATGCAATTCAATTGCTTTTAATCTTTTGACTGAACCTTTATGGTAGTTTCTCAAGTCAATCTACCGTACGTATTATTTTATTGCCTAAATCATATAATATACAGTGTTACATCATGCATATGTACATTGTTATATTAGTTTCCATCCATCCACAAGATTCGCCGTAAACGTTTATGTAAGGTGTTAGCCATTAAATGGAATGAGCTATAGCTATATCCCATTGGCTATGTGTCGTCTCCCGTGAATTCCAGAAAAACCTGTTTCAAGACACAGGTGACTTCTCGCGCCAGAATACTCTCCGCGAAGCCGTTCGTTTGCAGAGACAGTCTTTGTGATCGTATGATTCACTAGTACTAATTCGAAGTTGACATCACATTTTTACTGCTCTCTTCAACATAGCTTATACCTATTTCATGTCATATATTATAGAGATCCAATGCATACGGAAGCAATATAATATTAAAGGTACGTGTGATCCTAAACAATCTTATTATATTTTACGCGTTATTATTTATTTTATGTCACCTTATTTCATGCATCGGCCATGAAGCATTTAAAATAATTATTCACTACACAGCTTTCAAGAGTTAATAAATATAATTGATAATTTTATCACATCACTTAGTTAATAAGTGTGTAGCTGATACAAAATAAAAATATTCTCGTTGTCCATCATTGTAGTTTTTCCGTGTGCAGTAGTTTTTAATGGTTCAATTAAATACATCTATTTAATTTATTGTCTAACCCTTTGCACTCGAATGCCGCCATAGAGGCGGCATTGTAAGTTTATCGTATTACTCGGATGCCGCCGCAGTGGCGGCATGTTTATAAAGTCATTTTTGTATACTTTTAACATTTTTTATTGGTCGATTTCAACTAGATCACAATAATAGATCATTGGGGAGTCATTTTCTAATAAAAAAATCATGGCCAAAGATAGTCGGCTCTCGTAATATCAATAAGTGTTGTCATCGAAATGCATGGTGGATTCCGAGTGCGTACTTCAACTGTTCCTACAGAAGACCGTCTTGCGGATAAATTACATATATTACGTTCAGGGCCTAAGAAAGATTGTGCAGTATGTTCAAATAGAAAAATCTCTTGCGGGAGATCGGAAACACGGCTGTTTTGCGAGACCTGCGTAAATAAGCCAGGATTACATGTTGGCGATTGCTTTGTGAAATACCATAAACGAAGAATTACAAATAAAATAAAAGTATGTTCATTATATTCATTACATATCTATTTTACAGAAAAAATGAAAAAAAAAAATATTTTTTATTTTATACATATTTTATTTATTAGTTTGATTCATGTAGCGAATGCGATTTTCGCAAAAAAAAAACGCGTTGAGTTGCTGGTAGGCACATACGAAAAAGTGCTGGAGTGCAAAAGGCTAATAAAATTCCGCCTTTCTATAAACCGCAATAAAAACATTATACGTTATTGCCTGTAGAGAACATGGTATTATATTGTAATACACGCAGCTGACCTAGCGAGTGACATTTCAAGAGGACTGGATTTATTCTAAAAATTATACGGTCAGATCCATTAGCATAAATATTTGATACATTTAATAAAATAAAACATTGACTAAGGATTTGTTTATTTTCATTCCTTATGCAACTAAATTTATTTTCAGTGTGTTTTTCATTATTTATTTTATGCATTGTTTTTACGATAAACTCCATCGATTTTTTATAATAATTGTTGTATGTCACAAATTACGAATGCGCTGTGGCATATTATTTTAAGTTCTGCTTCTAAACCCATCACTCTCTGAATTGCTTATAATACCCGGGATCTGGGGTTCACGTTTGCCATTAATTTATTTTGCGTCATATTCCGTAGCTGGTCAGGATTTATAGCTTCAAATTACCTTAATTAAGCCCGTTCTGTGGGTTATGGAATACTTTTTTTTTGTAAAATTCTTACATTAAAAGCCGCTCTATATTATATAATAGTTTTTTTTATGAATACTTACACTAATCTCGAAATAATTAACATTCCCCAATGCAAACGTATATTAAAAAAATGAATTTCGAATAGCTAGTAACATGCTATTCGCAGTAAAGGGACAGACATGGTTACAAAAAAAATATAATCTAATTTTTTTTTATTAATTTCAGATAAAATTAAAATTGTCCGAAATAGTATCATATTTGTTTGCTCACATTTGGTGAAATGTGTAATTTTTTTAATGTGTATAGTTCAATAGTACATAACAGTAGTACTGTTGACTTACTTAATATAACATGCATTCTTAAAACCTTCTTCGTAAAGGCACCGTTTCTCAGTAATCCTCACAATGGCTTCACTTCAATGTTGTCGTTCTATCTCAATTATATTAAGTTTCAGAGTGCATAGAAATTATTGTAATCTCATTTGCAGGGCGAATAACCTGGTGACCATCGGATGATACGCTTTTTTACTACAACGATATTAAAATGTTTGGTATATATGTAACTGTAAAGGAACCACTTACTGTTATTGCATAAATGTTTGGTTGCGGTTTCTACACAGTCGTTATCTGGCATATAAAATATGCCAGTAATAATATTTGAAGGCGTTTTTATGTTGGAAGGAACACCGTGTCGTATAACCGTGTAGATGTATGTTATCATAACATTTTTTACGTCTTTTACATCTTAAGTGGAATGAGGTAACCCGTTCTTACCCGTATTTCGTATAGTTTTGATTGATTTATCTTGATCCGCACTATGCGAGAGGAACGATTGATTTTAACGGATATAAATTTGAATCGCTCAAATTCTGTACACTTCCACATGTTAATGGATTATTTTTGTAATTGTCAAAATGAAAATTTTGTAATGTTTGAGCGATTCAATTTTGATAAATAAATTTCATGGGAGAATTTCGGCCGATATCTTAAATTTTAAGAGTTTTAGTTTTATCTTAATTTACTATTCTGCAGTTTGCATATCCTCTCAGATATTACCCTTCTCAATGTTGATAGAACTGAATTCGAAAATTATCATCGACCAATAGAGATTGTTCGATGATAATAACAAAATTTCCAGACATTTTAATAGCACTCGCTTCTTGTCATTTATCACTGTGATCTCAAAGTATGTATTTCAGTTTCCACCATCTAGCTGCTCCTATAAAAAATCCTAATTTTATGTGCTTAGACTTTTAATGAAGAGTTTTTCTACGTATAATACGTTTCAGTCATCATAATAAATTTTCTGTAGTAAATAAACGCAATAAAGCATACTGAGCTATTTTAAATACACCATTATATTTTATACCTTTCGTATAAAATGTTGATAAAAGTACCGTTGCCTCTTTCTTTATTTTTCAATCTGCCAAACTTGAAAATTAACAATTGACTTACTATTCAACGTCAGCGATGTATGTTTATCTAACCATTAAATTAAATTTCAGTCAATGTAGATATATACATGTTGATAAATACATTTAAGGTATACATAATATGCTTACCCACGCGGAAAACAGCTTTCATAAAAGATGAAAAATAATTATCTTTTTTTCGCCATTACATCTCCTTACTAAAAACCTACGAAGAGATTCCATCAAATGTTGTGATGATGTCATCATCAGCGGAATGATGGTGATATCGCTCGTGCAACACCTTACATTATTAGCAAGCGCTATTTAGGAGATTCCTCAGCGTGGGTTTGAATGGCCAAGCCACAAATTACCATCCGTAATAATACATTGTAGACGTAGGGCGTACATTCTGAACTATACCTAAATATCTAGGCTAATTGGCGTTTAATCCAGTGCCTAGCGGTCTAGCGAGTACAAGAAAAATTAATGAAGATATTTTGTGAGGATTACCCGATCTACAGGTTTAGTATCTATAATATTATTTTACGACTGATCGCTGGAATATGCGCTGTGGTGGTATTCATGTTTGCACAATTTAATTCATCATTTATTTGCTCCGAAAGATATATTGTAGAACATTAAACTTGAAATAATTATTTTGTCGTTTCATTTTTAATTTTTATTTCGATATATATGATTCATAACATGTCAAACTTATTAATTATTTATTTATTGATATAAAAATGCCGTTCTCTATCCAATTTAATTTCGGGTTGAAAAAATTCAATATTGGAATTTCCATTAGATAAATGGTTACTTTTCATACTGATTGAATCTCGCATTTCGTTGAATCGCGTGGTTTTCCTGATGCCCATGAATAATAATTTGCCATTTTCCTATTCGAATTTACACAGAACTGCATTATTATATGCCGTATTTAGTAAATATATTGGGCGAAAGAGGTAGTATGTTGTAAAGCATTCGTATGAAACTTTCTATTTAACTATCTAATTCAACCATCTGAACTTCGTAAATCGAGATAACATCCAATAACCCCATAAGCATTCCCAACTCACTATATAGTATTTTAATAGTATGATGATATTGGACAAACACCAAGTGGTTGTTTTAGTGAACGTAATTCAATGAGATATTTACATAATTAACAATGATTCAAGTCGGTCATTTGAATTTGATGCGTGGAAGTGTAACATTTTCTTACAATTTTACATTCGGCATTAAATGTTGTGGTGCATCCTTAGACATCAACTGTTAGCTATTCAAAAAACGTAAATGTAATTAAATTATTGCTATGAATTCATGAATGCGTAACCAATCGTTTATAAATATTACAGAAATCTCTAATTCGCAATTTGTAAACCATCTCATAAAGGAATATGTAACATAACGTAAAATTAAACGCCCACATGTTTACATCTTCCTAAACTAAATGCATTGGAACAATTAGAAATTAATAGATGTCAGCAAATCCATTCTTAATGAACAAACAAATATAAATCTATCACCGCTTCTTAGACCATTACGGAAGGTTAATGCAAATTTTATACAAATCAACATAGTACAATACTTATTTACTATTATATTTACGTTTACTCCCACTCAATAAAATAAAAAAATACCAGATTAACTCGCTTCGAGAAATACATAATAAATAAATCAATTTGCCATTTTTAATATATTATTATAACAATATAAAACTAAGATGTTAAAACAGAAGAGAAGATGTATTATGTACCTTTTCTGCACTACTATATATAGCTAAGAAAATGTTCATTCAGACATAGTTCTGACGAGGGAAAGCCTAAATAATATCAAGTATTGTATATACCCTTTTTAGAAGTAAAATACATCGCTATTTTTTCACTATGTTGTAATGGAATTCTACCAAGTAAATGCCAATTCAATCATTACACAAATCACCCTTAATCTTTCGGGTCGTAAAAATATTTGTATGTATATAAGTGTCTTTCTAATGATTTCAAAATTTATTATTTCCAAGATAAAATAGTGTATTTTTTTATAAATGATGTTTTCTCTGTTTTTATCTCACCAATCATGCATGATATTTCACTATTTATTAGGCCATGTCGAAAAATGCACAACGCATTTCAAAGAATTCGACTGTGTATGAATTTTTTACACTCTGTAAAATTTCATCTGCGCACAATTAACTTGACACCTTATTTCCTTTGTAACACAACACGGTGATTTGCGGACATTCCGTGGACAGGCGGAATTGTTTTTACTAGGTTGATAATTAACCACTTCTTTATACTAAACAGATACAATCATCTTTTTTCCATACAAAATTATACCAGGTCGACTGCATAGACTCGGTAAAATAATTTAAAATTATACAAACATGCATCTCTATATGAATGACGTGTATGAAAATACTAGAGTGAAAACCGTGTAATATAGCCAAACCTACCTGGAAAAAATAATTTGATCCAATTAAACGGAATATTGCTGAAAAAACAGTCCTGCGATTTTATTGTAAATAAATCAAAACTAGAAATAGCACAAAACATATAATATTGCTTTTTATTGAAAAAGATTGTTCAATTATCATAAAAGACGTACTTAACAGCTCAATACAAATTTAGAGAATATATCATCCGAACACATTCTCATACATTACAGCGACAGTCTCAATAGTCGTCATAAATAATAATAGCCTGCGATTGTCATTGAAGCAATTTCCCTCCGTATGAGTTTTTAGCTGAATGGGTCACTATATATTTGTACCGCATATAATTGTTTTTTTCTTTCTTTTTTTATCTGCTTTAAACTAAGCCGGCGACCATAACACATCACATCAACCTCTTTGTATCAGCATTAATACCTAAGCAATGGAACAGTGCGTATTGTTACGGTCCATTGTGGCGGACTCAAAGCAATGTCGTGATATCGCTATTATAATGAAATGCAACTAACAATAAAATAGTAGTTCATAGTAATAGTAATAGTTCATAAAATAGTAGCATTCAGTGTAGCTGGTGAAACTGAAAATAGTGTCAAGCGGTTATTATTTTTAACTGTGCAGTTAAATTGGCTAATTTTTATCATACATTATTGAGCGGATGTGTTTATACTCTGAGAGTTCTGGATGTTTGCCATTTAAGTGCTCTTTCTCCATTGGCACGTTAGCAATTTGTCGCAACCATCAAAGTGAAACTTAAAATTTACTTTTTAAACCACTAGTGATTCTCGTCAAATAAAAACATTAAACTTAAATAACAGGCAAAACTTTCAAATTGCATCCTCACTCTTTATTATACGTTTATTTTTAGGTTGATGATATATTTTTCAGATTGAGTAATTGAAAAATATATCGTATATCATGGTTACCAACATAATAAATATCGAAGTTATTCTGCATTCTCAATGCTGAATAAACGTCTAAATTCAGGCGGTACCCATATGAAATAATTCTCGTTAAAATTAACAAATATAAATTTCATTTGAAAATCAAAACAAAACAAGAAAAATAACTCGACTATTGATATGATTTTGTGATTTTTTGTTTATACTTTACAAGTTAATAAAACTTAATACGGCATCACTTGGAATGCATTATAGTAAATAGTCATATTCAATTAATGTTGACATTCCTAGATTTATTTCAACTTTACATCCGGATAAAATGCCTTCTAAACTTGTAGCTTAAACAACATTTCTTGTTTATGCACAGTCGTTTTCTTGATTACTCGTCGGCTACTCAGATTATCTAAAATTATTCTTCCAGTCATTTCCATTTGCATATTGGATTTTGTGCGAGACTTTTTGTACTATATACACGAGCTTAAGAATTATTGTGAATAAAAATACAATACAGCTCGAATTATAGTTGAGTGCGATCTCACAGTTTAATAATTATACTTAGCTTTGCCATAAGCTTTTTGTCATATTGCAAAGGTTTGGTATCCCCAAATTTGCATTTTTATCTGATGATTTTTAACTTATGATGTTTCATATTTTATTCACACATAGCCAAATCGACATTGAATTGCTCAAAATTAAGTTTAAGTGCTCCACATAGAGACGTAAACAAATAAAAAAATATTAAATGCGACTACATATTATGTGTATCTCGTCTCATTAATAAAACTTCACCGCAGATCTCAAAATATGATTCGTTCACGCAATCAATTCATCGGCATTTAAAATCTTCTTTACACGACGAAGGCTGTTCGCGAATCTGCGATTTATGATCGGTCTCAGTAATCTACTCGATGTTTTAACAATCAACGCTATTTTTATTTTGACTCCGCAGCAAATTGCATGTTATAATAATGTGAAGGTCTTATATATATATATATATAATATAAAATCTACTAGTTTCAATTTTTTTAAATTATCTTATCTGATATCTGAATAGTGACGAATGTTTAATTTATCAAGCTAATTTTTATAGTGCTATTTTGTGTTTTAAAAAATCTTGTAAATTGCATGATAACATGATATTGCTATATGATGATAATATATTGTCAGTATTAATTATTAACGAAGCAGAATATTACATTTTCTTTTGGCAATTCATATAATATATTTCGTTTCTATTATTTTATAAATTTACCTTGAATTTTTTTTTCGTGACTATTCCATTATGATTCAGTCAATATATAACCGACCACTGCTACGAATCACATATACGTTTTTTTTTATTTCTCACTCTTGTGTAAACTCTAAATTACTATTGGTATCTTTCTATCTATTCCAGTATTTCTGAAATATATTTATATTTATTGTCTACATAAACAATATTTATCCAGGGAGCACTAAAATGCCACTACCGCTTTGTGTCAGATTTAGGGATGTTTTAATAAATTTTAATGTGTTTGACCTACTGGACACGCAAGCGCTGGCGCGTGTCCTATTAATTAAACAGTCGGGCCGTTTCCTTCCTGCATCCGAATCTGAAATTAAAAGACATCGGGGTTACATTAAGAGATTTTACACTCAGCTACCGAATTATAATGCCTAGCTGGTAGTTTTAACCGCTTGAATACCGTACTCATAAATTGCTAGTGTATTTGTCGTACCGTATATTTTTAGTCCTCAAGAAATAGGTGTAATAGTTTTTACTTGCATATTGTTGGTTGTTATAGTGTTTTTCCAGTTTTCGGACGAAAATTGTAAGATTTTACAGAGAGTACACAGTACAGTATACTATTTTTTGTTCATAAAAAGTCTTTTGTATAATTATTTCTATTCAATATCAAACTAAACTGAATTATTTACATTAAACTGACGATGCTTTTTATTTTTAATTTAAAAGATTATTTCTGGGTTTTATACCGATGAATTTAGCCTGCTTATATTATAATAATAATTCACGGCGGCTCTCGACGCGTCTGTGCGACTCGTTTAGGGATATATATATTATTCTTTCTATGTAATATACACTTAACTTGATTTTATTAACATATTCTAGCTCTACATAGATGTCACTGTGCATATGCACCATAATACAAAATAAATAATATTGGATTGCCAAATAAATGATTTTTGAAATTTCACGTTCACCGGTGTCCGCTCAAGTGGTTAATCCCTACAAATATACATATATGTTTGGTTTATTTGTTACGTTTCTTACTACATCATTAGTGTCATTACCGAATGTTCTCGCACAGATCGCAATGTTGACCTTTCCTTATATTTATCATTTATCTAATTCCAATATGCAGTTGTAATTACATATTTTCATGCCATCGTCTTGTAGCTGTGTCTCAAAATATGTTTATTGTTAAAATAATCACGTCGGTTGGCCGTTACTTGAAGATATATGTGATTTGAATAATTAACTATTTAAAGTATCAATCGGGAGTTGGTTATTACTGTAAATTGAAAACAGTCACTGAAAGGCTTGTTCACATATGCACACGAATATTTGACTCCAATACAGACATATGCCTACCTTTTGTTTGGAGAACTTCATAAAATTGTAGCTATAGTTTTCAACAATCGCTTAATTTTGTTACGAATGTATCCGAATCTAGGGCCGTAAACTGTAGAAAAAAACCTCTAAAAATATTTGTCATCCTTGACTTGCAAAGCTTTATAAAGTGTAGCTACGACATTTCCGTAACAAGATGACTGATCTTGCCTTGTAAGCAATAAAACTAAAAGGTCTCAGCGAATGACTGTTCAATTCGACAGCTCACAATGACATCTTCAATCTGCGGTTTGATCGATGCCACCCTCTCTTCAATCAATACCCGTTATCTTGTTTTACTAAATGTATCATATCGGTTTTATTCCTGTGCTATATGGATCTAGGCGTTAAAATTTTTGCAATCTCTTTTCTTCAGTACCTGTTTCTTCATCATATTATTAGTACACTACTTTCCATTTTTAACGTTAACGCCTTGTCATCTACGCGTCTTCTGGTTCGGTGGTTAATTTAAAAATTTACGAATTGAATTCTTTAAATCGTTTTCGTATTTTCTCCTATTATTATTGTCGTTAATGTACACTTAGAAAGTTTTCTGAATTCGGTTGTGATTTATTCGAAATAAATATTTATTGAAAAGATACAACACTCACGCAGTAATATGTCAAGGCACCGTTGAATACAATGTATTGTAGATTCAACTAGCAATCATATTTTATAATAACAAATTTTGTGTGCATATTATATACATAGAATTATGCTGTGACCTTTTATCTAAAAAGAATCATAGGTCATATTATTAAATTCATTCGACCTTTTGAATATACACTCTGACAGGTATAAGATGGGTATATTTTATTTTCTATTACGAGAAATGATCGTAAGTGTTAATAATATATTAAGTGTATTCGTTTATTTATGGATCATTTTAAATCAATATATTTGTTATTTCTTTCCAGACACATCATACGAAAAAGCATGCCGGCGCGGTTCCGGGGGACAAGGCGTCAATGCGGCCGGCGTCAATCCGACGCCGGTTCCCGCGGGCAGTCCTTCTCGGCTCGCCGCCTTCTTCTTCAGCTCGAAGAGGTCGCTGAGGGCGAGTCCGCTTAAAAGAGCGAGAAGCGCTGCCAAATTAGCACCCAGAGCACCTCTCAGGTCTTCGAGGTAAATGATCTGCTCGACCGAGCTTTATCTTTGTGGCTATCTCAATTTATGTTTTCGTTCGAGCCAATGCATGACGTTATAGGGAAAAATAAGACAAAGTAGTAATTTTCTTGTGTATTTTCTAAAACACATTCCTTACTATTCAAAATAATTTTGAAATTCGAAAACAAATTGTAATATGGTAAAATCATAGAACTTTTTTAATGGTTAGTAATTTAATATCAGTTCAAAATAAGTTTCGTTTATATACTAAATATATATTTGCTGCATTTTTGTTCAGTTATTTCATAGTCAACTGATTTTTTTGTCGAAATATTTCACTAAAATAAAAATATTTAATGTACTCCTTTTTCCATGATAATTTGTTACCGATTTCCTACATAAGTGGGTCATATTGACTATCTCCCTTCTTTTAAAAGTTTCACAGATGTGTGGTGTTAATCAAAGGTACACTTACAACCTTGGGATACTTCCTGTAAATATCTCTTTTACTTTGAATAACATAAGTTTATTGATTGAATTGGCATTTTCATTATAACATGGTGAAAAAATAGCACTCTTTTTTACAATAATTATAAGGTATACAGTTGATGTTGACTATCATCTACATACCTTATAAATTGTATGGAACTTACCTACACTGCTATTTTTTCACCGTGTAACATAAGCTAAAATAATAAATACCATGTCCCATAGTGATAAAATGATTTTTAGGCATGCATTTCATCTATTTGACTTTATTGTGATTCCATTTTCTCATTGAAATCTTGCTAAATCATTCGTCAGAGAATTTAATTTGCTGAAATAACACAGCAGTAATCTGACTAAATATTTTAAACTCCTTCTTAAAATTTCAGATCTCATGAGAGCCTACTCTCACAGCCTGCGGCTTGTGCTGCTGGCGTACGAGGTGGATCCGTCCGTGCCCTTCACGCGTCGTTGGCTGGCAGACCACACTGCTTTCTTCTTCATTTGCCGGGTCCTCCCCCGCACACTAGATATTTTGCGTGCGGATCCAGGCTAGAAAGAGATACATGGATTAATAGGTGACTATTTTTTTTTTATAACTTCCCATTTCAAAAATCATAATTGTGATTTATTTATTCTCTCTAATAAATTGCAGGATGAATGTTCGCTATTTCATTATGATGAAATATTGCATACAAAAGTAAAAATGATTCGACGCAAACGTTTAAGGGATTGGGTTAACTGGGTTGTGTTTACTGTGTGACATACGAAAATGGAGCGAATTACTCCGAGTATTATAATGGATTTGTCAAAATGTCCTCAGGTATGGGTGCAGCCATTTATGTGTGCCAAGTCCATCTATGCATCAGTGTTCTTTAATTGATTGATGATAGACCACGTTAAAATAAAACTTATTTCTTATATATCCTCCAAACTATCAGTTCAGGAATAGTATCAATTGATGACTTTATTGTAACTCATCAATCTAAAATTGTCAATTTTAATATTGTATTACGAGTAAATCTACTATTACTTGACTGTATAAATGGAAAATATAATTATAATTTCTTTTCAGTCTGAAAGCATCTTTACAAGCCGAAGGAGCCAATAATGTCAGAAGAACTGAAAGATCTCTTCGTTTGTACCTCCTTGAAGCTAAAGGACTTGCACCAAAGAAAAAATACTATTGTGAACTCATGCTTGATGCTACACTGTACGCGAGGTAGGACAAATTGTTTTTAATATTAATTTGTGACATTTACAGATTTGTATAGAATATAATATATATCAATCAAAACATCATTGACATAATCCTTTTTGAGCACTTGGTAAACAACCCATTTCTTATATTGTTGAAAGTTTTCACAAGTTGACATGGTCTTTTGTACAATTTCAAATGTCGCCTACTAATTGAGCCATTAAACAATTCATATCACACGAAATTGAGTCCATTCGAAATTAGCTATGGTCATATAAGTTTACACTTGCTTATCCTGCTCGCCCACACCAAGAAAATAAATTGGTTGCAATACCAGGTATCTTAAATTGATTTATTGTCCGAGATGTCAATTGGTACTCTCCACTGAATAATTTAAAAATTTGGAAGTATGTGTCAATTGAAATTGTATGATTTTGACCTTTAATATTTTGTCCCACTTTGCTCTGGTTTTTTCATATCTATCTACTACTACATTATTCTGAGTTAATTACAAATGTTAATAATAGATAATTTTACTATTCAACTTTTAAAACGTTTTATGTATTTGAGATAATGCACATATTACAGCAGTGACTGGGTTTGAGTTCTTACTGTAACAATTGCGCATGATTACTAATTAATATAAGAATTTTGTTACAAGTATCTAATATTTGATGTGCTTATTTCTACTACCCAAGGGGTAGCTCAGTAACAGACTTCTTAATATTTTTTTAATCAATTTCATTTTCACAAACACTGGTAATGCACTGATAACTATTTGGGTATGAAAATGTCCCACATTAGGGAAATAATGTTTTAGTTTTAAACATTAGATAATTATGTGAAATGGACAAATTTGAGTTACAATATGTTGCTATCTCATCTGTGTAATAATATCACTTATCCAAGCAATTTGTATCAATTGTATATTAGATGAGCACGCCAGTGCCAAGTTGAATTTTGTTATTAGGAAGTAATGTCATACTGCTAGACACATACATAAACAACTATCTATATATGCCCACACTATCCTGCTGTAACTATTACATTTTTTATCTTCTATTTTGTTTGTGTATATGAAACTGAAGAATTATATTCCCAATGATACATTTGATAAAAAAAACTTTTCAACTTATTATTATGTGAGTAAAAAGATGAGATAATAATTTTTCTAAAGCTTACCAGTTCCAAATACTAAGCTTTTTAAATTAAAACTTTAATCTCTCAAAAACTAATCCTGTTTCATTTATTTACTAGTATTGTTTTTCCTCCTGTTCCAGAACATCCAGCAAGTTAAAAACGGAACTTTGTTTTTGGGGTGAAGTTTTTGAATTCTCAGGACTTCCGCATGTCAATGTTATCACAATTGATGTATATAGAGAACCTGATCGGAAACCAAGAAAGCGTGACAAAAGATGTCTTGTCGGTAAGTACATTACCATTGAATTAATTATTTGTAAATTTTGTACCGTATAGTTGTAATAAATAAATAAATAAATGAATTACATACATGTAATTATTATGTATATCTATGTTATGTATAATATCCTCCTGCAAAAGTAAAAGACGTTAAGTTCAAATTTTGAACTTTTCAAGAAAGCGGATTTAAGATTTTCAATTGACTGAATAATATATCATGGTGAAAAGTAATAATTTTGCAGCATTTCTGGTTTACTGTTATCTATATATATGTTTAAAGGCATTGCAGTTATTTTGGTATATTCAACTTATTTTTCAATTTTTATACATTTATTGTATTGTAACTTTATTCATTTTTTAGGCTCTGTAAAAATTCCTGTCCATGAGCTCACTGGTAGACATCAAAGCGAACGATGGCACCAGGTTCTCTCAACATCTGGCGAACTACTCCCTCCCTTCGAAGCTGGGGGTACCATCCCGAGTCTGAGAGTTAAATGTCGCTACCAACAGCTAGAAGTTCTTCCAGAAAACAGTTACGATCCACTGCTTGGATATCTGAGAGATAATTATGGAAAGCTACTTGAGTATTTGGAACCTGTCATAGGTAAATTGTCAAACCATACATCCTTAAGTGTTATTTAATAATTTAAACAAAACAAAACGGGAGCAATTTCAGTGTGAAAATTTATTAAGGGTTTTTTTATAATTAATGAATTTATTTACTACAAAATTGAAATTCATATTGGATATTAAAAAAATGTGATTACTTATACTTATTCAGGAGTAAAAAGTAAAGAAGAAGTGGCAGGTGCATTGGTGGGGGCAGTTCGTGGAGCAGGAGGTGCCGGTGCGGCCGCTCGATTACTAGCATCAGCGGCCGCCCTTGAAGTCCGTCGCGCTCCTCATGCAGCTCTGGCTTTCAGAGCCAATTCATTGGCAACAAAGGCCACTGAAGCATATATGAAGATGCTAGGGGAAACTTACCTACAGGTATTGACAACTTTCATATAAACATGTACAGTTCCAATTCATCGTCTTTGTGATCCTTGATAATTGATAAAAAAATTTAGTAGCTTTTTTGATATTCTAAATATGACTTGGTAAATTTAACTTGTATACTTTCTGGATGTAACTATAATTATAGACGTTTTGTCCTAATTTATATAGCTCGGGGGGTATGACTGTAATTAAATTTAAAGTTTTCACCGATTTCAACATTATATATATACTTCAAGTTCTCAAGTTGAAATAAACTAGTAGGTATTTGAGTACCTATTGTCACAATTCACAACTTATGTGTCAGTTTTCTGAGAGTTTTTTCATTATTCATCACTATTCCAGGAAACGTTATGTGAATCTGTAAACGGAGCAATGGGCAGTGGCAGCGGAACGAATGCCGGTGCATGGGAGGTGGACCCGGCAAGGGGGGCAGGGGCAGGCGGTGGCTTGAAGAGGCAACGGAGTCGCTTGCGAGGTGCCGTCACACGAGCATGGGGTGCAGTCAAAAACAGTGCTCCAAATTTCCCGCACGATCTCAAGATTTGCTTTGCAGCTTTTAGAGAAAAGTGAGCTAACCATAAATGTGAAAAAAATTTATCAGTTATATTGACAAAATAAGACAGAAATGCATTAAAATATTATCATTTAATATTGACTAATCGTTTTATCAATAATATTCAGGTTACAATCAATGCAGCGCGAAGAATTGACTGATCACCTCGTCAGTGCATCTGTGTTTCTGCGGTTTCTATGTCCAGCTATTCTCTCTCCAAGCTTATTTGGCATTACGCATGGTAAGATTTAGGAACAATATTCATATCAATAGGGATTTGTCAAGGCTTAAAATTTTATCATAAAGTCTTTTTCTCCTGAGTAAAATAGTAAAAAACCATTTCCTACATTTATGCAACAGTCATTGAAGGTTGCATAGACTGCGAGTATTTTCTGGAAGAGTCTTGCTTATTACTCAATATTGGAGTGAAAATATGGCAGTCATGTAATAATCTGTTAATAATTTGATTTCTAAACTCTATTAAAAATCTTCATTTTTATACATAAATGTTTGCTACCACCCAGTGTATAAATGTTATTTATAGAAAATCTATCACAATTCATATTTATTTTTTTGTAGATTAATACTATTGCACATAAACTAAATCTTTTCTTTCAGAATATCCTGATGAGAGAGCTGGCCGTAACTTAACACTGATGGCAAAAGCGCTTCAGACCTTAGCCAACTTCACTCGTTTTCAAGGCAAAGAAGCATTCATGGAGTTCCTCAACGATTTCCTAGAAGAAGAAGCGCCCAATATGAGGATATTCTTGAATGAAATATCGGTAAATCCTCTATATAATAATTCTTCCTTTTACTCTTTTTTTTTTACAGAATATTAATGCAATAACTATCATTTCATTTGATTGTTTTTTTTTTTTTTTTTAATTCAAAGACGATAGTCCGCAATTTATAATATACCATGCTAGGTGCTATTTGTTAAAAAAAAAATTACAGATTGTCAACGGTTACATCTTTTGTTAGAAAATCTTATATCTTTAATTTTAAAACCTTTCAGACCGTTCCCGCCGGTAGCGAAGGCTGTCTCCATGAAGAGTGGGGTACAGGGACAGGTGCTGGATATTTGGATCTCGGCCGACAGCTTGCCGCTTTGCATATTTTGCTTGCCGATAGTGTACCAAGACTTCCACCGGCTGCATTGCAGGTAGATTATTTAAACACATGCTTTAACAATTTCAAACTAACATA
Organism: Himalopsyche japonica; assembly: GCA_028555115.1. Lineage (NCBI taxonomy): Eukaryota > Metazoa > Arthropoda > Insecta > Trichoptera > Rhyacophilidae > Himalopsyche > Himalopsyche japonica. Next base: position 883,746 of record JAHFWJ010000538.1, on the reverse strand, counting down.
TCATTCACACAAAATTCTTCGTTATAACTAATTTTAGGAAATATTTTTTAATTATATTTTGTCATTGTGTTACAGGAGTTGGATCCACTTCCGAGCATTCTACAACGATTAACGGAACAGCTTGAACAAGTCACTGGATCACAGCTCGATCTCGACATCCATTCTTCACCTGTCATGCATGATAATATTTTCAGGTAGGAAATGCTTAAAAAATACTCTTTGTACGATTTTGAGGTTATGCAGTTTTTTAGCACTGCAAATTTTTAAAAATTGATAAAGAATCAGAAAGCGCTAACAAAGTGGAAGAAATTCCAGTTCTCTTCATTGCAAAAATAATGCAAGAAGGTCTCCAACTTTGCGATAAATTGGAAAATCGATTCATTCTAAATGATTCAAATTTTGAACTCACAAGTTTCGAAGAGAGCTTTAAATTGTATATCTGGGTATAACAATTGCATACACAGTTGATCATCGAAAAAAGAAAAACTGAACAAATTTTGTTAGAAAACAATCCAACTAATATCGGTAGTGTGGTTAAAACAAATTCCATGCATAAAGAATTTCATTGTCTTTTGAAATTGATGTGCATACTATTTTTTCCCAAGAGATTGATTTCAAACCACATTACAAATCGCACCAAGTATTGTCATACAATGACGCTAATTTCATTTAAAATATTGCTAAAATAAAACAATAACCAACAATTTTATTTTTATAAAATATTTTTAATTAATTCTAACATCATGTTATTTTCTTGTTTTTCAAATGCAATTTTGGGCTTATTTAAACTGGCTGTTTCAAAGTTATGTAGATTTTAAAATTAATAGAACATATCCCTACTTTTTCTATGAAAGTCAAGTTTTTTTTATGGCATATATGTGGTAGATCCACATAAAAAGAGGATCAATTGTATTGACAATAATTGTAAAACTACTAAATTCTGTTCCAGATTCAACGATCCCACATATAGTCCTGGATCCAATGAATCTGCTGGGGCAAACAGCTCTCCTCTGCTCCACCGAAGTGCCGGTTTACAAAGCAACTCCATCACATCGACATTAACGAGTCACAGTAGCAACCCCACTTCCATCAACCCGCCATCGTCAATATTGAGTCATCATAATATTGGAGTGAAACGTTCTCCAAGTCTCGGAATCAGGGCAGCAACATTACCCAGGAATAATAATAATACTTACAATACATTATTGGCTAATAATGCACATCCACAGCAAAACAATGATAGATATAGTTCTCAATATAACAACAGAGAACATTTTGTCAATATGAAAGTTGTCCAAATTGGACTGGATGGTAAAAATGCTTCAACTCCAAGTTTGACCGCTAAAAACATCGGTTCTAATGGAAGTCTGTCTCAGAGGACTAACAGGTTGACAAACGATGTTTACAATGCACCGTCAAGAGCAGCATTCATTGAAAATGTAGACTGCAGTAATGGAAATTACAACACTGAACAAATTTACAGCAGAACTACCGTAAATGAACAATTCAACAATAATAATATACCGGCAAACTTAGATGAATTATCGGACTTGTTGCGATATGCTGATGATCAGGACGCAGAGAACAACTGTGATGAAAATAATATTATCAATCAAAGGATTGTTCATGGAAATAGCGGTGCCCGAGAAATCATTCCTCAATCTGCAGGAGTTATTAATATTGTTAATGGCGGTCAGTTGGCCGGACACGGCCAGCACAACAACGGAGGCTCGAATGTGTCCATCAGCGCTCTGTCTAATGTTGCCAGTTCTGGGTATCAGAGCATCGCAACATACAGTCAAAGTTCAAGCCCTGTCGAATTGTACAGTGGTCAACCAAATAATGCGAATAATTACTGCGACGGCAGTCCAGCACATAACGTGAGACGCCCGGGTCAGACGAGCGTAGAAAATAATAATAGGCGAAATAACTATGGAAAAAGTTCGCAGCAACGTTTCGAATATGAACGTCAGAAGTTTGGCATTCAAAATTTCACCAAAGATAATACTGGCGCCAACTCTCCGAGACCGACTACTGCGGCACCATTGACATTTACAAATCCAGTCTATCATGTTGACGACCGAAATGATGAGCGACTGCCTTCAAATCCAAGAGACGAGGATGGAAATCATATCATCAGACAAATGCCCAAACGAAGTGTTTCAACCACTTCAAGTTCATCCATTGAAGACGATGATGACACTACGGATAATGTTGAAACAAATTCTGAAGGCAATTTCAAAAACTATCGCGACCGCAACTCTAAACATCCTCGAAGAAATGTGCGCGATAATAAACAAGTAAAGAATGCTGGAAGTGCCTCATATCTAACACAAGAACAACGTGATGCTTTGCGCCACTCTAAATCTAATATTGAACCGCAACCACACCGCCGATTACTGAGCAAATCTCGCAGCAATGGATCTGAATGTCCAGGCATTGGAAATGCTCTCTCTATTGTGAATAATGTAGAAGTCATTGTGAAAAATAAACCGTCTGAAGTAATGCTTGAGCCTGTCGCTCCGTTACGACGTGGCGCTAACTCTAGACTGCCCAGAACAAACCCGCTGTTGTCATACAACCAAAACATGTCAAATCAGAATAATTTAACACACTTTGGTATTAATTCTGCTGAATCACAGCCATATCAAGGTGTTAACAACAACCATGCTCCGGTTAATGAAGGGTCGAGAATTGATGTTCGATTTATAAACAATAGACCGGATTCAAATGTAGAAGAGACAAATAAAGAAATGTACCGTTTGCAAATGTCACGCAGTCAAAAAGCAATATTCGATAGGAACAATCTCGATAACTACAGCAATTCAAATCTTCCTCGTATGCTCGAGAAATATGATGCCAACAATAAAAGCAATATTGACACAGGCTACAGCACAAGAGGAAACAGCGATTCGCCATTAGAAAAAACTTTTAATAAGACGAGTAACAACAATTTAAGTGAAGGCTTTGGTGTATTACGAGTATCAGAAAACGGGTACCCGATAGAGCGCAATTATTCTAAAACAAACATTAACAGCAATCGATCAAATGAGGAATTGAGTCAAAATGGTTATCCTCTTGGCCACAGCTGCTCGAAGAGCAACGTGTCCAGTTCCAGGTTGAATGAAGAACTCAACGGCTACCCGGCGGAGCGCTTGGGAGGGCTTTATGTGAAGCGAGTGGATGATGACGTGAACCAAATTCTGACCAGCGGATTGGAACAGACACAACGCCATGTAATCTTTCCCAAGAGAGATGAAGATGTCGACGGCATTGAAAGAGCAGTGAGGAGACTGAGCTTGGAAGGTGTGCAGGCAGACAGCTCGAGTGAACAAGAAGACGGCTCTTATCATACAGCAGGCAGAAGACGGCTGCCCAAAAATCATCGTACCATTCATCAGGTAAGTCAATGCGAAACAACTAAAAAAAACTAACTGCTACTTCTTCGTGGTCATTTTATATATTTGAATAAATGTAACACTATATTTAATATAACTTTCACAATTCTATAATATACAGATCAGGATCAGTTTCGTTTATCGTTTCAAATTAAATGCTTGTTAACACACATTTAGAGGTAATACACTTATAACCCGGTATACAAAACAAATGGTTCAAAAACTAAGTTAACTAAGTAATAAAACAAAATTAAGTCACAAATAATAAAGAATCTGAAAATTTTACAATCATCATTTTAATATGTTTGGAAACCATAGTGAATTTAATATTTAATATTATCAATAGGGGCCTTCAAAGTATGAAGGGAAAACAGATTTAAGGAAATTTTCAGTCAAGGACATAAAATAAATTCTGAAACATTTAAAAAAAAAAGCAAAATCAGTTTTTACAAGCAAAATTTTATTTAATGAGCATGTCTATGATGTGTATTCTGTGTATGATTCACATCAGTGTCTACTGATGTGAATCTTTCAATTATGCAATTGTGAAATGTTACTTATCACTTGGTTGTCGGGAAATGGCAAATGCCGTTTATTGTGAACTGTCGGTTTAAATCAGAACCCAGCAAATGCAATTTTTTGCCATTTTAATAGTTTGTTATGTGATATGAAATATTACAGATTTGCTGGTCGGCATGAAATTAAACACCGCATCTAACTATCATTCTACTTATTTGCTAGATTATAATGGTGACAGCTTGAACTAACAAAAAAAATCAACAGTCCTATAGATACATTTTGTGGTCTCCATTGCTGTCATAGTTTAGCTTGAGTCTATTTTTCATATCGCTTCCGCTGTTGTTTACCTGTATTTCGTTTTATTTTTTATATATTTTTATTACTTCTAAAATTTGTTTACGCGACTGATATTATTCCTATATACAAGCCTATACCATGAGAAATTGAGATAATACATGATGCACCTATAGAATATGATTGATAGCCATTGATGTGTAGATTGTTTCGTAAGTAGTTGATGTGTTGATTTTCTTCAAAATAGCTGCAGTAAAAGTACTTTTTTTGACAAGTAGCACTAAAATTCGAAATTCGAAACACTATTCATTCCTATTTATTATTTTTAAAAAGGCGACACACGTTTCTCGAATATTTACGTCATAGGATTTCATACTTCCCAGCAATTGAAAAATTACAGGAATAGGATATTTTTTATAAAATTATATGGTATGAATAAATATGCTTTATTTTATATATAATGTCTTAAATATTGATACATGTTTAGTGCCAGTTACAAAATCGATAAAAGGTTTTCATATCCAATTTATAAATGCAGTCAAATTATGATACAGTCAAAAGTGTCCCAAAATTTTATTTTTAATCGAATGTCATACATGATTTCTTTAAACATTTCAATCGAAAATATTATTTTGTTTAGAAGTTGTGTCGATTTTAAGAAAGCAATATATTTTTGCGCTTATCACTAAAAAATACCCATTGCAGGCTGCACTTTATTGTTCAAGGTGCCCAACAATTAGTTGTTAATATGGTATTTCATTTATTCTCAATTATTGTTCCCTCAGAAAAAAGGAGCTTATATTCATATCACATAGAATCAAGGAATTATTTTTGAAATTTCTTAGATATGTCTGGAATAAAGTATTTTTATCCACTCTTGTAATATTTTATTTCTATCTTCTCAAGTTTAGGCAAATATCCTGATGCTCTAATGCCTTCACTTATTATATTATATTATATATAGATGAAAAATCAGCTTTCTCACAAAATTTCAACGTGATTAATTTGTATGTCATTACTAACATTGTTACAATGAAATGAATATTTTTTCTTGTAATGCATGTCAAATGAAACTTATCCTTCTTAAAGCAAGTTTGTGAAACAGCCATTCTGTCCATCCACTAAAACATTATTGACATATGCTAGTCATCTATTTGCTCTTAATGACTAAACTAAACTAAATAACTGACACCTAGTTTCTTATATTTTAGTCATTCAACAATGCAGATATCCAGTGGGTTCAGCAGGAAAACACTGTTTTAAGTGACGGAGTTGTTGTGTCTATGATAGTCGGATCCTGGATGGTATAAATAATAATTGGTATTTTTATGTGTGTGATCCGTGCATTATGGATTCTGTGTTGGCATTGGCGGTTGATTGGGAGCTTGTGCTTTTATTTGAAATCTTGAGAAAATTATAGCTTTATCACCACATACATTGCTGGTTTGGCCCACGCTGACCATATTGACATTATCCATTGCTTATTTGTCATTAACTATATAATAAAGTCAATCTGGATGACAACTGAGTAAATTGGAATTTACAAATGTTGATAATTTTAAATACGTCAATGAATATTCGTAATTTATGGTTATTATTATTCATAAAAACTAAATCAAAGATTTCATTTTTCATTGAGATTTTTGGTTGTTGGTAATGAATCTTTCATATTCTACAAACATGAGTATTTTTTCAATAATATCTAATAATTTATTTATATTAATATTTTGATTGGTTATGGCACATTTTTTTAATGTATTATGGCATAATTTAAAATAAATACTTCAAATTCCCTGGGATTGTCAGTTTTTTTGATATGGATAATTTTTCAACTCGAATTTTCATTTTTTAAATTACTGTTATCGACAAATCCCAAAGCTTTACATAATTATTATTGATCCTTTAAGACAGTGGTAGGTCAATCTGATCCTCACTGCCCGCTATTGGGCGTTCCAGCTTTCACGGTGAATGGTAGGAGTTTTAAACATATCACTTCACTACTTTATACATCTCCATAATAACTAAGAATAGTCTACAGGTAAAAAATTACTGCTAGCAGAAATACGAAAGTGGGCAATAGTTATTAAAAAATTGACTATAATAACGGTGTTGCATTTTCTATTAAATGAAAATTGTACTGGTAATTAATATTACTCAAAATATACGTTCCCATGTTCGCACACTCTTTCAATTGATTTATTCAACAATTATTTTCAGTATGAACGTGAAATTGAGCGTCTAAAATGCTCAGTGGACAAGTTACGTCAAAAACTGGAATCTGCAGATATGGCAGAAGAACCTTCTGCCAGAGGGACTGATATCGCCGATTCCAAAATGAAAGGAATCATCTCCCGGTGAGATACTCTTGAATTTTAATGTAGATTCTTACTTTTTTTTAACTATCCTCGGATATATTATTTGCATATTTGAATAATTTTACAATATCTATACCAAGATTTCACCTGTAAAATGATGCTATTTTCTTATTTTTAAAACATTTTCTACAAAATACTGTTGCATTTCAAATATTCTGATAACAAAATTACCTGGCATAACCCAGCATAATAAGCATAACCGAGTGATGGTTAAACAGTGCTATTTTTTCAATCATTGCCAACACTTCACACATCAACACTCCAGTGGTGAAAATTTTCTAATTAAAAAACTATGGATACAATTCACCAGTTTTATGGGTTTGTTAACTTTTACATAGTGATGGTGCTTCTCTCAATTCCTTGATGCACCCTGTATAATCCCTTTTGAGAGACGCTAGAGCGTTTGGCAGAATTTTAGTTCTTTTTTTATTGATAATTCTATATGATTCCAGATTACTGGGAGTGGAAGACGAGCTTCGCCGTGAACAGCGTGCCATGGCGGTGGCGCTGAATCGGAAGCAAAGAGTTATCGAACGCCAAGGACAGCGCTTAGCAGCCCTGGGAGCGGCCAATGCGAGGCTTCTTTCTGCACTGCATCATCTACAACCTTCTTTGCCTTCTAACTCTACTCCGTCATCGCAATCGTCTTCTTCCTCCTCTTATCATCACAATACAACAATAAATAACAATGCCAATCTTATAAGTACAAGTGAACAACTCTTAAATAATCTTCAAACTGATTTACAACCCATCCTGTATCAGAATGATAAGGAATACCTCAATAGCCAAGATAATTTCTTGGATTCAGCAAACGGGCACAATCTGCAAGCTTATAATGCTAACGACAGAACTTACGGTTCAGTTAACAGTCGTGGGGAGTCGCGTTATCAGAGTGGATTACCATCACCCAATGCTGAAAAGTGTTCCGATAAATTGATGACAAACAACAACTCTCAGTCATTGCAGGTTTTCAATGCGGATAAAACAAACGATCCACGAGGCAATACCAATCCCAGTCACCAGCTTTACGTTCGAGATAAGTCTCCAGTCAATCATCATCCATTCTATCATGAAAAAAGTGATCATCATCACCACCATCTCCTGCGAACTAGCGCGAGCGGAATTGAGAGGTCATCGTCTAATCAACATCTCGATTTGAACAAGTCCCCGCTGCGACAATTGAGCTCGTCGTCTGACACACGACATCAGTTGTTCCAACATGACAAAAACATTCTGAGCCTGCACAACAATGATTCGGATAACTACCAACACTACACTCGGCAAACTGACATCACGAACAATACTCAAGATATGAATCAAAGAAATAGTGACCCTATAACATCAAGGCATTACTCGAGTCGTGATGGAGGAAATGCCAACCTTAATTCGATTCTATCTCATCGCAGTCTTACGCGGCAAGGCTTACAGGATAACTCAACATCGGCTTCTCAATTCGTACCCATGGATAGACCCTTGCTGCCTGCCGAAGGGCATCAAGCTTTAGTTTCAACACAGCCTGTTATTTACTACGGGAACTCCTAGCATTGTCAGAAAACTGAGAGTCTCACTGAAGACTGCTCAGTTAATGATGGATCGGAATTATTGATTTAGAGTGATATGAGTTAGTGATTATTGTAAACGATTGTTTCAGTGTTATATCTATCGAATTGATGCTTGAATACATATGTAGTGCTGTTTTGATACTCCTGAATCTACCGATAATAAGTTGGTACTAAAATGAAGCCAATCTATGATTTCTGTCTATGTCATTCAAATTTCTTCTTGCCATTGAAAATTGAATAATACATAGCTGTGAATTAGTCGTATTTCAAAAAATATAAGCATATTTTGCAAGCATATAAATAAATATTGTAGTTTAGAAATCAAACATTCAAATTTTCCATGCTAAACAAGGTAGAAACTGTAATGTGTGTTTTATTGGTATTCTTGATGAGTAGAGGCATAATTATCCGCCTAATGCAATAATTATTAGTTTAAATAGCTAATGTATTATCGATCTTATTATGGCTGCCAATTTCAAGTATGCATTTGGTATACATAAAAGTACAAAGGAAAGTGAGAGGTTCAATCTAGAAACAAGCAATCTTTGCTAAAAAATTGTTTCTTCGACAAGGATAAATTAACTCTTAATTGTAAAATTTTGATTTTTAAAAATCAGGTGACACTTCTCTCTCTTATTCATTTTATGCGTATAAGAATTCTATTATTCTGAAGGAGACTACTGCATTTTTAAAAGATGTGGGAAAAGTTGGAGACTTGTTTCAAAAATTCAAATGAGAAATTTTCATCGATATTGTTTGTGGATAAATATGATCATATTTACATGTCATTTAAAGTTGAAAGGGTGTGGTGCTTAGATTTTTTAAAATCGAAGAAAAATGCGCTGTTCTATGAATATAATGAATTGGGTATATATTATTACTATACTATCATAAATCCACTTGGATTGATACACATCTTGTATCTTGTAATATCAGTTTGTCACTTATTTCTTCTGTATTTTTAACTTAATATTTAGCTACTTTATCATCCAACTATTAATGTGTGGTTATTAATTCCCTTGCATTTTTAATTCAGTTGTATTATTTTATCTATGACATTCTCATTTGAGCAAATTAACGTACAACGGAAATTAATTTCCGTTTTAATATTAGATTCAGGACTTGACATTATAGTATTCCTCTGGTCTGCAGGTCCTGCCACCTAACACCACGTCACAAAGCATAACACGAATCGTAAATTTTAATATTTTCAGAAATAAATTGCTGCATAAATAGTTGTGTGCCTGCGAGCATTTATTTAGTCTTTACGGATTATGAATATTTTTGAAGCATTTTGTTTAAAAAATATACACTTACTGGCAGCTTGTAAGTAGGTGTATATTTTATCATTTTATTAATATTTTTAATTTTATTCTTTCAAGTTTATGGGCATTTGTCCGATTAATATTTAATATAATCTCTATACCAAAGAGTAAAAACAAATATTTTCAAACCATATAATTATTTCTATATTGTATATTAAATTGGTTATAATTATAGGTTAAGGTTTATTTCTAATTTATTAAATTTGTAGTGTTATTCCATGCAAATTGCACATAGTTTTTCTTTTATTTAATTTTTTTGTCGCTGAAAACACAAAATTATGACAATGTCTGAATGGTTCAGCAATTTTTTTTTTGACCATTTCAGATTAGTGTATTGAAGTAAGATTTTTTTTATTTTTTTATCATTTGACCCTACATTTTTCATAGCAGAAAAGTACTATCAGTGAACACATATTCATCCTAGTGGTGAAACAGATTATTTCAATTTAAATAATTATTTTTTATTACCCAATAGTATTTTTTTGGTTTCATTTTTTTTTTTTACTATGTAGCAAACTGCATTTTTTTGTTATACTTCTCATGATTTCCAATACTTAAAACGTTTATTTATTCCAATGAAACAAACACGAGTATTAAAAATGTATGGATTTTTGATGGAAATAACTTTTACCCAAAATAAACGAAACCAAATTTTTATCCAGGTATTATTTGTTTTTTTTTTAATTCATATTTTTAAACTTTGTTTATTATATTAAGGTCATTTTTTCTTAATTATTGAAAAAATGGGGTTTCTTGTCCAGTGTAAATTTTATTTAAATTTGTATTAAATATTATATTCCTAGGGAGTTTTTATTGTATTTAAAAGAAAATTTTAATAAAAAACATATTTCAAAATATCATTTTGTGTAATTTAACCTACGGGTGGTAGAGCATGTCTTCTATAACTTGTATTAGTCATCACCAATCACTCTGGAACATATATCAATAATACCAAACAAAGCCAGACGCCACATTTTCTCATCAGTCATGAACAACACAATATTGTTTTTGATCGAGAAGTTATAGGAAGAGAAAAAGAATCTGCATTTTATTCACAGAGTGGTAGAGAAAGTTTAATTTTTTTATAAATACAAGAAAACAATTTTATCTACCTACTCTTTATTCAAAATCCTATGATGTACATAAGTGTGAAGAGACTGAAATATTTAATACAATAAGTCCATATTCTTATGTTCATAAGTGGCTATGCTCGAATAGAATCTATGCAGTAATTCTTGAACATGTAAAATATTTTTGTATTGGTACCACTTTACTTAAATTGAGTATTAATTTCGAGATGTTCACTACTGCCATTATTGGGGTAGGTCAATCTTCTACAAGGTCTAACAGTATTAGGTAAGTAGGTAACTTTCCTTGATACCTATGATGTACCGACATCGTGAATCTCTATAAAAGAATGAAAAAATCATTTTGCTCGGCGTTGAGATATTGAGCATTGAAGAGTAGGTATTTGTGTCTTAGTTACTTTTAAACAAGGGGATAGGATCACGGGTCACAATGATTAGTGTTTAAGTTTATAAAAATTATGAGATCCTGATATTCTTGGGTTTATTGTGTCAGGTCTGGTATATCCGTGTGATAGAACGCCTGAAAATACCAAAAGGCGAAACCCGTGTCATTAGTGATAAAACATGTGGAATTGTACAAAGTTCCAACAATTCAAATTTCATATTGAAAATCCATCAAGCTGTAGATAATATAACACGAAATGTCAAAAACAACGGTTGAAACTAATAATTTTTATAGCGCGACAAAAATATAATATATAGACGATAGATAGCGGAAATCGAAAAATCGGGGAACGATAAATGCGGAATTATTTAACATTGTTCTTATGGGTGCATGACCGGAACTTTAGTAAATGATCGTGATATTCGGGAAACCAAATAATGCTGGAACATGTGATTTGAGTTCCACTTTAATCTGATTCTAAAGGGTAAATAATTTCGTACGAAATCGGAAACAATCCGATATACCGGGACTCCTGGCCGCCCTGCTGTATATAATTTGCTACTGTCACCAGTACACAAAAATAAGTAATAAGATTAAGAACGAACGCAATAAACACTCACAAGGTCAAAAGTTTACGGAGGATTAATCTGTTCAACGGTTTATTCTTATCAATCGTTTGTTTCAAATATAGTTGGATAAGAAAGTAGATATCTGAGTGAAAAGCATCGAAAACTGGCTGTGTGATTTTAAGACGTCAGAATCGAGAGTTCATGTATCTTGTAAAAAGTCTGATTAAAATTGAAAACCTTCTTATAAAAACAGCAAATGTCCACTTTTTTAATTTTTATTTTATTGAATTTTTGGATTCTTACTTTAAAATTCAATAACACTGCAAAGAAAAAATGTAAAGCTTAAAAATCAGCTCCCGAAAATAAACAGTTTTTCTATAGCAAGCAAATGTCCAGCGAATCTTGTATAAAAACAGCATATGAACAATGGTTCTGCACTTTTATCATCAGATAGATGTCACTAGTGTTTGTCTTAAGTTTCTCATTTATCGAATTACATTTCAATAGTTCAGTCATTACTATTTTTTTAATATTATATCTTTGATAAAACTTGTATTGCCTCGTCAATTCTCTATTAAGAAAAACGACTAATTTTTAGAATCTTTATAGATACGGAATTAAAATGTAGCATATTTCACAAAATCGTGAGAATAATGTTAAATTTAAATTGTTGAAACTTTGTACATTTTTACATATTTTTTGTCTTACGACCTGGGTTTGGTCTATTAGCATTTTCGGATATATCGCATCCTTGCGATGTTGCATCAAGAACCACCAGTCAATATTGTACATAAGAGTTTTGTTTTTGTAGATATTAATTCAGTTTTTATCAATTTCAAATATTTGGAATTTTCAAATAAGATTTCGACAAAAAGCAATTTCAATAAAAAAAACTTTTACTTTAGTAGAAAAAAGATAATTTTACAAAATTATCTTGCTCTAGTCTTGCCCTTCCAAACCTAATTCATTTAAAGAGCATTAACAACTGGTAAAAAGCAAAGATACCTCCATCGGGAGGATATATGATTCACATTGAGTATATGGTAAAAAAAAAACAAGACCTAACCAGCCATTATATTTTTTTTATATATTATTCACCAAACAAAATATTTTAAGGTCTTTGCTTCTACATTGCACCTTTCAGTGAGTAGTATTTGTGGTAACCAACAAATGGATTGTTTTATAAAAAATATCTACACGACCGTGATACAAAAGATGATGTTATAAAATGTAGTAAAATAAATTGACGAAAATCAGAATAACTGCACATGATTTAAACAATAAAAGATATTTTTGATGTGTTCCTGATTTTTTGCAAATATTAAAAAGTGCTTTTACGAAAAGTATATAATTTGAAATATGATTAAAAATTTACATAAATTACATTTTATTGTCAAATTCAATGAAATTATAATTTACAAACAAACAAATATCCAAAAGTGGTCTTTAAACATCAAATGTTTTAAGATCAGTAAAAGTTCCTTTTGCATAAAACATATAAATAATGATATTAAATAAAAAAAATTAACTGATTTGTGTCACATTTGCTGCTTTTATACCAATGTCTTCAAAATTAACTACATTAATGTCTTGATTATCTGAATTTAGAATGAATATTTCCTGTTAGTGTTGAGATAAATTATAGTTATTTAGCAGTTCTATTTTAACATTAATTTAATCCATCATAAGTATCATAGATTTGACTGACTAAGTACATATTGCTCTATATCGATGTGAATCGCTTACTTCCCTTTGGGAGTCCATCGATAAAAGTATATAGAATTGTGAAATTACAGGTGCCCATGTCTGTGAAATCAAATAATTTTATTAATATAATTATCAAGATATGTATAATATGTACACTCAGTCAGGCATATAATGTTAAGATTCCTTCTAGAAATTTACTCGAAATAATAAACAAAATGTATAAAAAATTATTCTAAAAAAGAAAATTAAGCAAAAATTATTCTTAAAATATACATATAAAAAAAACATACATTTATAATGACAATTTGAATAATCCTGCTTTTAGAGTTTTTTTTTATACTGTGATTCAACAAAAAAGTAAAACACAAATTTACTTCCCACCGCTTTCTTTTCACAAATACACTCTTACATCATAACGCACACTCACAAAGGGCACTAACACTGACTTATCAGAATGAGCGCGCTTGTGTTTGTAAAACATAATCACAATATTCCTGCCGCGGTCATTGAACTCCCGCTACGTTGCCGGACTTACTTTGTATACAGTCTCGCTTCGAGACGAGTTGATGAAATACGAAATGGAGATACGTTGCGATTTTTGGTCTCTTTTTCGCAAATTTGGTGTAAGGAAGCTCTATTGCTGAAAGAGGAAGTATTAAGTCGTTTTATAACTTTTGTTCTTATTTTTTTTACTTATTTTCAAAAGATATAATTTTTAAAAGAAAAATATAATTAAATCAAAAAAATAATCGTTGGAGGAATAACATTGCATTTATAAAAATGAAACAGAATGAGTTTAACGGTTATAAGTAAAAAAGAAACATGTATTTCTCTGACATTTAAGCTTACTCGTAAGAAATTAAAAAGACTTTCCATTTAATTATTAAAAAAATATTTACCTATGGAAGTACCAACGGGATAGAAGGAACGTCTGGAAGCCTTCATTGTCCGATGATGAGTATACCAATAGGAGGCAAATACGGTTCTTCTTTAAATGTTTTGTTTTTTATTTTTAAATACATATTTTCTATTTTATTCTCTAAATTATATTTTCTTATATGTATACTTTAGTTAGCACCTATGAATTGTGTAAAATATGTGACCATAAATAATAATTATATCTGTATTCAATTTAAATTTGTGTATTGAATACCTTGGAACTGCGGCTCTATACTATACAAAAAAATGTCGACTTTTATTGACACATGCGAGCCTACCTCTGATGTATACGGTAAACTTAGAATTTTCGATGTAACATCAATTTCATATTAAAAACATTGTCTGATAATAAAACGAGATTTATTATTAATTGTGATTGCTTTTAATAATCCATTATAACAAAGAATGAATATACAACTAGTTCAGATTATTATCGTGCAATTGGGAAAATTGTTAATGTGATGTAAAACTAGGCATAAGAAGTATTGGCGTTACGCTTAGACGCTGCAGGCAACTGCTTGACATTTAAAAAGAGTCAACGAATGTCGCTTTTGCGGTACTAATTTCATGAAAACAAAAATAAATATCATGAATTAGATTTAGTTTTTTTTCTCTATTACTGTTAATAAATTTGATACGTGTTTCGTCTCTTTGAGTGACATCTTCCAAGGAACTGTATTACAAAGTTATTTATTGCTTATGTAAACAATGAATCTAATTCTTATATTACAAATTAAGAGTTTGGTGGGATTTTTAACACAGTAAATAAAAGTATTGATGATCGCAATAGTACTAATTACAAATTAATTATAAATGCTAAGATTCCCAAAGAAAATGGTAGCCTACAGTAGAAGTTGGTGCTGTTTTGCGGAAGTGATACATGGTATTTGATATGACTCCATATGCACCGAATACATCAGTAGACAGATCTCAGAACTGCCTGGTTTTTTTTTACCATCGTCCGAAGAGCTCATAAGATATGATCCATCCAGTGGAATTGCGTTATGCTCTGGTATGACTGAAGAAAACAATCGGAGTAAAAAGCAAAAGTGCGGCGTCCACTTGCTGTAAAATGGGAGTTGATATAAGAAGGAGATGAAAGCGAGACTAGGGGAATATGCTTGACTTTTTAATGAAAAAAGATCAAAATATTATATCTATAGAGTTGCCGTGGAATCCATTAATAATTGTAATGTTGTAAATCAACTAATTGACACTCAATTGAACATAAAAGAAATGTCGATTACTTTGCTGCCAAGAAGGAATCTACACGTGGCGTGTAATCTATTTATACTTATAGACAAGTTTCTAACTGTTTCGTGTTACGCAAGAAGAACCGCCAAAATTGTGCACTGCAGCCTGCCCCCGCACTTTATGTGGACCCATCCCCGCCCACACCAATCATTTTTATATACCCCCTGCCATTTTTGGCTCGACGATTCAGTGACGTGCTATAAATATTTGATGACTTTGTAATGAATTAATAAATCTATATACAAGTCGTGTTACCGAGTGATCACGGATTCCCATCCCAGTACGGAAAGTCTCATGAATTTTTTCTTATGATTTTTGATTTGATTATTTGAAAATTAAAAAAAAAATGTCTTTCAAATAATTTTCTCAAATTTTTATAGTAATGATCAGAAACAGTCGCTCTCATCGCCAGTGTTACAAATCAAATAATAATTGCTTACCTGGAATTCAAAACAAAATTTTAAAGTACTTAGACAAGAATTTTGAAGTAATTGACTCATCAAGATATAATTATACAATATAAAATTAAATTGTTTATTAATAATAGCATAAGGAATTCGTATAGATAAGTATATACTTATCTGTAATAAGAACTTATAATAAAACTTATAAAAAAATAATAATAAAAAATCCAAAATAACAAATGGGTAAATAATGGGATATTAACAATTAATGAATTGAATTTATTGTCGATAGGCAGCAACGAAAATAAAATTTTCATATCATTTTTTTAACATAGGCGTCTCCAAACTTTTTCAATCCATTGACTCCTCCGCTTAGTCCCAAAGAGAATGATTTAGCTAGGTCATCATATCAACATATCGTATGGGTTGGCCCGCGGGCCGCAGTTTGCCGACTCGTTGTCTAACAGAAGTGAAAATAGGCGACATTAATACCTCTTTTGAAATAAAGACTTGCGAACAAGTAAACAAGTGTAGAGGACACAACAAACAAACCGCCCTTTTTGAAGGAATCGAGCATTTTATTGTCTAATTATTTATAAATATGGGAATAAGATCAGATTTCAGCTAATATATAATATATTTCACTTCTTTAACATTCATAAGAACTTTCTAAATAATTTTCGAGACTGCCACTGTCGCGAACACACCCTTTCGACTCCCACCCCCTTCAGGTCGACATCCCCTGGCATTGACCCCGGACGGGAAGCGGCGAAGCCTCCGAGGCCATGCCAAATCGATAGGGCAACGTACGTGAATAGTACCTACTGCCAAATTACGTAAATAGGATGCCAAATAAATTTACACGTAACTAGGCATACCTATATTGTGTGTAATAATAGTTCTACGAGCAATCTACCATCGCAGATCATCGGAAACAACCCTTCTCTTAAGACGACGTTTAATCGTTTTCAAGATGAAGATCAAATCTCACTGAGATATAATTTTTTGGTATTAGGGTACCGATGTATCTTCGATATTAATATTTACCCTCGAGTGGGGAATATGGCTTTACAATCAAAAAAAATGTTGAACGGTTGCAATATAATGATTGTTCGTTCAACAAAAATTTAAAGGAGGTAATTTTAATTAAGAATTTTAATATGAAGAATTGGTTTAACTGGTAAATTATTATAGTTTATACCGAAGTAAAGAAAAGGTCGAATGGTAATATATATATATCGAATAAGTATTTAAATATAATTTAAGATATCGATGAAAAACGTTAAATAGAATTCCTATGACAATAATCAAGCTTTGATGCCAACGATCCGGACATAACTTTTCGGCATCGACAGTGGATTAAAGTGCACAGATAAAAAGTCTTGATTCTTCTCATATAATAAATACACCATGTTAACATTTTAATAATTTTCAGTAATTTTTTTTATCTATATGTGGAATTAAAATTTGAGTTTTTAACGATTTATTACATCTATAAGGTTTTACTATTAGTAAAAACGAAACTATACTTATCTTCCAGTAAGCCAACATGACGAAACAAATTATGTATTATTAAATCAACAATTTTAAACATAACTAAATGACTCGGTGCAAAATGATTTACGATAGTTTCCATTGATATATATTCGAATGTCGGACAATACAATACTAGCTATAGCATCCATCTAAAAACGGATATTAAAAATTATCATCTTACTTCGTACCATCTGCTAAATATGAATCTGCAATAATAATAACGTAATGCAATTCATACGATGATATTTGTTTCATCAACACAGGACAAAAAATCTGATCTTAGCAATAAAAAAATTCGTGTGAAAATAATTCCTGAACATAAAAAAATAATCAAATAAAATACACCTCTAAACGATTCTATACGACCACAGATTTTTAAATTAATTAAAGAATATTTCAACCAATCAACCGTTAATATAATAGAAAGTCGAATTAGATAGGTAGGTAAAATAATACTGCTTTCATAATCCACGTGTGACACGATGGACGGTGGCGCGAATGTGTGGACAGCCTGTTATTACGGAATAGAAAAAAGAAATGACAAATTCGTTGGTGCAAAGAAGGACAACGTGCTGGTGCAATACAGGGCCGAATGTTGTCACAATAAAATCCTGAAAGTCAATTATTGCGTACTGGTCTGGTTTTGACTGCAGCGTTTACGGGCTTGGATTCTAGAATGGAAATTATTATGAATCGCTTTTTAGATAAAATCGAGTTCTACAGTGTTTTAAGGAAAGGATTTGAAATCTATGAAATCACAATTACCCATCTATCCGCTCTTAAAAAAAGGAGATTATGAGTGCGAATTTTTAGCTATTATTTAAATCTTAATTCCTCCTTCTCTCAGCATTTCTCGTGAAGCTCAAAAATCTAAATTATACAATACGGAACCCGACATGGCCAAAGAATAAAAATTCTTTGATTCAAGAAATACTAAACATATTTATATATTCAAATGATATATATTCATAATGGGTGGACAACCCATCAACAATTAAATCGATTCCTGATAAACTATTGAAGAGTAAAATGTAGGTGTTATAAGGGGTGAATATTCGACTGTAAAAATGGAGGTGAACTGAACAAATGGAATAATCTGTGTTCTGGTAGGAAGTATCTTTCAATCATTCAATTGACATAATTATATTGTATATTCAATGCTCTCGACTGCCGTGTTAAGAAAATTAGTTATCCTGTTTTAAATTTATCTGCATTGTTTGCGACTTTTCTAAAAATTCATTTTCCGTTAAAAATCGGAATGCTCCGTATAAACATCATAAAAAGTATGTAAAATCATTTTATGCTTGATATATTAACATTATTTTATAATTATTTACAAGTTAATTTTTAAAAAATCGTCTAAATTATAATTTCTCTGGTATTGTAATTTATTTCAGTCTAAGCTATGTATTGCTTTTATAGGCAAATAAAATGGGGCCAGACTGCCTCTCAATATATAATAATTAACGCCGCTGAAACCAAGATACATAGCTTTGGGAAAATTCAAAGCTTCCGTACTAAACGTAAACGTTTTCAATCTTATTTTATTATTGTCACTCTACGAAAGATTTATAATCAAAATAATATCATATGCCACGAATAATGTCATGTGTTATACAAAACGTCTTTTGTTACATAAAAAAATTAAGTAGTATAGTCAACTTAGTGATAGTTTTTCCATGCCATATCAGCATGTATTTTTACATTAAAGTAATAGCAAATGATAAGCAGCATACAATATTGATATTAATAAAGCTGCATAAAGCCATGTAAACCTCAACAGCCGACACCTGTTACACAATGTTCAAAAAATTATACAAAAAATCTCCAAACCCTGAATGCGACCCTTCTCTGCAACGAAAATAATCGCACGCGCCTTATTCCGCCCCTGAATGCAGGCTGGTTGGGTTCAACGACCCCTAGCTCGGGATTCATTGTCAGTGGGGCAGTGTGGGGGGAGGAATGAGGCGAAAGGGGGAAGTTGGGGCTCTGGGGGTGGTGGCGGCTATTAGCTAAATTTGCCAAAAGCGATAGATAACTTTTGATATTTTTTCGTCGATAGCTTTATTATTAGGTTTTTAATAGTAGTATTTTTTATGATAATTTGAAATGTACAATTTTTAAGATTTCTTGTTGTTAGTCACTAACTCTGTATATAGGAATAGGAAAAGCGAAAGAATGATGATTAGTTTCATTAGCACAATGTTGTTATAATAGGACAGGACACTATTCGCTATTTTATCTCACAGAGTCATAATAGTGCACACCGAGGCATTGTATGCACTGTTATAAAACTTACTTAATTATGGGAGAACTTATACTCACGTAATACAGGAATAACCAAGAATGTCTTACTAGATCTAATAAAGCACCGAACATCTAATACATTATCAATGCAAAGTTTGAATCGTCGGGAGATTTTACAAAGCTGGAAAATTAATGGTCTTATGATTATCGCATACATTTAAGTGAGAAGAAGTTTTCAATTGGGACCATATTGTGCCAGTAATGACTATCTACAATAACTAAAAAAAACAATTTTGAAATGGTTTGTATTCCTATAGTTCTCACAAGATACCAATGATTATAGAGTTGTAAAAAAGAATATCGGTCAAACGATTAAGGAAAACAAATTTAAAAGCGACACAACTGCTCTACAATTCCCTATAAATACTTACTTATATCCACCGGAATATTGATAAGAAATTCAGTAAGCCGTTCTTTTAAAATGCAATTGAGACGAGGTGTCCGAGACGAATTTTTCCGATTTCACGCACTAAAAATATTATATGAAGAGCTGAAGATAAACCACAGAATCTTCATTTGTTTCAACATGTAAATTTAAAAGATTATTAAAGTCTGAATAAATATAAATTGATCGGTAGGCTGGACTGGTCAAATAAAGTCATTATCGTCAATGAACATGAATATATTGAAAATAGATGCTCAGAAAGTTGCTGACTAAGATATAGTTCCTCGTTTAGTAGAATACGTCTAACAAAAGAGCAATCGACAATATTTTACTACTCATTGAGTAGACAAACTTTGCAAGAAATGTAAATAATGCTTCGATTAATATCATTAGATATTTAAAAAAATCTTTGAATTACGGTGAATAAAAGACAAAAACACTGGGAAACCATATCTAATGAAAGCAATCAAAGAAGCTTAATTTTTATACTTCTTGAAAATCATGTAAGAATATGTCACCCGATTTAAATCCCAATTGCATCATGTTGCAAAATTCGAACTCGGTCAAAATTTAGAATTTGTACAAATTTTGAAATAAATTATACAGTTAGATTTGAAAAAAAAATTGAAAAATATTTAAAAACGCCCAAATCGCTCAATCTTTCGAATACTTTTCAATTCCAGGGGTTCGACTGACACTACTATACGATGTTATGAAACATGTATTTTGGCGGTCGAGTGTGTGTAAGGGTGAGTGCATCTCTTATAGGCATTGGTGTGGTAGTGAAGAAGCAAATTTTGACACTATGAAAATAATTTTTGGGGAAACGTCTTTGATTGTAATAAATAATGGTTATTTTCCTGCACCCTTCAACTTACACGGTGGATTGAATCCGTAATACCCCCGAGTACATCGAATATAAGAGGATCAAATAGTTATTTTATTGCTTACTGTCAAAAAGTTTATTTATTTATCATTGGTTAATACTGATTTTAGCCTTAATGCTGCAACGCTATTTTTAAGAATAAATTCAAGTTTTTTTTTTAATTATGCCTATAACATGTATATGAATTTTTTTGCTATTTTCTGGATTGATTGGTTGATCTTTCATTTAATATACATACATTGGAATGATAGGAAAAAAACCTGACAAAATTAAACTTTTTTTAATACGGGTCGAAGTCGTGTTTTTTTAACGACGTTGGTCATATTATTGGCATTCGCATCAATCGTTTGATGAATATTGAGTTAAATTACAAATCATCAAGAGGTTATACTCACGATGGGCGAAAACGGTCGTGATCATAAATATACCGTGAAAATATCATAGTACATTTTTAAAAAAATACTAGTTATGGCCGTGAAATATCAGCTTGTGTAATGCAGAGCAGATTGACTCATAGTTTCAACACTATTGATGTAGTCTTTACTGATTTGATCGAAACTTAGTTATGATGTAATGTAACGTTACAAAACTGAGTGAGCCATAGTAAATACTTAAGTTCTGTATCATGTAAGGAAGTATTGTGGCGTACCTATTAATTAAGTTTAGGATATTTAGCCGGAGGCGACCTTTTATATATCGACGATTAATATTTGTATCGGCAATAAAGATATAGAAAGAAGTCAAATAAAACAAAAGGAGATTGTAAAAAAGACCTTCATTTCATTAAATCTGTAAATTCAACAACCGAGTGGGTGTGCACTATGTTATTTTAGATATAGGATAGGTAAGGAATATACTAAATATTTTTTTTTATATGAGCATGGAAATTTCATACAATAACGTGAATTATTGCAGTGTAAGCATCAATAATCTAGTGAAGGTGGCTTAAAATAAATAATTTAATTCAATCGTCACATTAATGCGGACGCCAATGTTACAACGATGATAATAAAATTAATAACTTACATTACTCTAATGTTTGAGAACCAAAATAACTATTCACTTAACATTGCTAAGTTACTATTGTTTACTTTTACTTTAATTACCCGAATCGTGAATAGCGTAAATTCGCCATGCGATATCAACACAATTAAGTCCAAAAGCACGATTGTACATCCGCGAATGGTAGTGAAGACGATGTTACAATGCTAAAATAACTTATTTTTTATTTGAAACATCGGATATTGGTGCTTGATGAAATTTAGTATCAAATGATGACTGCTTAAAATAATGTCTAATTATTTAAGCGTTTCCCTTCCAAATCGTATTGGAGCACTTAGATAATCAAGAAAGGCGTATGAAACGGAGGAAGGCGTTATAGTGCTTATAGGTTATTAGTTTTCGAGATCGGTAAAGTTTGTTGGATGAAATGGGATTTAATGGGATTAATACGACAAAATAAAATGTTTCATGCGTTCAATGGACTTATGCCACGAGTTGGTACTTCTAACTTAGCAAGAAAAATCTTACTATATTTTTTGCTAAAACAATGTATTTTTGTTTAGACAACATGGTCACATCAGTAAGTTTAATTGAAGTGTCTATAGATTATAGCAAGGATCAGCGTTGAGAAAACAATTATAAATAAATATTTATGGTATGAAGTAATTTATGTATTGTAAATTTCAACAGAAATTACTAATTAATCGTTAAGGGACAGAAAATAAGTAAAAAATTGTGTTTTTATGTAAAATATTAATATATCGGAAGTGTAGCTGAGCGGTCAATGTCGATTGCTTTCGGATGTTTGAATGTAGTATTGGCAGTTTCTTATTTTAAAATTTCAATCGATTTATGGGTTTGTTTTCCATGGGATGGATATTTATCAATCCAGAGTATGGCTAGAGTAGCCAAGTAACCACTTGTCCCATTGCTCAACCATATCTATTCGAAAAAACAGTGAGGGGTTGAATAGCAAACTTTTCTGATAGAAAAACGTCTTTCTAAGTAGTTCCCAAAGTAGTTGAAGGCCTATAATATTTATTTTATGTTAAGTACGAATGTGGATATAAAATTCTAATGTTTTTTTAAAAACTAGAACCTGTCTTAAAAAGAAATTTTTATTCCAAAGAATATTAATAAATAATTGTTAAAACATGACAATCAAATGATGAATTTATATGTTAGATTACAACTACATGGCCATCAATATCAACAAAACATATTCTGCAATTATCATTTCGTAAAAATATGGAAATGTTTTACTGAATATCTCAAAAATTCTGGAATATATTATATTTTGTTTAAAAATGAGGTTTATTGGTTAGTTGGTAAACTTTGTGTTCTTTTTCTTGGTATTAAGTATCTGCTTCCAATTTTTATCATATAAATATACATATGGTTGATTCACATGGTTTCCATTTTTAGACTCACCAGAACAGTAGCTCCAAACATATTTTTACACGCCTTTTTCAAAAACTCACACTGAAAATGGTAAAAATAAATAGCAATGAAGAATGATTAAGTCAAAATTTTACCCTGCCTTTTGGTTTGGAAACTGTTTCAATATGATGTAAGGAGGACTTTCCAGTTATTATTCACATGAATTTTATGGAAATAATATCGTACCCACACATGTTCCTGGAAACACGTTCTCATAGAAATTAATATACGTCCAAATAAATTTTGCTTTATAATATAATATTTTACAAATGGTTTATGATGCATAGCTTTAGTTTTATGTTATTACGCCAAGGTCCAGAACTGAAGACATGTTCAAATATAAGCAACTGCTTGATAAAAATCAATTTTAATAATTAATAAGACATCGACCGAGGATGTTTGATGCAATTGAAATATTCAATTTAAATCGTTAAAATAATGTATGCATCAGGGAGTTTTCACAGTCACGATTCGGGTTTCGCCTTTCGGCATTTTAATACATTCTATCATAGGAATAGTTGTGAATGACAAAACTTGTGGAAGTGTACATAGTTTGAACTATTAAAATTTGATAAAATAATCAATAAATATACCAGGAAGAGATATGCTAAATAAATATGTACAGTGATTTTGATTTCATAATAACTTCCAATTAAAAAAAAAGCTGTTATTTATATATATATTTAGTAGTTAAGTATATCTTTTATTTTGTTTTTTTATTCACTTCTTAATATTGTTATATAAAATATATACTTGCCAAAATCAAATTGATTAATTTATACATACAAAATGTTGACATAAAATAATTGCTATTAAGAAATAATAATTAAAGAAATAATAACCACTGTTAAGGTGTTAACTTTCATTTCTTGTTAGAAAGGCGTCACATTTTTATTATTAAAGAAAAAAAAACAACGTTAATATTGCCTATTTGAGACATTGTTTTTTTGGAAAATGAACCTCTTTCAATTGGTTATGACTACACCAGAATGGTAATGAACATACAAAATTGACGTTTGAATATTTACAATGACAATAGAATTTGTAAACTTGTTGATTGTTAAACAATATTTAAAATGAAAAATACTTTGTTATTTAAGTTGTTAAAAATTTGCATCCGACGGTTCATCTCGCATTGCCAACTATTTTCAATATAAGCAACATATTGATATTGCAGACATATTTTTATAATAAATTTTTACAAATAATATAAGAAAATATCAATATTTCATTGTTACTGCACGATTACTGAGTAATGATAACTAAAAGTAGTATGTTTCACCCACACGATCGATGTTTATTTTTGTTTAATTGAATACTCATTTCTATACACAATTAAATAAAAAGTATTCAGTACTATTATATCATCCAATTTCACCAGGTACTGGTGCCAAAAAGATTAAAAAAACTATTCGATATTATTATATAAGGATAAAAATAAAATAGCATTCGCATAGGTGGACTCACCGAGAAAGCTCAAAATCAATGCGGCAACAAATGTATGTAATTTTTTTTAGCTTAATAAATTTAAAGAAAATATTTAGAGCAACAGGTCATAATAGAATCCAATGCGAAAAATATTTTTAGATCTTGAAATCACATAAGATTTTCTCGATGAGATTTTCAAACCAACTCGTGAAAAAGACATCTCGATTACACAACGCCCAGGATTCAAATATTATATCGGAAAAAGTATATTTCATCTTCCTATGAGATTCTTTTTATCAAATTTTCCTTCGTAAATATAGCTCTCGTATTCACATGTGCAATAGTTCTCAAATTATCATTTTCAGGTTCTATATTTAGTCATACTAGAATTTATTAGAAATCATTGTACACATTTGAAACTATGTGTATTGAGTATGTATTATTGCGATTAAATTGATTGCAACCATCTTACTACCCTATTGCAGTTATCTTTGGGTGGAATGGTATCTAAGGCGAGGGTTGTAAGTCCTCACGGCGACGCCTCATTCATTTCGGAGCGATCAGTCGCTCGCGGGCCGTCGTCGGAATAGCGTCTGTCCCATCAACAACAAATAAAAACTACACAAATACATCGAGTGGAAAAACGCGCGATCACCGCGAAATAAAAAAAACACTCGCGCCTGTATACTTTCTACGTACAGTGCAGTTCAAATCACATGTTGTGTGAACCCATGTTTATTAAAATTATACAATAATTCCAAAGTTTTCTTAGTCGTAGATTATGTGGATATATATATGTATCGGAAAACCATTGCATCAAAAACACGGACACATGTAGTCGAAAAATCATCACATTTTCACACCTAATCATACCGCTAAAGTCACTAGATTTTGCTTTTTACTTAGGAATAATTTATGTTTCAGATTTATTTGTGTATATTCAGTGCATTATTACCGAGATTTGTGTATGTGTGGTTTTTGAAAAGAGAATTGATGTAGTGTTTTTTTACTGATTTTCCAATTTAGCAATAGAACTGTTTCAAAAAATATTCCGGTAAAAAAATAAGTTTCTTGGAACCGTAGAAAATGATATTATAATATAACGCTTTGAGTGACTTCATTCGTGAGTCAATAGCAGAAACAAAAATTGAACGTGAAAGATTTTTAAGCGTTGTCATTGAAACCAAGGATGATTGTTTAGTGGAATTCCACTCGGATTTAGTAATTTATTCGTCTGACAGTGAAAACGATCGGATTGTGTGAATTTAATTATAATTGAATTAAAAAATACTAAATACAAGATTTATTTTTTTATATAATACTGTTCAACAGTTTTTTATTTAAATAAATATCCGAAAAATAATAAGACGGTGGTTATATTAGTGACCTGATAAGTCAGTCCGAGCTAATTATTGATAATGATTTTTGAGGGGTCCTTAACGGAAATAAATTTCGAATGTGGGATCCACCCTTCGTTTAAATATATTACCCTTTTCAACATTTTTTTTGGGACTATTATATTAATTCAGTTATTGTTATTATACAAGTAACGAATATGATGTAAATTTAAAACTGTTTATCTTATATTAACGTATTTGTTCATTTATAAAGTAAATACAGCCCATAATTTTTTTTTTTTGCATTTTTCTCATTATTCTTGCGTATATGCTGGCGATATTCAAAGCCTATGGGTATATGCTTTTAAAAATATCTCCAAAAGGAATAAAAACGCGTTTACCCAACGTTTAACCAATACGGATTGAACAACATCCAATTTTGAGTTCACTTATCTTATTTTGATTGATGTACATATCTAAAAAACGCTATTATTAGGTTTTTAAATAGAGCTATCGATAATTTTCATTCCGCTTTGATTTAAAATATGAATAATATTTAAATCTAAAAAGAGCTTTTCAAAGATCTACAAATAAAATTATCATTGTTCGAAGTATAAATTTGAATTTTAACGGACGTCATGACCTTTCCCAACATTTGATTTCAGACCCGAAGTAGAAAAATTAATTTAAGTTCCCGAAACAAAGTAGCCAATGAAAAAAAAAATGAAAAACTTAAATAAAAAAAAACATGCCAAAACACCAATCTTGCCCGTATTAATAATTCGGTTTAAGTTAATGATAATTTGATGGTAATATCGTGGAAAACCGTAGAATTTATTTTACTGGCATCATCTTGCATATATTTTTATCGGCTAACAGCAGAAAGAATTCAAATAATTTGATAAGATATACAAGGAATTATTTGTACAATTTTACAAAAGAGCGAGTTGCGTGATAGCAGCTTGGGAAATTAGGTCACAGAAGTTGATTTAAAAATCCTAAACATTTTTTTAAATATCTAACATATCATTGTGGGTACACAATATCACTATCAGAATTGACACTGATATTGAGTTAGCATTTTTATACGTTTAGACATATCTACTTTTGAGTACATAATAGATAATACGATTCTTATATAATATATACAGTATGCAAACAGCAAACATATTTTTTAACAATATTTTTTATGGAAATGTTTTCTGTGTTCGTTGACAGTTTTATTTCAACGTTAAAATTAATATTTTTTATATTTTATATATAATATAATTTCTGGAGTAACCTCTCAATTTATGAATGATATATTCATATTCAATATAATGCAAAATACCTATGCACGTAAAAGACGTTCATTTTTATATTCTTTATTCCTACACAAAATATATTTTTTTTTGAATTTAAATACACCATCATTGTTTTTAATCAAATGTTATTTTTTAAAAATGATTGAGTTTCTTTAAATAATTAACAAATAGTTTAAAAATTTTCCGTAATAATTTGGGCGCGGCAATCTATCGAATCGTTCACTGTTGACTGATCGGTGAATCTACATATTATATTAGAATTAGGGTATCGAAGCGTTCAACTTTTGTATCAAAAACTCAGTGATCCAAAATGAGTTCCAATAATTAATTAATTATCTGTATTAGCAGTGATTTCTCCAAAGTTCAGTTTGGTGTGAAACAAGAAAATACATATGGATAATTTAATTTTGAGTGGAATAATATTTAAATGTTACCAATGAGCAACTTGTTATTTTATTTTAATTATTATTACACAGTTAATCTAACAACTGCTATTATAATATTTTTTCTCCCAAAGCAAAATTATCATTTTCTTGCATTAATATTATTGTTGTGTCACATTAAAAAGAAGGTTTAATTAGCCATTTTTAATGTTGATAAAACAGAATAAAAATTTGCACCGCAGGAGGAACGTTTTTTTTATTAGAAAACAGACAAACATTCTACAAAATAATTATTTCTCAATAAATTCGTAGACTGCATCTGCATATCTGCATTGGTATGAAAAATATTTAATGTATTCAAAAGTTAATTTAGAGAATGAATCAATGGTCTTATTAAATGTATTTTAATTATGAATTTAAGACCAAAAAATAATTATCAATTATGCCGAATAATGATCATATGATTTTGATGGTGGTCTTTTAAGAATTGTCAAAATTTGTAACGAAAGTTATATATTCTTACGCCATTAGCACTTATTCAAAATGCCCAGTTAATTTTCGATATGTATAACTATTATTTTTATTGAAACTTTTTTTCCTCTTCAAACTTATTTTGTGTTTAAACCATTAGATGTGTGTTTCATCTTGTTCTGCGCTATCAATTTTTTTCATACACTCTTGCATCAATCATCGTTTTCGTGACATTCAACATCTTGATAATACGTAATTTTTTTCTGAAACCAGTTGCACGCACGAGTAGAGAAAATGCTTTAGCGGTATTTTTTTGCTGATTTTTAATTATCAGGCTTCGTTAGCTAGAAGAGAGATTTTGAAAATCAAAAACTGCATGATGTGACAGTCAAGTCAGTGTGTTTTTCTCTGGAATCAATAAATGATCACCGATATTTCGGGATTGTTTATGTGATGTTTAGGGTTTATCGTATAATAACGGCTATTTTATTAAAATACGGTTGATTGTTTTTTCAACTATATTTAATACGCTGTTTTTGATCATCAATTGCTTTTATATTTTGTTCTGGCTTTTAAGTGGTTAGGTGCGCTGGTTATGAACTTTGTTGGAGACATCATTTGCTCTCTGTATCTCTCTGTGGCTTTACAGTGATCCATGCACCATCTAGTGCAACTTACCACGCGGGTTTTAACACATTTCGGAACCACGTGGACTTGCGGTTTAAATTATGTGATTGTGTGATATTGCGAAACGGATTTATCGATTCAAGGATACTCAATCTTGACACTCGTGGTGGCCAAACACAGCTCTATTAAAGGTAAGTATCATTTTAATGAAAATTAAATAATTCAAAACGTTACAAGCAATCAGCATATTTATTGAATCCAAATTAAAATTTTCTGCAAAATTTACGTTGTAAATGCTTATTAACTTAGCAAAATCGGGCATATGACATATTTAATGGCTCGTTGTTTTATATGAATGATACACATCATTATTCGACATTTATGTTATTCTATTATATTACATATAATCAACGAAGTCTGTACGTCCATTTCTAATGCATGTTAAAATGTATGCAAACATTTTACTTCTCTTATAATTCACTGAATTAAGCATTCGATGAACAATTAGCTTATAGCCAGTTTTTTATTTTTTTATGCATAACTTTTTTGAAAAAATGAAGTGAAGTAGTTGAACGAATACCATCGGTCTTCGTCAGAGAAATATTATTTGAACAACCTTTATTACAACAGTACATATGCTGCATACTAACAGTTTTAGCTAAAAAGTAAAAGTAACCATCGGCTTAGGTTTCAATATTATCTGAAATACTTTTCTTTTATTCGATTTAAATTTTTGAAAGCGATTCAAGTTTACTAGTAATATTTTTGTTAACTTAATAAAATATATATCAATCGGATGTTCTGCATTTGATGATAATAATTATACATACCGGTTTCTGGAAAGGAGGGGCAGTATGCTTTCGTAATCGGTAACGTATGACTTTACGGAATAGAGGGAAATTTAGCGAGAAATTCGCAGAAGTTTCCGAAGTATTATAGATACGTCGTATGCGAGATAGAGTTCAGTGTACTTGATCCCTTTTATGTATTGGCCTCTCAGTTTATCGCCTGGTCGTGAAATCATTGGTCTTGCGACGTTCTCAGCAAGGCCGTGGCCAAATTTGTAAATATTTTTCTGAAAATGTCAAATTAATCCTGATTAACGCTAATTTATTCGTGCGGCAGATTTCATTAACATATAAACTATGAAATAATATTGTTTACACAGAAAAAAATATCGCATGCTGTCACCTCGGCATTTCAATTTTAATGCCTGACACTGATTTGTTTTATTTCCATTTCTAGGTCAGGCTGCGTCACAACGAAGACGTGATTATGCTGATTGACTGGATGCGAGAAACATCTATCCAGTTAGTTTGACACTTTCTCTACGGCGTGCAGTGCGCGTTAAGTTTCGTTCGCCGATAACGGTAACCGGTTGTCAGTAAAATCGAGAAAACTTGACAACTGACGTGTGCATAACGACAGCGAATGACAGTTATCTAGAATACACATGGTTCAACGTACCTGACAGGTCAAAGATCCAATAAAAGAACACTGTAATTCAAAAATAGAATACTAAATTTGGTTATTAAACGTTCACTGAAAATATTCCGTTTCATTTGATTTTCGAGCTAAAGAAAATATTATTTCCATTTACCCGCTATAATTAATTGATGTGCTGCGAATATCTTTTATTTTTGAATATCTCTTTGGTTTTTTTATTATTTTAAAACCAGGAAGTTGCTGACACATTATCAATATTAAAATTATTCTGAATGTTAGAATAGTGATTCAGAATACGTAGAATATTTACCTACTATTATTTGTCGACGTTTTAAATATTCGATAGAATTACAAGTTATTTTATAAATAATAAGTGATAAGGAAGTGAAGTGACGTAATAATTTGATTTCTTGTTCATGTTAATCAAAATACCAATGAAAAGAAAATCTTCATTTAAAAACGTAGATATCACAAATTTAAATCAAAGAACTAAACGGTGAATTGTTCATTTAGATTTGTCAACAGTAAATGTTTCTATCACTAGTGAGTTAGTTATCTGTGGTTTCAAACAAAGTGAAAATAAAGGTATTGAATTACCTTTAAGTTGATGATTCAGTGATTCGTGATTTCTCGCATTGGCAATAATGTGAGAAATGGATTAAAATATTGTGATCTGTTCGAAGGAGGAGTTAAAAAGAGTCAATGTGAGTGATCATTTGTGACCCGGTGTATTTTTGTCTGGAAGTGTTCAATTGTGAAACCCTTAGGGTTTTATGTGAAGGAAGTCAGTTTTGTCAATTCGTGCAAAATAGTTTCTGGTGCATGAGTTGAGAGGTGGCCTCACTGAAACAGAACATGCTTGGTTCACCGCCTCCTCCATAGGCCCCTGCCTGGGCCGCAACAATGTAAGTTTTATTGACTATTCTTAAATACCTTCAATTTTAAACATTCTTTCCGAGTGCTTTCATTACATGTCACGCATCTGATTTGATAGAAATCGCAGTAATGCATGGAGAACGAAATCCGCCAAAAAGGTAATTTTATGGACGTTGATAAGTTACGATGCAAGGATATTTTAACCCTTTATTTAGATGGATTTAACGGTAACTTGGTGGGAATTCATTCTTAATGCTGAATTACATTTTAAAACTATGTTAATACACTGATTTTATTAATTGTACTCAGTGAATATTCTTCAAACATAATATATTTTAAAGTATACATTGATTTATTGATAAATGTTGATCCATATTCCGTGTACACTGGGTGTTTGCCGGGAAGATTTACTCAATTATTTTTGTGTAATTTATGTAAAATGTAAAAAATACTTCAATGCTAATAAATGTACTATTTAATTTTGGGAATTACCTATTATATACATTATAATAACTTTCATCACACTTTCAGTTATTTCATTAATATCATCACGAACATTTTGTTTAGTTGCTCTGGTGTGTTTCTGTTTGTTGCCATATACGCCTTGTTCTATAAATCTATTCATAAAAATAAGTTCGGGACTGTTAAATCGTGCGACTGAAGGCCAATTGACATCACTATGTCTTAAAATATTTTTTGTGGTAGCAAATTTCTCAGTAATTCCATTGTAGAATTAGTTGTATGTGAAGTTGCACTATTTTGTTGGAACCAATTATTAATCAGGGCCAAACCATCAGAAATTATAAATCATGTAATGATAACGTTCTTCATTAACAGTTACCGTAACGCTACGTTTATATCGAAAAAGGTAAGGGCCAATGATTGCTCTAGACCACATATCGCACAATAATGTCACTTTAAATAGATGCGAAGATGACTGATGAATAAATTGTGGATTTTTTCTGTCCAGAATTGCGCACCTTGCTTATTAACGTATCTATTTAATTGAAACAGGCAATCTCACTCATTATCACTCATTATGATTTTGTCATGCAACTTAGGGCTATCATGAGCAAGCTTTTAAGTCTTATCGGCATATGTACGGCATCGTTAACGGTCTTGTGGACAAGCTCTTGTGTAAATTGAATTTGAAATATACACTAATGCAAATAATAACGCATTATTTTGCGCAAAGCTTACGTTTTAAATCTAAGTGGATATGTTGTGGCCCAAGCTTGTGTAAATCTCATACAGACCCTTATTATTCGACATCATTCACTACGTTAAAAAGTGGGTTTTAGTGGCCTATACGTTTTCCCCAAAGTTCTCGTAATTTTCTAACAGTCAAAATAATTTATGAATAAATTTGAACCTATTTTTTTTTTCATAATAAATTTTCCACGTCTATGATACACGAATGACAAACTTCATGTTTACCAAAATGACAGTTTTCCGACGAACGCCGCGTAGTTAGATTTAATCTTATGATCAAAAAATGGAAGTTTAAATATCTTTTATTATAAAATAATTTAAATGGCTACCCGCAATAATTGATTATGCATTGTTTTCCAATTGTTGATCAACAAAATATATTAAAATTTAACTATTGATTCATATATCAATATTGTTAAAACTGATAGCGATGTAGTCAATATATCACCAGTTTTTGATAATATTAACCTCTTATAATATGTGCGTGTAAAAATCCTTATTTCAAATGTTAAGACGGTAATTATAGTTAAAACAACAGTAAAGTCATACGTATTGTCGTTTTGGGTGTTTATTTGAATACTGTCGTAGCTAAGAAGATACGTATAATATTAAACTGTGTATGATCAACATGTAATGGATTTAGTAATATATCGATTTTTGTATTGAAATGGATCCGCATGTTTTTTATCGTCAGCATTTTGGATACAAGGCTATTTTTCAAGGCGCTGAACAGGCAGGGTCGATTGCTTTTGCTCATAAGGCATGTTTTTTTGGCTTGCTAAGTATGCAAAATGTAGTATTATCATTTTTAAATTATTGGCATGTCGCACTTAACGCAGTGACGCACTACGGTTTTTTTATAGTCAGGGGCGTCTAAATGACCGAGTGCCTTCCTGACGCGCGCCTTTGGTGTAGATTTTAATAAAAATAAATATAATCGTTGGCATTATTCATTGCTCAATAATGTTGCTATTATTTTGAGTGGATAAACCAGAGTGTGATCATCATCATCATCGTATTATGCTTTATGCGCACATTACAAACTAAATAAAACTTAGATCAATACTTCAATGATCTCGTATAGTACACTTTTGTTGTAGCTCTCTCACTAGTCCAGATGGTTCACAACAGCGGATAGGAACAGGGAGCGATAAAAAATATTAAGTCATAGTCACATGGCTGCTCAAGTCAGGTTTCGTTGATTAGGATCTCAACCTCATTCACCTAAATGTTCATCATTAACTATGTCTTAGAATTTTGTGACTTTCTTTGACAAGTTCCTGCGTTTTGTCACGTAGGTCAGTTGATTGTGGACCTTTTTATTCATTTGAATACATTTAAATAAACTTTGTCCATGGAATAATATATAAAACGATTTTTTTTAATATTAAATCAATGAAAAATACAACATTTCCTATAATGTGTTGCCATTAATTTTTTTCGCAAAACACGCAAATATCCCTCGGTTCTCACACTGTTAATAATAAACTTTTAGATAACGCATTATCTTTGACACGAAAATTAGGGCATTCAGATATATTATCTAAATGATATTTTCAGATAAACAGAATGTTAGTATCTTATTTGTCACATTGTCGGAGCTATCTCTATAAAGCTCTGGCATTTGATAGGCCTAATAATAAAAATTGAAAATATTAACCGATATCAGCTGATAAAAGACAGTTAGATAATTATTTTCGCATTACAAGGTTCAATTGTAATCAGAGCTGTGCTAAATTCACGGTCAGGTGCAAACGTATTATTACCGTAATTGATTTTTCTAGAAAAAAAATACATATTTGACTCATCGTCATTGAGTGATCATCAACTGGTGAACATCGATGGCTAACATATGACCCGCGAATGCACAACGATTTCAAGGTACGAGAACGGTAGAATTGATATTTTTTTTAATTCAAACATCCTTGCCTGATTTTCTTCTTCTTCTGCGTCGCTAACAAGGTTTCTAATTCACGAATAAAGTACACATAAGTTGCATTTTTTTTTATATATTTATACACAGAATAAACGATTTTCATATGTTTCTATTCACATAAATTACTTTATTCAATCTCCTTACATTTTTAAAAGATAGATTGAGCAATTTTTATACTAACAACATCTTTCAAAAATTTCAATTAATATTTATCATTGATAATTCTTTCATATCGCAAATTGAATGCAATAAACATGAATAGAATAAACAGTCTAGTAGAGTAATTACTACAATTTTAAACTTTCGACTTTTTTTATTTTGGTATTTGTGCGAAAAAGTTTTACATCACTGTAATGGCGTCTCATGAATATTGGGGCTTAAAAAATCTAATTTTAAATTATCTGACATGTGTTACAAAAAATCGTCATCATATTGAAAATTTTCAATAAATGGTGTATTTTTAGAGAATTGTTTAAAAATTATTAGTAGGGTTTGATGAAGAATTTGTATTATCCTATGAA
Source organism: Himalopsyche japonica (assembly GCA_028555115.1). Taxonomy (NCBI): domain Eukaryota; kingdom Metazoa; phylum Arthropoda; class Insecta; order Trichoptera; family Rhyacophilidae; genus Himalopsyche; species Himalopsyche japonica. The sequence goes on along the minus strand of JAHFWJ010000538.1, from coordinate 848,830 downwards.
TGACTTAAATTGAATCGATTTTTTCCCTTACACACCCTGTTTTTTTCAATTTATGGATATTAAAGTAGTTTTTTAACGTATCAACCGTCAGTTATTTACTTTATATCCGAATAGAACTACTAGAAACAATAATCTGTATACATATTCAAGTAAAATAAATAAATTTATTTTACATATAAACAAATTTATTTTACATATAAACCAAAAGCTTATAAATTAGAAAAAAACACCAGAATTGCTACTGTAGTATATTTATACACATGACAATAAACATCAACTACAATTATTACAGAGGATCACCAAAATTCTGCACTACACTGTCCAATTAATATGGAAAATAAATACTAGTATTGCCGTACAGTTCACGGGACATTGAGCCGTTTCCAGGACATGAAAGACATATTCATTTTCACGGAAAATTCCATACCACTGATTGATTTTGTGTGAGAGAAAAATTAAATCTTAAAAAATCTATTCGCTGATTCTATGCGAGTGGACATGTCTTACGATAATATGATAAAGTGAAATTCTTGGTAGCTATAATAAGGATTTAATAGACAAATACATATTTGTCTTACGTTACTACTTCCGAGACATATATTGTAGGTCCAAGATAAGTAAATGTTGTAAATCCGAGGGAAACGTTGTCTATTGATCCTGTTAGAAAGGTAATATTTTTTTTGTAAGAATCTTAACAATACATATTGTAAGCAAATGATTAAAAAAGCCGTCCTCTTTGATCATTTTGTAAATAATCGGTTACATTACATGCAAATCTCAACGATATGTAGATGAAGAAATACGCGCATGATATTACAAAATTATTTCTAGTCATGTTAATTTCGGTTCATTGTTTCTGTCATTGTACTTTCCTGGTACGGAATACCAAATATGTAACTAAAAACACGTGGGCATTGAGAGGTACAATGTTCTTACTCACTTTCGTTCAAGACATTAAAGTGAATCATCAAATTATTTTCTTGTAAACACACGAGTCCTGCCTATATAGATATGACGAGTGATTCATTATACTATCATCGTCTTACCTAGACAACGCTTCAATTACAATATATTTTTATACTTTTTACCCGTAACATTTATTTCACCCAGAATATTTGAATAATGTAAATACTCAAAAGCTATAATTTTTCCAAGCATTCTTCAGTCACCGGCAAAATCAACTCTACATTTGTGTAGGAGAAATGTCTCGTACCGTTCACCATCCAGTTGTTAGCCTTTTGTCTACACCTAATTTGTTTGTAATACTGGTTCTAATTAGACGAGACATAAGCTGGTTTCCACGCGCGATTGGAAGATATGTGCGATTTAAAACGATAAGGGTGCATTTCTGTTTGAAGGCATACGAAACACCTCATCATGCGCGAGATCGTCCGATTCGAGAATTGGATAAATACATATGTTAATGAAATTTACAGCTTTTCTATGTTATATCGTCACAAAAATATCATCGATGTTGTATAACCGTGCAGGTAATGCAATAAAAAGATTTTTCAAGGAAAAGTAATAACAACAACTCTATGCCGTAACGGTGTCTATGGTTGCTCGAATGCCTGTGATATACCTTAAATAAAGAGTTTCTCATGAAAACACGTTCAGGTCAGGTTTAAATGCTCAATTAGAAGTCCATAGACTCTTTATCGGGAGCGAAATTAGTTCGAAAACTATAAATAAATGTCTACATATTTTTTTCAAAACAGACTCTCATATGAAAAGAAGAGTATATATTTTCACAATGACATGACACGGTCGGCTTACCGAGAACGTTGCGTGCACTAACACCACTTCGCTAGATGATGTACTCGGTGTAAAGTGGAATTTATTATTATTTAATGATAGTCGCAGTTAACGGCATTTGTAACGAGAGCGTAAGTGAAAATAACGTTTTATTGACATTGAAAACTAGCGTAGAGATACCTACCTTCCTAGCGGATTTCTCCTATGGATCCATTTTCTAGTACCTAGGGATTGCAGTACCGTATGAATATGTCAATACGGTATTTCATATGAAAACCGGTACTGATATAGCCTAATACCAGTATTACACACATGGCAAATGATACCGGATGAATATATCCGTACCGGTAATACTCGAAACATTTTTTGTCATAATCGTAAATTATTTCTTTGAAATATTAAATATATGACGCGGTGGAAAAAATACCAATGTATTTTAGTTCTAAAAAAATATTTTAAAAAATATAGTTGATACCTATTTCGGCTCACGCTATCGTCAGAACTATGCTTAAACTAAAATTTTCTTATCTATATAGTTGTTTTATGTTTAAGTTTCAGTCGTTTGAAAAGAATTGCCTGGGTAGCCATATCGGCTACTTTCAATTTATTGATTGAATTGGCATTCACTTGGAAGAATTCTATTATAACACGGTGAAAAAAATTTTATTTTAGTATTTTAGTTCTACAAAATTATTTTTTAACCGTGTTATAATGGAGTTCTACCAAGTAAATGCCAATTCAATCAATAAGTATATATGACTTTCCACAAACGAGCCAGATTCAACGCTTATTAGTTTTATAATCAGTGCATAATGTATTTTATTACTAAACCAGTACGTAGAACTTTTTTTATTCAATATTTTGATATTGAAAAAAACTGTAAAAATACCGGGATATCGGTTTCGATTGTATTGTTACTGCAAGCCCCAGTCGGTATAAATCTGGTATGAACTTTATCTGAAAGATTATGGCTTGAAATGATTGTGTTCGAGTCTCCACTTTTTAATTAATCCACATTAGAAAAATCTTGGGACTTGACGGAAAAAAAATCAACAATCATTTCCTGCGACACAATGTTTTCTCTATCGCCATTTGCGTATAATTTGCTAAGATTGCATCCCTTCGCGCCAATCATCAAGCAGCGTATGTAGCCAATAATTTTTGCATTGCCCCTAACTATTAAATATATAATCATTGACCATTTTGCAAAATGCTCTAAGTTAATTTTGCATGATGATCACGTTAATTGTTACATACTTGTGATATTATTTTTGATTGCTGCTGTTTATTATATTCTTCTTAAATCTTTTATTTATAATTTATTTATGATATTCCTTGTGATTCATACAAAAAAAGGTTCGTGAAATAAATGTATAATTACAAAACATCCAACTGTTATGATTTATGATATCCACTGAAGGTGCTTGATGGAATTTCAATATCGAATTTGAATTGTTACAACTTTGTACGATTCCACATATATATACCCGGGTTCGCCTTTCGGAATCTTCAGGCATTCTATCACACGGATGCAACAGAACTGACATCGTCAGATATGAATCAAAAGTTTTTAATTTTACGAAAGGTTCTTTTAATATTGTCAAATCTCAATAATATGTTATAAATTTATTAGTAGATCATAGTGATAATAATTTAATTCTAAACAAAACAAAAAGATATGAGACATTGTCTCTTTTATAATTCTTATACATGATAAGTCCAATTTATTACGCTCTATTTATGATTTACATCTTTGTTTAATGAACATACTTGTGTTTTTATGATTATGGTATATTTAACGGCCATAATTATAGTCTTTATTAATTACATCCTTATGACACATCCACTTGTTGTTATTCGTTAAGTTTGTCAAAATTAATAACAGTCCAATTAAATGTTATACCGATCACCGTGATCAAGTGATTAAACTCTAGTTTTGCTTTCAGCGGACCGTTGCACGAATCCCAAATCAGCGAATACGTTATAGTATTAAATTTGTTTCGCATCACATGTCAGTCTGTAATATGTATTATATATTATAAACCGACATAATCACAAGGATGTTGCGTTGTGTTATTAGCCAACAATCGGTCTACTACTGATATCAAAATTACATTATTTGACACTCCATGTAAAGATTTCTAAGAATAATATTATTTGATTGTATTTATCAGTTTAATTGTTAAAAAAATAACAATGTTCCTCCCGTTAGGAGACAAAAAATATTCTTCCAGAATATATACAAAACCCCAACTCATTCGTAATACAACGTTGTCAAATGTACGTTAAAGCGAATGAGATGCCATCACATTTAAAAAGAGACAGTGGTATACATATTGTACGAAAAATTACTACCTATTGAGGAAATGCTAAAATCAGGATAATATTTCGATTTTCTTGAACATTGTTTTGTGCTTCAAAAAATTCATTACTATGTTATGAAATCGAACTATATTTTTAATAAAATAATCCAAAAGGATAAATTTTCGATCTTATGATTTTCCTTGCATGATTCTATTTTACCTCTGTATTTTATGTAAAATATACATACTTTCTTCTGTTTTATTTTTTGCAAAATAGTTTCTTTAAAAATTGTTTTTGTTTCCGTCAATAATAAAAATAATATATGAGTGTATTGCTCAGTGAACAGAAATTTCAATACAACGCCAAAGTAGAATATTTATTTATTTCTGATTTTTTTTGTTAAATAAATCATATTCCTTGAATTTATTATAAATAATTATTAAGAAAATATTATGCTAAGCACTTAAAAAACGAGACAACGCTATCCGTTGTGAAAGAAGTAGCGTGTTATTCGCCATAGCTTTTTTGATCCGAGACGTGTGATTTCCCGATTCTATATGGCGTAATGAAATTATGAAACAAAGCTATGCAGTTAGAGTGAGAGACAGCGGTGTCTCGCCTGCTTTTTGTAGGATGAGGACGGTCGTCGACCCGACTAGCGGCTCACCTACATACACATTCAAGTTTCATAACACAAGTATACTCCAACACTACAGAAAACTACAGCGAGCATTGACTTTTCGAAACTCGGTCTTGTACCCTCAAACTGTGATATATAAATGTATATAATTATTAATGTTTATTGTCTATAGTATTTATTAATAAATTATTATTTAGTGTAGGTAGTTCATTACAATTCTTAAAAATTGACAACTAATTGCAGTCAGATGTCTGGTATCAAATATTATGAATCGCGAAGCCGGGCGATTTGTGGGAAATTAATGTCGTCTATTCTTCAATACAAGGTTTGATTTTACAATTATTAATTCATTGTCGTCATTATGTATGTGTAGATTTATAACTTATTCTCCTTGCCATAGTTAAAATCATCCTCTCCAACCATATTCGTATATCCTCAACGTGATGAGGAAAGTAATGTACGTGACTTGCAAAAAACTATCATAACATACAAATAATTCCACATCTTTATGCTTCAAATAGGGAATGGTAATGTTTGTTAATTATATTGATGTACTAAAATTTATAGCATGAACATTTATATTCATAAGGTTTTTTTTTAATAATATTACAATATTTTTCGCACCAATGGTTGTAGTTGATACATGTCGTAAATTGCTGGTTTTTTAGGCCCATTTAATATCAAATTAAAGCGTGAAACAGCTTAATGCGATTTTTTCAACAAAAAATAATTAGAATTTTCAAAACGCTCATGCTTATAAAACATTATTCCAAGTTTATGCAAGTATTTCGTTAAGATGGTATCAATAATCATGTTAAAAAATTTAATCATATATTTTCCTCATTCCAATATTGATATTTTAAATAAATTCTAATCCAACAAAAAGAACTAAAATAAACATAATTACGTCATTCATTCCATTAATTACACATATAAATTAATTTATCGGCTTAATAACACTTATGACAAGTGATATCAATTAATTTTTAAAAATGCTTTTATTGATACACTTTGAAGCCACTGCAACAGTTCATATGTTACACACTACTCACACACATGTAATTCCAAGTTCAACACCTCTCTACGTCACACGAGCGCTTAAGATACACATACACAGCAAGCCAGCCAAAATACACATGCATACATCGGCGTAAAAACTGTAGCGTGCATTGACACTGAAAACTTACACATACGTATTCAAAATACAGGGATTTATAATATGCAATACCACGTATGTTTATTTGAAAAGTTATTTGCTCATTGCAACTACTAGTCAAATTAGTTACACAATTTTTATTTTTCACAAAATGTATGAATATATTATTTTATATAATAATTTATAATTTAATTAGAGAATATTTTTTCCCCTGTCGATTTCATGATTGTTTTCTTCTCTAATTTATTTATATGTCGAAAATTGTTTCCGTTTTCATTTACGAGGTGTTGTATAGGTATAAGGTAGATATTTTTTAAATTTCCGATGAACATGGCAATTTAAATAAATGATCTCTTTTATATAATTTACGGCAAAAGGTCGTTCGCTCAATTTTATTATGTATTTAAAAATAACTGTTTTTGCAATAGAAATAATAATATGTTCCACCTGTACACACATTTCCATTACATCTGCCGTAGACACAAGATAATAATTTTATTTATAGTTTTATTTACACAATTAAAAACAATCTGAATACAGAGCCGTTTTATGATATTAGCGGGCCCCAAACCGCAACCAAATATCCGGCCTCTGTAATAGTGAGGGTACGTTGGCTAAAATATACAATCCTGTAATAGAACATCTAATGAAAATAATAATTTTGATAGGAATACGGTGTATTTATGAACACACGGTTCTCTTCAACAAGGAAGAAATAAATTAAACTGGTTATAAATAATATATTGTTGTTATAAATTTCATCATTTATTTATTATATTCTAGTATTTTTAAACAGAACCAATCATAAAAACCTTGATAAACGACATTCAACTCGTGAAAGATAAATTTCTAAGTGTACATTTTACCGATGAAGGCCATCACAAGTTATTTCTCAACATGTCTTGATATACAGAAAATTTGGTAAATCTAAAACATTTAAAAGTTTTATTTTCTTTTCCAAAATATTCACACATAGAATTAAGGCGTTTTATACAATATATGTATATAAGCTTTTTTATTCTTTGGTTGGGCTTAGAAGCTATGACGATACTGCATGTGTATTAATTAATAATACTAAATATAACAAAAAAAAAATATTATATTTGATACTTATTATCTATGTCAATAATTCGCTATTTTCATTGGTCAAAGCACTTAAGCGTTTATCCTTTATGGTGGCGGTGACCGCGGATTCGAATCCCTGTTAGTTAATTTTTTAATCGATTTTTAGATTTTCGTTGAGGCGTTGATGTTTGTGATATACATATACATATTTCATCACACATATCCGATTCATACTAACATCCGATTGTAGCAAAGGCGGTTATTTAACTTCGATTACTTTCCTAGCCTATTTCTCTCTATTCTTATCCTTTCGGTAAAAGGAAAAGTTGACCTACTGAATAACAACCAATAATATTAAAAATACTTAATTTAGATACTGTTTATTGCCAGTAAACATTATTTACTAAATTTCTTATTATTATGAATTTGAATTCACTGTTGCTTTTTAGTATTCACCAATCAGTAATTGCGTGGGCAGATACTAATTTTTGAACTCAGAATCTAAGTGAAATAGTCAAACCTAGTAATGGTATTTGCGGTTGCGAACAGTCATTTCGGAAGCATTTTTGATAGCAAAAACCGTCGCAATATGTTTGTAAACGACATTGTCATATAAATTGAATAGATTTTATTTCTAATTACTTTTAATAACAAATATATTTAAAATTATAACAATTGTTATAGACACAATAAAAATGTGTGAGTGATACATTTTTGAGACCATTAAAATTCGGGGCCTCAACCGCTCGCCTGTTGCCTTCATGGGGTAATCCGCCACTGGGTAAATTTATTATATTTCTCACCACCAATCCTAGTCAAAAAAGACGAAATAAAAAATATTTTGGCATTTGATAAATTATTTACTATTTGATTATTTAGTAACCATTTGAATTGTTGGGAATCCGGTATTCTCATATTATATATACTGTCAATTAGCAAATCTATATTAGTATGACCCCACACCGTGATTAATAGGAAAGAAATCTTTTTTAAATTAACATTATTATCTTATTTAATTGCGGTGTTGTTGACCCCGAAACCTTATCTGTACCTGATGCTATAATACATTTCTTACGCTTAATTATAACAATAATAAAATGTGCCTATTCATTTTATGTAAAAATTACAACTGGAATATCACTTGCTCTTTCTTTGGTTCGTTTTTTAATAAAAAGATTTGAGCACATTGAACTTGATTCTGTTATAAATAGAGAGGCAGCGATGCGTGGAATGCCCCGCTCTACACTCTACACGGTGATCGACTAAAGGTGAACGTTCAATCTCATTACATAAAATATTCTCACTACATTTAGATTCATTAGTGTAAAAACCACACCGAGTAGACAGTGGTGTAACAACAGCATTCGAAGAATTTGATAAATATAATTAGGACCGTAAAATAAGTATGTTTTCTATTTTTAACCAAATATATAATTACAAAATCACGTGCTAATCGATAAGTAATTATTAAATAATATTTAACTTGTATAGACGAAATAAAAACGAAAATGACAGATTATCTTAACAATTTATAAAGAGAAAATTGAAAACAAATAAAATATAATCAGCCGGAGCTAACTGTCAGAAACAGTCAAGAGATATTTCTAATTACGCCACTTCAATAAATACACCTTTTCCTCTTTGTAATTTGTATCGTGTTTATATATTTGGTTGCGTTGATAAGGTAATATTTTATATAGAATGTGAATCGTAGTAATGCCTTAAAATATGACGAAGTTGTCCTTTTTATAATATAAATTATATTATAAAAATAATAATTTTTCATATACACATGGAATCTGGTCTAACGAACTCGAGATACTGGACAAGAATATTACCATAACTTTTTATGTTGGTTTTTTAAAATCATGGTCACTCACCTCTAGTTCATTCACCGCATTGATGATGGTATCTTATCTGATCTAATTCTCTTTCACTTGAAGTACGTATTGTTTTCATTTCATTTATATTTTATGTGCGTTTATGTATCATTTGCCGCATATTTAAAATATTCACAGGGGAGCCTCGATCCATCGTTATCGAATTTAATTATTTTCCTGGAAGTCATTTTCAACATCTATAAGAACAATGTTAAATAATCCGCCATTGTTGTTACCGATCTATAGTTTTTTTTCAGGATCGCTTAAAAATCAAAGAACCGGGTATTGTGAAAGTACTACAGAAGCTTACTTACTACATAACGGAAAACTATATATTTAGTACGCAGATTTTCTTACTGTAGTCCAACAGTCAACATGTTTGGGAATTTCATTTTTAAAAAATCCTTGGCTTTCGAATTGAATATTGAAACTGGGAACGAATTTACCAATAGAATTTTGCAGGGTCTGAGAAAATTGTTTTTATATGAATGTTATAATGGAGGAGTAATCAATACCCCATTCAAATTACATTTTTTCTAGAGAACGAAAGCATGATGCGGTAGTATAATATATTGTCATCCCACAAAGATTATTAACTATCTCAATCGGATAAAAAGCTTTTTTTACCTAACTATTCTAAGTATTTCTGGGTCATTTCAGCTATCAAACCAAAACGATAAGAGTAGTCCCAGCAACCAACCGGCTGAAATGACTATTTTACTAAATCCGATTTCATCGGTGGGAAAAATGGAGAATGATGTTATTTTAGCAAAGGTTCTTACACTTTTCCAACCTTTACGTTTTAAAACTCAAAATTTTCAAAATTCAACGATTATTATTTGATTTAAACTATGCATGCCAACAACCTTTTTGCTACTTGAATAGATTTCTTTTGATAAATGACACTTTACTTTATTTTTGAGCATAAGTGTAAGATGAAATCGAAGCAGATTTATTCCTTTATATAAAGATAATCAAAGCGGTGATACAATCATGAATTGCATTTATCACTGGTGACCAATGAAATAATTAGTTCATACAGCAATATAACAATAAATTATGAAGTGTTTGTATATTTTTTGTAGACATTACGCGGTTAGGATACTGAAAAAGGTTATGCTTTCTGAAAAAGGAGATCCTGGTTTCTGACCACTTATACATACAAATTTGAATAATAAGGATTCTTACATCATATTTACCTAATAGACAATAAGACGAGAGACGTGTCTGTATGTACCAAATAGTCATGTAATACATATATGTGTTACAAAGAGCACCTGGTAACGGCGGTAACAGGTTTTCGCCCCTCAGTTTTGCACTCAATTAAATTGAATATAACGGCAGACAAAGATATTATGAAGTGAGCTAAATATACAATAAACAAAATGGCTCACAATGATGTAACGTCACAAGACAAATCACACACGATGGCGGGAAAATGCGGTCGGCGCCGTATAATGTCATTTTCTCATTTTAGTACATTTAACCCTGGTAATGTGGCAAATCCATAAATCCTCAATACAAATTAAGGAAGCGAAATCGTCTCGAAGCTCATATCGTCATTCAAAATTTACAATAGCCGTTCATAGTATATGTACATCACGAAGTACAAATATATTTATTATAAACCAATTTAATCCGCATTTTTTTTAACCATTAAATATCATAGAGAACTGTATTTCAAATAATAAAAACAATTTTTTAGTACTATTTCCAAAATGTATTTTATGATCAGGACTGGTTTTGCTCATCGCGAGGATCAGTTGGTAATACTAGCGCACTTTAACACTTTTTGGTCACACGGTAGAATATCATACCTATCCAATAAGAAGTGACGGTTAAAACATTAAAAGTTGAGTGACAGTTAACACCTTAAAATGCGTGAATCGAATAAGATGTGTATATTAAGATGATTTAAATATGAGAATTGATCGAATGTCGATAGTCAGTAATCGTAAAATAATTAATTATTTTAAATTTGAATAATATTGTGACCGGCACTTACACGTTGTACATAGTAAAAAGCAGAAAAAGAGTAATTTCTCTGATACGATACAGTCGTTGAATCTCTTTAAGATAGAAGAAATAAAATAACTCGATCAAAATGAAATTTCGTGTTGTAAATGACTAAAAAGCTCTCAGTTTTCAATAATAATTTATAGGTTTTTGTACTAAATGTGTGTTCCTTCTAAAAATAAGTATATTCGTTCTCAGCTACGAATTCGTCATGATGTACTTAATAGTCAGATAAGCGACGGAAAAATATTGTATTTATCGCGATTTCTTTGAATTGATAGCTTTCACGTCATCTTGAGTTCTTTCGAACCCTATTATAGTAACGTAAAAAATAGCAATATAGAATAAAATACTTCTTAACCTCTCTTTTTTCGAAGAGAGTAGGGACTGAAAGATAGGGCTAAAACACGCCTAGTGGATAGCGGATCCCTCTCACAACGTCCAAAATGGGGTGGGTGGGCATGAAGCATCATATAACACCATGTCATCGACTAGGAAACCTCAAATTTATATTGATATTAATTTAAGAAACTGTTCATATTGTGATTCAATCCATTGAGCACCACAACCTAAGTCAGCAACGTTAATCAATCGACCAAGGTTAATTTTCCCAATAAATAAAGAATACATTCAATATATTTTTTAATGATCGATTCTGTATTACACACAGTACTCAAAAATAAGAAAATGGTCAAAAACAATAATTAAATATCATATATCAACGAGTAAGTTAAGTTCCTGGGCCTTGATTTCTTCCTCGACCCAAAATTCTACCAAGAACATTTTCTTCGCAAAAAATCGGCAAAGTCACGGACGCGGCTATTCGCGGCATTTGAATGAGTTTTTTAAAATATGGCTGTAGTACAATCTTAAAATAACTTGCGAATTTGTAACACACACACGCGTGCGTTAAATAAAAGCATGCGTCCTTACAAACGTGTTCTCCTGCAAGTGTGTGTGATTTACACCAATACCTTGTTTAACAGACGTTTACTAACATTTTTACACTTTATTACACATACACTGTCTAGCCAGTCCTAATCAACTTGCTGAATATATAGATCATAATAGGGTTGGGAAAAAATCCGATTTTCTTAACATCTTCTTTACGAACGTCGCCATATTATTTATGTAAATTAATTGATTCGTAATAATGTCTCAATATATAAATATTTAAAAATACTAGTCGATGTTACGTTATCTTTACATACCAATCTCAAAATAAAATTTGGCTGGTAAACATGTTGTAACATCATAGAATTCTGTGTCTTTCAATTTGTCAATTTAGAGTTCTAGTTTAAATAATCAAATCGGGTCTAGAATTGTCTACTAAATATAGTAGGACAAAAGCCACACAGAATACGGATTAATAAATGATGACTATTTTGAACGCTATATATGTAAACTCTAGAAAACGTGTACTCATCAGATGTATACTACCGGTATATCGAACGGATCGTGTTTTCATTATTAAGTTAATTAATTTGACGGCCCGTGCTTTTGAATGCGAGCCTCACTTTGAGAGCAATAGGGATACTGACGCACACATACAAGCGATGTCTGACGGAACGCGGAACTCGGCGGGACATTGACCTCAACTTTTAACAGTCAGGAATCTACTTTCCGAGCGGGACGAAGGGTGGGGTGTAAGGGAGTACACACAGCTGTACATACTCCACTAAACAGGAACGAAGGGAAATTTGTGGGAAAAATAATCATACGATTAAGTATCTTATATTTCATATGTTGTTGCTGTTTTCTGTAGGTATCATAATAAGTTATACAAGTTCGTATTCGGTAGTCGTTAAAGAAAAGGAAATGTATTTTTTAATTGTAACGTAAGAGGGTGCGTATCAAAATTTTAAGTGGAGAATATGTTATTTTTGTTTATACCACATCTGCTATAATGCACAATTGACGCTATGGCACTCCTAATATCCGTTTCTTGGCTTACACTCCACGATTGTGAGGAAAAGCGTGACTTGACGGATGTTTGTAGCCGAAAGCATCGAGAGGAAATTGGATTGTGTTTACTATCCATCCATAGTTCGTTCAAGAAACTGCACATTTATCGCAAGGGCGATGAAAACGTCTTGCGCCTATAGTTAGTCAATTCGATCACAGTTCTTTAAATATTGATGTTTCATTCAACACTCAACAAGTATGTATCACTAGCATATGTCACCTGTGTCCAGACCCTTAGTGTTGTCAACAGTATTTTACTATTGACATGATTTGCGAGAGGGTTTTAGTAGGGATCACTTTTTTAACATACGAGTTCAAAGTATTGAACTCATGCACTCAAAGATTGGTATATTTCGTAAGAAGTTCTTCGTTCCTCCTCCTGGACATCGAAGCACCCTGTAAAATTGATACACTGGAATTTGTTGCACGCTTCAGTGGTTTACCTTGTTCGCCAGACATATCCAGTCAAAGGCTGCCAAATTTTATTGCATATTTTCGCACAGTTTTACTCAAAAAATATATGACATTGAATTTTCGACTGTATAAATAAAATTAGCGTAGATTGCATAAATCATTGTTAAAGACGCCTACGCCTTGAGCAACTGGTACATATTTCGTGCATTAGAACTGTTTCAAAGATGTCTTCAAAATAAATTCTATCTAGATATTGCCGATACATCACTATTTTTTTCATGGCCAATATCGTTTTGTCTGCCCATGCTAGCATGTATAAATAAATAGGAGCGTTGCTTTGTTTCTCCGTCTTTACACAATGATACTATCTCTAGTACCTTATACTGTTAGAAGTAATAATATTTCGCATATCACTAACCGATGGTTGAATACAAAAATAATAGAATGTCAATCGACTCAAATGAGACACAAGAAAGAAAATCGATTGATCTTGTTGCCTAACAAATAATTTTGTTCTATAATTTGAAATATTCTTAAACTTAAATTTAAGTCTCTATCAGTAATCTAATATGATTTATTAATCGATAATTTATAATCGAAATATTTAACTTTTCTAAGAAAATGATCATTAATGGTGCTATTAAAAAATTGTTAGACATATTGGGAAAATGATATTGACATCAGCGGGGAGAAACGAGCCGTTGTTTTATTATGTAAATATGATATTACGAATTGCGGGTTATTAACCCACGTTATTGTGGATCAGGAAACGAGCACAAATTTTCCAAAACATAAATACTTCAAAGTAAATTTATAATGAAAATGTCAACGTAATGTGCTCGTAACTCTGTAAATATGGATACTATATAAATACTCTACAGGATGGAATAAAAACGTAATTACCACACTTAAAAAATAGTCCTCAGTTTTTACTGTAACGATATATTTTTATGTGTCAAAAATATTTTCAGAAAACTAATTCAATCAGATTTAATCATAACCGTTTGTTTGTCGAGTATAAATTTTATGTTTATGAACATGTAAAAAAAATATTTATACTAATATTATTTATATAGTTACATATAAAACTTATATTAAAAAATAAATGTTTCCCATTCCGTTATATTATGATAAAATTAAGCTTGAAAGTTACTTGAGAAATTCATTTTTGTGTTTTGAGAAAAATTATTTTTGATTTAAGGAAACATTCAAAATACTAAATATAACATTGAGAATACAAGCATTTAAATCATTGACATCCCATGTATAGTTTTTCAATTGTGGGAGACTGACAAAATGGGGCTTTCCTACACCATCATAAGCGGATACACACCGATATCGAAAAACCCAGGAATACTCATTTATAGTTAAATAATCATACCATATCATTTCGTTTTGTCGTAACCTAATTAATATTGTTGTTTCCTGTCTGTCAAAATTGAAGATATAACCGAATTACGCACAAGAAACAGTCACCCGACATAAATAAATGACTCGGGTAAAGTCGGGTCATTTACTGCTTCGGGAATTGTCGGTTCCTCCTCCTTTCTCCGTTGGCAGTTCTGGCGCATCGCTCCCGAATGTGACGTCACTGACGATGCTTCACCGGGCACAAGGTGATCCGCAAAACTTCAACTTTTTAAATATTGATGTGCCATTGTTTTTAGACGAGTGATCATACTTCATTTTTCAACACTATTTACATGTATCATGGACGGACAAAGGTATTTGAATTGAATCATTGATCCTGTTAATATCCTAATTTGTCTATCTTCCTACTAGTCTAGAATTGATTTCTACGCACACCCCTCGCACTGTACTGGATTTCACATTTGACTATATTTTCGCTACTGGTTCATTTACTATTCTTTTTTTCAAATTATTATTTTAAGTTCAAACCATCATTAAAGTAGTATAACTTAATGTTATATGCTTAGCTTTAGTTGTTATCCAAATTTATCAAGTCCGAAATCGTGGTGGAGACAAGTGTTCTGTATGAGCTTATTTTCACTACTATACTATCTATAGCAGAGGTTCTCGCGTAAATTGTCACTGTAGCCGTATTATATACATCAACAGTCCTATTGAAATACCTCGTGGTCCCGCAAATACAAATTAATTTGAAGAAAACATTTTTTATTAAACATTAATATTGAGTATGAAGCTGTTGGTGGCCGCAGCAAATTCTCTAATGGTTGCACATGTAAACTTTTGATTTATAGTA
Source organism: Himalopsyche japonica (assembly GCA_028555115.1). Taxonomy (NCBI): domain Eukaryota; kingdom Metazoa; phylum Arthropoda; class Insecta; order Trichoptera; family Rhyacophilidae; genus Himalopsyche; species Himalopsyche japonica. The sequence continues at coordinate 833,411 of JAHFWJ010000538.1, read as the reverse complement.
AAGATAGAAGGCACATGTTTAATTTTTTTGAGTGTTTTAAGATTTCATATATAATTTTATTTTGACTTATCTCTTTATAAAGTTGACAGCTAGCACGTGAATGATTAACAATGGCACTGCCACGAGATTATAATATTACAAGTAATATTTACCCAGATTAGTGAACATTAAATCACTGTGTTATCACCACTTCAATTAAAATAGCAAAACAATAACATTTATTAATCAATCGTCGCAGAAGTATTTAAAGCGTGTATGTTTGAAATTATCGATTTATATATGTTATATTTACACTATCATTTATTATCACATTGTTGTTAGTAAAATAACTAGTAATGACATCGAACTCTAAGTATGATAAGGTTAATTGGTGGGTATGGATTTCCTGACCGCAATTCTCTTCAGATCACCCTGTGGCTTCCCATCTGGATCCGGGCATTGTGACCCTGGATGGGCGCCAAAGGTCGACGACCGCCGCAGCACGGGATCGATTCGATTCGCCGATTCACTCACTCACATCTGGATAGTCTAACTACTTATACTATACACGTTCTTATTCTATATTCTGGATAGTTCAGGGTTGTCAAAGAGGGAATCTTTCATAAGATTTTACAGAAACCTATTTCTTTGCCATTTTTTTGGTCCGATATGAAATGTTTGAAACGGTTTAACGATTAAAAATTTAGCCAATGTAATTTTGAGGTGACATGGAAGTAAAAGTTTGCTTTAAAATTCGATAAACATATTTTTTCTACTCGACATTTAACGCAATTCTTTATACGTTGTATATTGACATTTTTGCTTCCAATAGATAAGCTTATTAATAATTCCAAATAATGAGAAGAGAAATTAATTAAATTATGAGCTTGAATATAACTTACTAGTTTACGAATTTCTTTCAAAATCTAAGCTGTTTAATGGTTGAAACATAAGACACAAGTAAAATCGATCCAAACAGTCAACATGTGTATGCCGTTTGATTTTCAATTTATTATATCGCTACTATTTTACAACCCTGGTTTTGTTTCTGTGTGCGTGCCACACGAGCACGATTTTCCTTGTTATATACAGTGCAATATGCTTTTGTATTGCTTAGTGTGAGTTTGCGTGTTGACACGTGCGCTTTAACACGTGGCTAGAAAAGTTGACGCTGCAACAATACACATGCACAGTCTATGTACGACGATCAGAGGCGTAACCGACCCGCTAAGTGTAGGCGTCTTCGAAATTAACTCGAAAGAAGCCAATGACAAGGGTAGAATTTTTTTGATTATTATTACTTTTTAGTAAGCTCAGTTCACAGCTACCAATTCATTGATTAGCCTTTAGTGCATCTAATTAGTTCACCGCACACACACCTTTTTGTGCTTATATCCAATCACTAGCATTTTAGATTAAGTAAGCAACACTAATATTGTCGTTCAAGTAAAGTAACTCAGTGCTGTATACTTCACGGTAACAGCCATTAGAATAAAGTAAAATTATTGAAAGATTTCTTTATACATCAATTTATCTACTATTTCTCACGGCAATGAACACCTATCCTCCGAATAATTTTAAAGAGACCATCACGAAAATAGAGAAGATTGACTGTAATTCACAGTATAATATTTGTCCATCTGTAGCGTAGTCTCTCACACACTTTCTATTGTCATATCAAGAGCATTGAGCGAATTTTGACCTGGTATGCATAAAACTTTTTTGGATATAATAACTTTCCATATTACGGCGATATAAAGTCAATTGACGTGTATTTCGTTTTCATAACCATCAAAGAGGCTCAGACTAATTAAATTGATAGCTGATGACGAATCATTCTTTCCTTTCATTAATCATCACGGGAAATTCGAAAAGAATATAATCAATATTCTTTACTCCCGTTCCGTACATTATTTCAGCATATCTATCCATCCAATTAAAAAATACTGCCTAATTTAGCAAGCCCCTTTCAACATTTGATTTGCATGTCGTTTACTCCGGTTGACGTGTTTGAACCACAGCAAAGAAATTTTATGCTAACTTATTCAGCAGGTATTTATAATTGAAACATTGAAATTAGAAAATGTATTTAAAAAGCATTATCTTTAAACGTTATTGAATAAAATATTTCACTAAAGTTTTGAGGCTGTAGCTTTCGTGAATCATAAATACCACTAAACGAGAAGTCGAATCAATTTATTCCTTGTTTTATTATTTTTTATGTGAAAATGAAATTTTACTCATTTCATTATCATTTTTATCATACTCATTTTAATAGTCTATGCCTTATCATATCAGTATGTTTTAGTCATAAGATATGATAGCGTATTAAATTATATGATAAAATATTATATTTTCTATGAAGCGACTATAAATAAAGAATTCATAATGATGTATTGTTGAGTCTTAATGCTTTGTTATATTTTCCGTATCAACAATTTATAATAGTGTATAATATGTGTAATATTATTGTTTCAACGGATGGGGTAAATGCACTGATAACAAAATCCTTATCATTGTTAGTCACTTGACGCTCTGTACTAAATGGATGATATTAAATTCACGTTCAAATCCTACATCCGTATATAAACAAACATATTTTTTTACTCAAACATTAATAAATTTAAATACCACTAATAATAAGTTCTATATTATTGTAATACAATAGATACATGCACACTACTCATTCCTCAAATTGTTTTATACAAATTCCAGTGGTTTATTTTTTCCGACTCCGCAAAACTTTTTTATAAACTAATTTTGTATTTTTGTATATTAATTTACAAATCCAACTCACATATCATTCACAAACTATTGTATTGTAATTAATTTTGAATCAATTGATAATGATTGAAATACTCATTAAAAATTTAAAAGATTTAAAAATACTTTGAAAAGCAAGGCTTATACCGATCGCGTAGAAGCTGTAAATAAGTTTGTTTTCTTTGTGATACTCTTTTTGTTTTGCTTCTCAGCTACGTTGAATGAACAGATGCTGTATTTATATTTTTAGATATAATTAAAATTTTACGTATTTTCAATTTCAGAGAACCGGGTGTATTATAATTACGAAAGACTACGAATAGATGGAAAGTTTCAGTTGTATCCACCCTTACGGCTTTTACAATTACGTCTACACCATATCACCATCAACATTGTACGCTCTTATAAGCGTAATAAGGCTGGCAAGAATTACTTAGAAAAAAATGCTGTGAAATTGAAATGTGTATAGGACTCGACGTTAGTATGAAACATGATTTTTTTAATATGTGATTCGTAATGTAACGGAAAACTCTCTTCGTAGGCTGAACCTACATGTGTAATTCTTCCTGTATATTTTTGCTACATTTTTGTCCCGATTAAATAAATATATATATATGTATATTTTCCACTCCAATTTGAACAACGTGTGTAGTAGGTTTTACATTTTATATCTACGCGATAATGAATCATTTGTTTTATATTTTTGTACGTAATACGGTGTATTAAAACAAAATAAATATTATATCTCCTTGTTTATTGATTGATACGCTCGAACTGGTCATGTAATGTGTCTATCGCTAAAAAGAAACTGTTAGAAAATGAATTTGCAATCGGTTCATGAATCGATCTAAAAGCATGTGTTATTTATTTTCTTTCTACTCTCTCCTATTCTTCCTTTTTCTGACGAATACAAGCGAAAGACTGACTTACTACCAAATTAACATGATTGCATATAATCTAATCTGAAAGAAAATTGAATGTAAAAAAAATTTGCAGAAGCGTAGTATTTTTGCCTTCCTTGTCTCTAAGGATATCAATAAAATTTTATACGTAAGCATGTGTTAAAGTTTTGAAAGCAATAAAATGGTTTTAAATTTAAGTTAGCGGGTAAGTCAATAAATGCAAGCGCAAATTTATTATGCCCGACGCAAAATTGGTGTGGCAGTGCGAGCAACGTAACGTCATATCACCGCCTGAGACAACTCCCGGCGTGTTGAGATAGGTCGCGAACATCGACTACACTACTCCAACATCTCCACTACGTGCAATAGGTAAGCATGCATTTTACAATCTACACTCGGGAGGGGCTCTCATATTATCCCAGTATACAGGAATTTATTTTTTATTTTTGATTCAAAAATAGAAATGGATCGTTTTTTTTTTATTTACTGATCTTCGTAAAATCGTAACTCAAGTAATTGCAACCAATTATAACACATCGAATTACTCCATGTGTAAATGAATGAATGTTTATCGGCATATGAATAATTGTCCTGGCGATAGACTGTGATCAAGAGATAGCCATGAAAAATATTTGGCAATCCGCGAAGAAATATAAACATTGTTCCGTTGGAGTTATACCAAATAAATGTCAATTCAATCAATATTATTTTAATGGTGGAATGTCACTGACTAAAAGAAATGAAATTGAAAAAAATATATTAAGTCTTCTTGTAATGAAATTCGTTAAAATTTTTGTAAAATGTTTATTCTACGAGTAAGAGAATTTTCAAAATATTTTTGAATAATAAATTTGTAATGTAAGACTTCATTTATTTTAAACTAATTATGGAGTCTTTATTGCTATTGATAATCCCACAAATATTAAGAAAATTAACCAATAGAAATGTTTACGGAAAAAACACAATTTGGAAAATAATCAAACATATTACGGAGTTGCCTTTATAATAATCGAACTTCTCTTATATATAAAACACCCTATTAAAAAGGCAGTACCCCATCTTTACTTCGTTGGGTTATGGGCGGTTGTTTTATTAAAATAAAAAAAATAGTGAAGTGTTCTTATTTTCTTGAAATAATGTTATTAATATACATATAAGTCGTGAATATGATTATGTTTTTGATGATTCATAAGGGATCTTCGAGCCTGTTTTATGAGCCTCCTTTTCTGGTACCCGTAAGGCTAATTCCGATCTGATTGGTAGTAACTTCATCAATATATATGAAAATTATATTTTTGTGATTTGATATCCTAACTCTGACAAGAAGCAGTTTTGCAGCACATAAGATGGAAAATTGTTAAGATCATTCATATCACTGAAATGTTGTAAAAAACAATATTCAGTGCTTCGCGTCAGCTTTTAAAATATTAGTTTAATATTGGGGACCAATGAGACGTCAATTCAATAGGTTGAGAAACTGCATATTGAGAATCATTAGAAGCATGCATGGACAGAGCTTGTCTCATCGTTAGAGTTCCAATGGAGGGATGCGAATTCTTCAAATAAGCATTCTGCAGCATAAAGGTATTAGAATTGATCTCGACAAAAATAAAGTCATTTGATTATAATTAGATCTGTTTATTCAACGTCTAAGCAATTCGCATTCTTAGCATGACGATTATCTATAGGCCGATTAACAATGTACATATTATGCTATTCATATCCAGGAATATACAGCAATATGCATTTTTTAAAAATTGTCTATGACCGATAGAAAAAAATGGAAATTGTGGTGTGAAAAAATCGTATTTATATCGTCGTCAAAATATAATACTAGCTCCCAGCTGACGACAAATAAAAAAAATGAGCGTATAAAATAGTGCATATAATTTCCGATATTTTAAGATAAATTAAGGTATTTATTAACAGGGGTAAAAGGTCACACATATATTTTTATCAATAATAATTAATAATAAAATGAATTGTTCTTTTTGGAAAACTGAGTAATAAATGTACTAAATTGGTTTGTTCGTTGTTATCGAAGAATATATAGTACACTTATTTTAACTGTCAATTTGATATTTATCGATTTCCACTAGTAATGTGACTAGATTAAATATTTTTTTGTTATAAAGTGCTTAAATGTATATGCCTTTTGCTATAAATTATTTTTTGATTAATCTTTTCATGAAAATGGTGACTTATTACTAAAATAATACATATATTTAAATATTTTGCATAAAATTTTCTTGCCGATATTATCATTATTAAAAATGCATGATAACTTTCAATATTAAATAACCACCGTTATTATCAGCTTCTGAATATCTGTAAAATATTGTGATCAAATTGTATTAAGCAAATAAATTATTAGATGCACAATTTTCCGAAGAATTTTCCAACTTCTACTGCCATCTATTACCGATTTACACAGACGGCAATGTTCGAATGAAAAACGAAATAAAAGCTTCCATTTTCTATTGACAGATGCCGTCGTCAATCATTATGGTATAGCAAATAACATTATATTATTTCCAATCAACTTTCACTTTTACCTGGCGGCCTAGCGGTTAAATCAACCGCTTTCTCGCTCGGCGGTCAAGGCTTCGACTCCGGATTCGGGACGGGGTAATTTCGACACAATTTCGATCATTTTTATGTATTTCGTGTGATCGGGTGACCGATATTGAATTTTTAACTGCACACGACTTCTTGTAAACATACCACCACGGTCAAGACGCAAGATAGTATTACATTTTGAATTTCACCATAAATTATAAGAAATACGCCTCGCCGTTTTCGAAACTTTTTTATATTCAAGCTCTATTACTACGAATGATTTATTTGTCGATTGAAGTATAAATAGTCCATACAAGAATCAATACAGATAAATGCAAACAAAATATGTTGCAATTTGTTTTTCATAAATCGGTACAATTAAGACTTTGTTCGCTGAAACATAAAAACATAAATAGTACAATATAAAAAAAAACCAAAACACTGATTTCAACATTCCAGAATTCATCAACAATCATAATTGAAACAAACAAATCATTAATTATCACAAATAATGACAATGTTTATAATACGCCAGTTATGAAGTCGATATATTCTTCCAAAAGACATTCCTAAGGTTTTTATTCTCCAAAGATTTATTTGACCATGAATTCAACAAAATTTTCGTAATCTTATAGTTGTCTTAACTCTCATTTTTCAAATGAGAGTCGGCAAGGAAAATAAGAACTCTCCTTGGGAAAATATCTATTAATCCTCAACGATTGTACTAAAAACACGACGATCGAGTATAGCAAATGCCCTTTGGTTGACAGGGCCAGTTAAATAATGATATTATTTTATTAATAGTTTGCAAAATACTCTAGTTTTATCCATAATTAATTATGTAACAATTTTCCATCGACAGTGACGTATTTTTATGACGATATATATAAAATTCATTATTAACTTACACTTGTCAGATGAAATGGTGACCTAAATAACACAATATTACGCAGGATGTGTTTGATAATATTTAAGTAACAATATGGTAAGATAACAAGTCTGTTATCAATACTGTGAAGCTATCATGACATTTGTAAAATAATTTTACCACATTTTTAGTAAACATCGCCAGTCTTAGCTAAATAAAGCAAGAAATATTACTTTCAGCACTGAATAAACACACAAAAATGACGTCAAAGATTCCCACAGACTGGGTCAGTGGGCAAGTATTATATTACAATCTGTCTGTAAAAGATATTTTTCCTATTTCTTGGCTTTGGATTCCGATATGTCTATTTTCTGTCAAAAATTTAATATCATATAGGATTTAATTAATCATCCCCAATAAACCATAAATATTTTTAAATCAAAACCGATTAAAAATTATATTTTATACTATGTTAACTCTATTTTAAGAGAATCATTGGACGATAAAGTACTGTATAATTCAAGAAGGGCTAAAAATTCGAGAAGAAATGATGTGGTCAATAATGAACCATAACGCGTATCAGAAGGTTAAAAAATAATAATAAAAAAAAATACATAAATTCATATGATATTCACCACAAAAATCTATCAATTGACAATAAACAATTAATTTTTCATAAATTACATAAAATGAAAATGAAATTCCACCACCTATTAGAAATATTCCCAAATTTTTCTTAACTGATTCAATACATGCAATCGTAAGGGTTGATATTGAATTCAGTAGCCTCATATGCAAAAATGCGATTTGATTTCAGTTCATGATTGATTTAAAATACGATCGTCAATCAATATTTTATTTGTTATACAGAACATGTACGGGCTAAATGATTTAAATATAGGACAGAAGAGGCATTATCAATTATAGGTGATGCCGTTGTACTGAAACAGCGGAAGCGAGGATTTGCATTATTTTGTATGGGAAGGACAATAATGCATGAAACTCGACTAGTTATTAGTTTTAACTGAATCTGGTTTACACTTTCCAGTTACACGCTTCTTAAATCGGCCGACTTACTGAAGATAGTCACGAAGCTAAATGTCAATACATTTTTTTACAGAATTCAAATCTTTTAAATGATCAATTTTATTCTTGTTGCCACCATGGGTAAGATTAATCTATGCACTCATATTAATGATATTTGTTTTATAAGGTTTGATATTGCCTTTTTTAATTTGTGCTGTAGAAGTTACTGAAGAGGTCTGTGACATAAAATTTCTTCATATAGTTTTAATTTCGTTTTTAGCTACCTATTGAAATTTCTAATTTTTTAATGCATTATTTTTCCTAAAATATATAAGTGCACGTTATTTGATTGTAAAAAATCCAGTATTTCAATAAGTATTTTTAATTGGAGTTTCAATTTAATTTAATATTATATTGAATAAAAATTATTACTAAGAGAATTATAAAATATTATTTGTAAACTGGTTTAATTCATTTTAATGTATATTGTATGAGAACCTGCAAAATAATTCTTGAACCTTTGGTTTTGTATACCTGTTAATTATAATTATTTTTTTTGTATAAATTGCATTGTTTCAATTTGTATTTTATCTGTTAATAATACTCATGATAAGCAAAACCGGTCCTGCTCTTAAAAATGTAATATTGTGGGAATAGTACAAAACAAATTATAGCACATTGGATGAACACAAGCTTAGAAACTTGGTTCTGGAAGTCAAGCCAAGAAGTCTTGAAAGGCACCTAAATATCACGCTGGTGTATTAGGATTATGTTTATGAACGCCATGTGTGTCTGTGTATTAAAACGATATCGAATTTGAATCGAAAATAAATACAATGCCCTTAGCAATGACAATTAGGCTACAGACATTGAAGTATAATCAAAACTGTATGCGTCATTGTTTTTGTGATATTTTTTTTTTAATATTTCATAACCAAACCAGACTGTATTATCTTATCTATTACAATTTTAAAAACATAAATACATATTGATATGAGTTTTAAAGTAAGATAAGATTGATAAAAATGACAGTTTAATTATGAAACACTTAGAATCAGTCTAAAGCATTTGATGATTGTTTGAATTCTTTTTGAATGAATATAATAACTACTAACCGTTACTGCAGTTAAGACTTGATTAATCTTGATCGCCAAAAAATTAATCAACTATATTTTCAAATAATGATCTTTCATCGAGTAAATTTTTACCGCTTATTGATGATAATCCCATATTGCCACAGATGTATTAAGGATAAAATAAATTATGATTAAATAAAATAATAGTTCACTCCTAAGTCACATTTTGACAATATTGTTTTTAACTATGGATTTTTATAGTAATCGTTTATTGCCAGAAATGTGACTTTTACCGTTACTTGTCTATTTATTTACAACGGAAAATTTTATATTATTATATATTTTCAATAATTTTATTGATTTGTACTCGGTCAAGTGACTGCTTCAAGTGTGCTCACCAGTGGCGGGTACACGACCTGCAAGTAGGGCAAGCGCGCGCACTCGCATAATGTCAGGCTCAGGCGCATTGATCGAACAGAGAACGACGCCACTGCCATTGCTATTATTTGCTATCGCGCTACGATGCCACTGTCATTCTATTATTGTGAAGCTCGCATGCATTCATAGTGGGGACACATTAATTAATTACCGCGCTGGAATAAATTGTGCTAAACCAAAAAATTACAAATAGTCGTGTAGCGTCAATTTATTTCAATTACTTATCTCATAATAATAAAGCATAATACATCCGAAAGGTTGTAAAACACACATAAAATATGAAATTTTGTGTCAGGGAAAGTATTCAGTTTAACCAGGTTAATTATTTATATGTGTGAGATGTCATAGGGTTTAAACGAATCTCACAACTTTGATGGTATAAAATATACTACTAAAAAACGTTACACGGAAAATTGGGTCGAATTTATCCTCCAATAGAAAACTGCCTTGGCTTTTGCTGTAGCACATATTCCTTTTTTCTATCATTTTACGATAACCAATTGCTAAGGTTGGGTAGTTCAAGTATCTATATTTCTTCCTGTAATTCAGAGCATGCATTGATCATTCATTTAATGGGAATAGTCATTTGATATACAAATAATGTAATCTATGTTTTGATCATAAAATACTAAAAATGACGCGTAATTAATTGGTCTACAAACTAAACATAATTAGGCAGTCATCCCCAGATCCTTGTCTACATTCTATGAAAAAAAGAGTTTTTGACTTATTGATTGGTTGCCTTTTAAAATAATACCATGCAGATATTACTCATACTAAGTAGGTTGTTGATTTATAGAAAAATTGACTCTATGAATTGTATTTTGAAGTTTGTAAGGAGAAGCTTTTTCACCGTATTTTTCATTTTATGTTTTATTTAATTTTTAAAAATTTTAAATGAATATGTATACGTCGAAACAATATTAGTCAGAATATAGCGCAAAAATATGAGAACTTAATCAACACGTTCATCATCTTACGTCTTCTTAGGTAATATTCGAATAAATTTTAGTAATATTTTGATTTATTCCGCATTTGCAACATTCGTTTTGCAATACACTTTCTGGGAAAGCTACGATTGCTACGCCACCGCAGAATGGCGTAGAGGTCATTTCCCACCATTACGTGGATGATATTTTTCAAGGAATATAGAAAATATATGACGCGAAGGTTGTGGCTGCATGTCGCTTGTAAATAACACATTAATCGGATGGCGCAACGAACTCTCCATTAATCAATAATACTTCGCGGTGTATCTCGGTAATTGCTGACGTAGAACGTTTTCCGGGAGCGTTTGAATCGATATTTCTTTTAATAATGCAGTTCCTAGAAAAGTACAAGAAATCCAATGAGTGAATTATTTTTACGCAAAAACATTAAATTGCGTATCGGATGTATAGGATAATAATACTTGACACTGCTTACAACGATAGAACAGCAAAATAACAAAACTAAAACGAAAACAAAGTTATGCTAGCTCATTTATATTATAAAATCAACAAGACAACGTTAAAATTTATCAATTTTAATTTTATTTTGACGTTGATACAGTTCATGTTGATATCACTGGTCGTATGAGTATATATAACTAACATTTAATTTGGTAAAGATGGATTTGAATTATGGAATAAGAAAACCTTTTTCACTATAGGAATACGGTTTTTCTAATAAATATTGTTATCATTTTTTTTAGTTTGTTTAACATCAGTATATTTCGATAATTTTAGTGAGTGAGTGAATTGAAGTGTCACAAACAATATTTTGAAGTTGGAATGGTAGGCTGAACTGAAAAAAACAATTGTAATTTCTTCACTCCCTCTACGTCCCATTTTCAGGATCAGAAATGTGTACATGTGTTTGTATATCAAGTGATGTCGTCATTCTGCATCTTGGTTCAATTATTCGCTTTATCAACTGCTCATTTTTTGTTGATGGTTAGAAGTAACTGTAGCTTTTTAAAATTTATTTAATATGTGACCTCACAGTTTATATTACCGGAATCAGTGATATTTGGGGTAGCTTTATATAATAACATCTAGAGGCTTAATTAAAATTATATAACGACACCCCTGGTATATGGCTTTTTTAAAAATTGTCCTTACAATTTCTTTCATCTTATTTCGTTATCGTTCTAATTTTATTTTTGGTAACTAAGCAAATTGAGGTGGTTTTTGTTGAAAATAGATGAAATACATTGAAAAAAAAATGTCGAAAATAATCTGTCCGACTTATTTTAATTTTATTTTAAAGCGATATATTTAATACACGTCTGTAAATCAGTTTATTTAGCCAAAGTAATAGGTATCAATTTATTATAACTTTCATTACATGTAAATACAGTGTTTTAGCGATTTCATAAGCCAAGCTTACACCTTACCAAGAGTAATTTCGTTAAAAACAACAACAGCATCGAGAAACAACTACACTATTTCGAAACAATTCTGACGAACCGAGTAGATGACCGTGGACGACCTTACTAGTGTGGAAACCAATATTGGTAGGACTTTAATCAACAGAGGAATGCACATTATATTACAAATAATCCTCAATGAATGCCTGAAATAAGATAAAGCATTATACATTAAACTTATTGAATTAGATAGATAGCCAAGTTGACAATATTAAGCTTAATGTTTCCAATGATCACTTGACATTTTCTTTCTATTTGCCATGCTTCAAATAAATATTATAAACAATATGCGATAACAACATCGAATGAATACATTTTTTTCTAAAATAAATTTAAATAATTTACAATATTTTAAATTGGCGTTTAATTTACAACACGGTGAAAAAATAGCAGTATATTTAAGTTCTAAAATTTTTTTTTATAAGATATGTTTGATAACTATTTCGGCTCACGCCATCGTCGGAACTATGGATGGGGTGAGCCGAAATAGCTATCAACTATGTCTTACAAAAAAAATTGCAGAACTTAAATATATTGCTATTTTTTCACCGTGTTATAATGGAGTTCTACCAAGTAAATGCCAATTCAATCAATATATTTAATTTACGCCTTATTTTTTTTCTTTTGTTGTGCAATGTTTCGCAATGAACATATTTTTATCCGTTCGGAAAATTCTATTATGGTTGCAAGAGATTTTTATCGTAATAACATCTATTGACGAAATTGAATACTTTTTCGGAAGCCACCGATTAACCCTTCATATCATAGCAAAGGATTTCTTTTGATGTAATTTTTATGGTATTTATGATGTATGCTTATATAATTTCACTTTCTACATATCTGCATAAAAGCAAAAAAATATTTAATATTTGAACCTCGCACATTCATCAAACAGGCACTTAATATGCGCATAGTTTTTTTAATTTCATTATTTAATTTTCCCTTCAAAACAATAATAATACTATTACATCATGCAATGAAAAAATAGAATTTTAATAATGCTTTACGATCGCAGCACTGCATGACCGTTATTCAACCCAGTCGCGGGAATGAGACAACCATATTCATTAAACAGTTTTAGATGCAATCATTAATAGAAAGTGCGAGTGAGAAAGGATGTGACATAGAAGTACGAATATTAAAAAAATAATCATAATTTTATTTTTAATATTCAACCAGTGTATCAAAGTAACCATTGTAAGGAAAATGATCATTTTTTATAATAAACACTTTATGATTATACATCTCAATAATTTAAACTGTGTTTTTTTAAATAATTAATACTATATTTTTTGTTAAAAATGTTTTTAGTGAAATTAACCCACTCTTTTGAAGCATGTACTATTCAATACGTCTAAAAACATTTGAATTAGTTTTGATAATAATAATGACTCAGGTTAACTAGGAAAATACTTTCCTGGACGCAAAGTTTTATGGACAGCCAGTATCAAATTATTTCATATGGAGCGTACGATTTTAGCCTCCAAATCATAAGGGCTTCAAAAATAATTACATATAGTAATATTATATATCCCACACATTTTTACTTAGTTTTATCAATATTTAATTTATACAGATTTTTACGATGCTTTTCCGTTATCCCAAAATCAGGACCACCAAGGGATGTTTCACATTATTTCCAGAATGCTTGATCCGCCATTGAGATTAACTTTAAGTATTGTTATGATTTGTTTTGTTTAATAAACAATTTGGGGCTTTTCGTAGATATACTCGTAATAAAATATAAGTTTATTTCACCTGTGTATTTTAGAGCAAGACAGTTTTTTAGGGGAGATCCGTGTGTAAAAATATTTGAAAGCATATAACGTTTTGTCGATGTTTCTTATGTATGAGGTCTCTTCTAATAACAATTATAACTTTTTGAAATGAAAATTGGCCTTACACTCTAAGTGCACCGAATGTCTTACACACTTCCACCTGTACTGTTTTACATCATTTTCACTTCATATATTGCACAGCATAAGCTGTTATTATCCCGTAATGCAATTTAGTCGGTGTGTCGCGAGTCATAGAATCTTCCCGATTCGATTAATTCGCTCTTATCGAGAAAGACTTTTCTGAGGAATTGATCATCGCCCCGAATTGAATTCTAGCGATTGTACATCGCTTATTTTTCGATAAATATTATTGTACGAATAATAATTTTATTCGTACTTCACTGCTCAACAAACGCAGTGAAGTAGGCTGAGAAAAAGTGCAAAAGAGGCAAAGGGGGCCGGGTGGGAAATACACAACCAATATCAAATTGCGTATACGTGTACGGTTTGAGTGTGTATTGTTGTGCTAGTTGGTTGGTTGCATCAGAGACTGCCAGCGTTAGGTAACATAAACTCGGAGCATTTTCACTTTCTAAGCATCGCGGTCGCTTCCTGGTTTGACGACTTCAAACCCGCCAATGAATTCTCAATAATACGAAGCCATACGAATTTTTAGTTTTATTCAGATGTACTGTATTCACTTAAAATAACAAGAAACACTAAAATGGAGTCATGCGAGGCAATAGAAATCGTCAACCTTTCGTATCTCATGGATGACTGATACAAAAATTATATTGCAGATTACTAACATATGTCTCACTTTTAAGGTGTTAACTATCACGTCTTGTTATGTTATTTTAAATAATAAAAAATTGTTAATACTTATTTCCACAATATATTTTATGATCAGGACAGGTTTCCCTCATCACGAGCATTATCGGCCGATAGATTGAGTATTTATTTTGATAAATTGATGACCATAAAAATTTGACTATGAACATAAAATTATGGACTCCATTTTTTCCTTGGTAACATGGGATACTACAATAAAACTATGAAATTAAATGTATAGATCAGCAATTGCCATACCGTCGGTCGAAATATAGCAATGGCGAATGCATTTAAAATATGAAAGTAAAATGTCTGCTATTAACAAGACAATTTATAGACGATGCAATAAACTTAAAACCACAACAACGACATTTTTATTTCGCCTAATAATTGCCATAGGGAATACTTTATTTGTACTATTTTAACAAATACTGTTTAATTATAAATTTATCGTTCTTAAGTGTTATCCAAGGCATTGCATATACAATAGTTTTTGATTACCAAATAATTTAGGGATACAAAACGTCCTATCCTTGTTGAGTTTGGAGACCGCTAGTCACGAGTCTTCGCGAAAAATATTTCGTATGAGTTCACAATTAGCTCATTTTAAAAAGAAAGTAATGAATGCGTGCAA
The DNA here is from genome assembly GCA_028555115.1 of Himalopsyche japonica. Classification (NCBI taxonomy): domain Eukaryota; kingdom Metazoa; phylum Arthropoda; class Insecta; order Trichoptera; family Rhyacophilidae; genus Himalopsyche; species Himalopsyche japonica. Next base: position 818,147 of record JAHFWJ010000538.1, on the reverse strand, counting down.
TGATCACATCGAATGAAATATTTTTCAAAATCTTAGTGTCCACAGTTCGTAGGATAATTAGTAAACTAAACATCTAAATAAATGAAAGTATACTGTGAAATATACTGTGTCGGTTCTCAACAGGTTATTCCCTCTCGTCCCACTTCCCCTGTTAACCGCCATGTTTTTACCACTCTTCCCGCATAAAATCTGCATCGGTCGAGACCATAAACAAGAACGCAACTCGGTCATAAACTATCTACCTATTACTTATAAAATATGTGAAAGGTATTTGGAGTAATGCCCATCGTTCACCCCTGAACAAGGGAAGAAATGCCGCGATAAAAAAATATCTGAATTGGCCAGATATATTTCTTTACTTTTTTCCCATGTTTTACCTTCCGAAAATTTTAGATTTTTCGATAAAATAATAAAAACACATTTGTATAATTTATGCTTAACAAAAAGAACAAAATACTGTTGGTTTAAATCATAATGTATCATATCGAATAATTGAATATGTTATGTAATATATTCATTCGTATTAAATTATAATTTTATATAAAAGAAGACCTCGAAATTTTGTCTATTACTCTGCGAGATAAACGTCATTACTGGCTAGCGGGTATATTTTTAAAGAAATTACTCAAGTTGACAACCCTAGAAAAAAATATATAAGTTTCAGTACACCATCATATCTAATGATACTTTAATGGAAAATTTACCAACAAACACATGTAGTCAATTAATGGCAATATTACCTTGTATATCAAAACAATGCATAGACTTGAAGCGTGTATAAAAAAGACGTTTCTAATGTAAAATCTCAAAGAAATGTAAAAACTCCTGGGTATTTTTTTTATTGAAGACTGATGAATAAATAATTGAAAGTAATTGTTCTTTTACTACTATCATTAGTTTACAGATTAATATTTTTTAAAAACAATAAAAGAATAAATCCATCTGTTTTTCTGTATAAATTAAACCTTAAAATCGTTCCTAGGCAAATTGATTGGCTTCCGCCGGAAACAAGGTTAATAATCTAAAGTGCAGTCGATGCCGGAAGAAAATTCAGGAAATACGTCATCGACTCTCAGCTTACACACTGCACTATATCTGTAGTTAAAATCTGCAAAGAGAAACTCATACATATAATAATCAAGTTATAATTATACTGCAAGCGATTTATTTGTAATAACATCTTTATGCTCTCTCTCTCTCCTCTTCTGTTTAGATTCTATAATTTTTATTTGATTTGTTGAAATATAGTTTTTATTTAAGAATCATATTCTTTTGAATCACGCCGAATACCTTATTATTATCTACTTAAATAATATTATATTAAAGATTGAAAATATTTCAGTGCTTAAGAATAATTAGAAGTGATCATAGATTTAATGGAGTAGAACATGGAGAAGAAAGGCTTCCTTGTTTCTTCCGAGCAACCGCATTATATTGATTATGTTTCTATTATTTATTATATTCTTCGTTATGCTTTGCAATAAAAGTTGTACTTTTAGGGGCGGCATTAAAATAATTATTCTGTAAATAAATACATTATTAACAATATGAGGACTTTCATCAATAAATTGACATTTAATTTTGCTGAAATTCGAAAGTTAATCATTGCCATGTAACATAGCTAGAAAATGAATTTGTATACTTTTTGGTATCGAAAGTTCGAGGGATAGTTTTATCCAAAATAGTTTTTCGGAAGAAGAAGAATTACATTTATATTTTGTATTCATTCTTGCATTCGTATCACTCGATGTAGACATAAAGACGATTAAAAAAATAAACTTTTTAAGTATCTAAAAACAGTGAAGATACGCAAGAAATAAAACGTAAGTAAAAAAATGATCGTGAAAGTTTTGAAATGTCAGAAAGCATTGACCCGATCGTCGGGCGATTGCCAAAGCAGAAATGGCTTTTAATTTACCGTGGCTTTGTATTTTTGCAGAAATCCTAGTGAATTGTATATTCCTCCCTCAAATTATCAATTCGAATTAGTAGTATTTTGTATTAAAAATTACAAAAAAAGAAAGGCGATTATATAATAGGGTACTGAGTTTTTTTTTCACATACTCTATCAGTGAATTTAAAATAACATAATGCACTGAATGAAAAAGTGTTTTTTTACATTTCATGCTGCATTATTAATAGTATACAGTAGTACTACTAATATTAATAAAACATATCACATTAACCTAATACATACAAATGACAGACGTGTATTCGGTATATTTACATATTTAACGATGTTCACATACCTAAATAGTAAAATGTAATATCTTTATTCAACAATATTTATTTCAATAAATTTTAAGATATATGGTTATAAAATTGTATATATTTATACATACAATTAGAGTAGACAGCAAAATAAATATAACATTACAAAATACTGTTTGAAAGTCAAAGTCTTTTAAATCTTAACACGTCTTAAAATTTTATCTATAGGTGTTGCCTTTTCTAATATAATAATACAAATCCGCATCTACTAATTCTATATATTATTTCCTTTATTTGAAATACGAGAAGGATAGAGGATTCGGTCACAAAAAAATTGCGAGATTTATACTTCAATAAAGTACAAAAGAAGAGTTTTTGAAGACATCTTATATATTGAATTTCATAAATTGAGTATTCATCTTTCACCAGGCCGTTGCTTAAGATTATAAATTAATTCATTGATCGCCTGGAGTAAAGATACTCGTTACTATTTTTTTATAAAACACGTCTACGAGATATTATATGTATTGTATTTTTTAATATCCACTGCCGTCATTTAAATTGCGAGAAAAATATTTGACTCCCCATTATTATTCATAGCTTATGTAAAGCCTGTAGTAAATTTCTCGGTCAAAAAAAAAATTGAAAAATAGTAAAGCTATACACAATTGCAAGTCACTTGAGAATGACATAATATTTTATAACACATTTTTTTGAAAAAAATGTGTCAAATACTTTTAGTTCGGCTCTGTCAAAACTGCAAACATTGTGTACCCCAATTATTATGCAGACACCTTTCTCGACGTAGTAAAGTATAAAATTCCGAGAGCAATCAAAATCGGCGGCCAGCGTCCGTCGACCCGAGCCCCTTCCTCGGCAGCCCCTTGCGTCGCTCGCCAATCGGCTATCGCCGTGGTGGGTTATGTAACTGTGCCCGAAACACATGACAGTGAATTCGACAGCGGGACTTTGCACAACAACCGGCTGCGGGCTGGACTGCCACTGCCTTTTATAAATTACAATTTCATCATTAAGCTCAATAATTTATCACATGCAAAGTTTTCCTTAATCATTGCCAACGGCTTGATAAAAAAAAAATATTTTATTTTTCAATGCTTTGTTATTGCATGACTATTTTCGTTTTTCAAATTATTGTATTTGTTTGGACGCACCCGCTTTTATGCGAGTTGCATTCAATAAATTTCATATTTCAAAATACAAAAAAACGCTAAAATAAAAAAGTGCTGTTTAAAATATCAAATAATAAAAAAGCATTATCTAGACGTAATTGCTTGCAACAAATATAACAACTATTAATTTGTGTCATCAGGCGCTAATTTTCAAAAATGCTTCAAAGTGAGTGAGCATAAATTATCAATAACAGCACATTTTAGACCAATGGTTTCCAAACTTTATGATACGTCATCCTATATTTAGCAATCTTCGTAATATAAAATAGATTCATTTTTAAATGTTAAAAATGCTTACTTTATGTTGCGAATTTTATGTAGAATTAAAAACACTGACAGACTATTTTTCGAAATCACTATTCCACCGTGTAAATACTTCTTTGACACTTTTCTCGCCAAAAATATAAATAATTAATTTTTTTTTATTAACGGACCTAGCACAAAAATTCTTTGTTTGATTTTAGTTACACAAAGCAATACAAATGGCGATATTCCTACTTATGGGGACTACATAAAAGTGATATTATTGATCAGATCCTGTGATTTTTTATTTGATTGTCAATGAATTAACGATAAATTAATCCGAAATAGTCGCTGACAAATGATATTTTTGCTTCGAGCGTAAAATATATTTTATCAATCCACTAAGGATTTTTTTAAACTAAATTGGATAAACGTAATCTTCTGGCGATACTGAATTATCGGCAAACGATAATGCTTTCATTGGATTATCAACGACTTTAGTAATATATTCACCATTGCCTTGTCCAACCAATTTCAAATCGGCTGAATTATTTAGTCTCTATTTAATAACCCCTAACAGCGTTTTAGACCCCACAACTTTATCTCCGCAATATTTGCCTTCCTATTGCAATCGACTGCAGTCCTTCAATGGTATTGGAAAATTAATAAAAGCTTAAAATAATAAGAACTTTTGAATATAAGGATACGAAAGTAACAAATATTCTATAATTGATTATTTCTCAAAGAGAAAGTCACGACTCTTTGTGCAAAGATATTACTTAATCCATTAATAGATCGATTATTTAATTGTGAATTACTTTCATAAAACCTTTCATTGCTGTAAAAAGTCGAATCATTTTCTGATATACAACTATCGAGCTGTGGCATATTCGCCTATTGCATAAATTATTTTACCTTTACTCGAAATTTACAGGAAATTTGAATTTTATCATAAATATGCTTTTATTTGTTGCATCATTTTATTTGATTGGTATACAAAATATTTTCATGAACCTAGCCATTTATATTTTCCGTTGAGTCTCCACTTTTCAATTATGATGGGATTTCGAACAATGCAGTTGCGGGGTATATTTCGTTTTTTCCTTTCAATGTCGTGAAATATATCTTTCTTTCATAAATCATGCAAAATACAGACGTTTGACAATCGATTTACTATCAATCCATGTTTTACAAATAATGTCAAAACGATTTATTCTTTAGTCCATTTATACTTAATATGACCTGATTGAGTTATAAAAGTGTATCATTTATATTAATAATTATTATATCGACTGAGGTCAATATCAAAATTGTTATTTGCCTCTAACTCGTTAACACTGAATCAGTATGTTTCGAAACCAAATTTTAAATGGACGATCAAGCTACCAGACTTCTACTGTTTCGTATATATCTGTCGCAAATCAAAAGAGCAACCTGAGAGACGGAAACGCTAATTATAGAAGATTTTTCGTTAATGAATCATTGGATAAGCTAGGCAGATGATGTTTTGGCTGGCAGAGCTATACTCAAATGCTTTCGAGTTATAGTAAATCTGCAACTTCACTCAAGTGCATAACTAACAGATCAATTTTCCGACTTCTAGCGTCGTTCCACCCACTGTTTGTTATTTGTATCGCATTGGTTGACAACCCACATGGATGAATATCCCTATCGTCTTCACACAATCCCATTATCAGTGAAATTAAGTGCTGTGTGCTTGTGAAATTCTCACCCCTTGATTTCCTGCGGCGTTTTGGGGGTGTATGAAAACTGAGACCTGAAAGTGACCTGATTTCTATTTTCAGCGCGTTTATTGAACTTGATTTTATTTACTCAATAATTACAATTTAACAACTGACAGATTTAGCTTATAATACACTTCACGTTTATATTATTTAATTTTACAGTAAAAATACTTAACTTAATTCAATTTAAATTTGTTCGTGTTTTAGCACTACTTACTGTTAAATCTTAAAATATATAACGTAGAGTATTTTTATTCACAAATGCTATTTGATTGAACGATGATTATTGTAAATTGACAGTAAAATGAGGCAAATCGGTGATACAATTAAATAAAATTCAAATTTACTACCCGTGCCGCACATTACATTTTATTGGGGCGTATCAAGAATATGAAGATTGAAATTATTAATTAATTAACGTACTATGAGTTGATCTCGCGCTGTTTAAAAACAGATTAAACATAGAAATATAAGAGCTAATATTGGTATAAAAATTAAATCCCTTTTGGAGTCCGAAGAATAATCCTCTGGATAATTAAACGAAAATAACGCTCTGTATGAATGCGCAAACATAGAAAAAAATAACTAGTTTAAGTTAAGTAATAAGTTTAGATTTAAGTCGAACCACTCAAAATAAAATTCACCGGTTCTGAAATTCCTTCTTCATTTTGATATCGACCGAACGATCTAACCATATATTTTTCGAATCTATAGACGAAAGAAAATGGCAGTGACATACAATAAATTAATATTACATTCGATTTTTTTCCAAACGGCATACAAACTTACAAACATAAAAAAATCTTTGATATCGGTATTGACCTGGAACATTTGCTTCTAGATCATTATTATTAGATTTTATTCATACGGTGTATTTTTAATGCGGTTACAACATTATTGAATTGTATTAATTTATAAAAAAATTACGGTACTCCTTAGAATTTGTGATGTCTAATAGTTAGTTGGGCATGATTCGAACTGAGGTCTAGCATCTTGGTCATCTTCTTGCATAACACGCTCCGTAAATCGCGTTTTGCAAAATCCCCGTTCGGCCGCAGATATCGTAGATATTGGCCAACAATTTTCAGCTCAGGTTGTCGAACCCTGACTCCGCAGCTAACAAGGCCAAAGCGTTGCAACACAGTCGGCTAGAAGGCGAAAATAGAGATAGGCCGGCTACCAATGAAATACACTATTCACTAGTCGACTTCGCTACGACCGGCGATATTTTTACCGCCTTTGTATTTTCGATTTCATTAGACGTTTCAGACTCCCAGTCACCGCTTTGAGGCGCATGAGCTAATAAGGGACTCCCTCTTGTAAAGAATCTGGAATGACAAGACTAAATTATTTTTTCCTTTCAATATTTAGAGTATTAATGTATCTGTAACTTGTAATTTATATTTATTAAAATTTAAATATTTGGATAACGAAACGAATTTTATAAATCTTACAATATTCCCCCCAACACGATGTGATGCCGTTTAACATTTTTTGACTGAAATATAAGAAACAAAGAGCCGTGCATTTAACGCAATCTATCTGATTAAGAAAATTTTCAATACATGATATGAAGAAAGTATAATGATTTTTAATTAACTATGCAGAATCAACTGCTGATTTGAATATTTTAAAGGTCATATATCGGAAAGCAAAAAAATAATTAATACCGTCCTTAAAGTTTAACGAGTTCTATGATTTATTGATATTGATTTGGTGATATTGTAAAAAATCATGCGTAAGGCTTTCGGCGTTACAAAGCTGCGACGTGGTTTTAATTGGATGTTTTAAAAACGTTCGGTTTGGTATTATTAATTTTTTTATGAAATATAAAGATATTAATCAACTCGCAAGAAAGTAACATTAATTATAAATAATTAATCACTTTGTGATTACTACACGTTGATTTTTCTAACGAAAGAATCAATCAACCATAAATAATTATACATGCGAAATATTAAAAATGTCATTCAGATGCCCGTTTGCCATTTTTTTTTATTTGTAGAAGGAAGACAGTCATTCGATAACGTTAAACCGAAAAAGCTCCAAACTACTCTTGCTTGTAATTCATATTGTGCTTCTAGAACTGAATCATCTGTTTTAATGTAACAGCTATCTACTAAATAAATATTCTTCCTATAATTTTAGTATCTTTGACTTGTTTATATTTACTTCTTATTATTTGAACGCATAGAAATTATTTGACTTTTGCTAAATAAAATTAAAAACAAAAATGGCGTCAAATATCACAGGCGAGTATAATTACATATTTTGACGTATGAATGTACTAACGGTAATATTAATTCTTTAGATGAAAAGCAGTCAAACAAAATGTCAATGTTATATTGACAATGTAGCATATATAAGAAAAAAAACTTTAGATTGGATACTTATTTTACTGATTTATAAATCTCATTGTATTTCCGTATGGACAGTTTTACCCACGAGCAGATTTAAGTGCCATTAGACATTTATTACAATTAGTTATCCGTGAAATATGGAAAATATTCATGTTTTCTGTGTTTTTGAACAAACAAAATGAACCTGGCTCGTTTATTTATAGCATATGATTAATTTTATAACGAGTTATGTAATACATATATCAAAAATATTTTGACAAACCAAAAATGGTCTGAAAACACCTTATATGTGAGGTATCTAACATTTATTTGTATCATGCAACCCACATTTTTATCGTTGTAGCAAACTGCAAAAGAATCGGCACCATGATTCCTCGCTATACTATCTGACCTTTGCAACTTAGCTTGCTGTGCGCTCCCCCCTCCTCTTCTGCCGAGTTCTACACTAGGCCCCCCCTCAGAGAAAGTTGACCTACTTCCTCGGGCAGGTTAAGGACCGCGCGTCGGCTGACGTCGGCTTTTCTCGGCGGGCGTCGGAAATAATATAATGCATGCACTGGGCGCAGACGTCGGAAAAGTATGGTACTCGAATGGGTTTTCCTTGAATTAAAAAAAATAATACCCCTCAAATAATAATCATTCGTAGTATGGCGTTATATAAAACTATTCTATTACAATATTAATCAAATTTCAACGAAAGTTAACTTAACTAATGGTTTTTCAATCTTACAATGAATAACTATTGTGTTACATAGCCTAATGTTATTATAATTATGTTTAATGTAATATTTTGTCAACGGTCTAGAAATATTTTTTTTTATATTAGATAGAATCTTTTTCTGATTGTTCTATAGTAGCATTAATATTACAAGAAACAGTTGTAAGCTGATTATGTGATATATAATGCTGCCAATCTGAAATCTGAGAAGGGCTGAAATCAAAGAAATTTTCATTTTATTTTCGTCAGAATTATCTTAATCTCTAATAGCAACTTGATATTCTTATTGCATATATTTAACAAACTACACGAAAATGATATTATTAACCTTTTTAAAGTTAACGATCCACCGGTGTGTCGCTTTTCTACCATTTTTACCTATTTCTAACTGCTGAAAAGTTGAAGCTAGATTAGTGATTCAGATGTTTCGCGGACCAGTGTTTCAGTGCCTCTGTAGAATAGCGCACTCTGGGTATAAACAAAATGGGCGATCGAAGCTATCTGCAATATTGTCATTTTCATTCGCCGACGTGACATGGATGGCCAATGTGATGAGTTGATGACTTTTCGAGATGCACTGCTTTTTATGTATGCCATCCCTGACCGTAATTAATGTTGTATGTTATTTAAATTTATTTGTATCATAGATTACATGACGTAATGATGAAAGATTACGTAAATATTGTTATTAATGATGATGACAGTGACGCCACTTATTAATATCGACACTGCTATATCTACATTATCTAAAATTAGATACAGTCACTTGGTGTATCATTTTTTTAATACTATATCCGTTTCTTATAAAAGGATTTTCCACCTTCAATGATTTAGATTTGTAATGATTGTTGAAAGTATAGGAGATCAATCGTAGTCTTTTAATTTTACTGAATACGTACTGTTAACAAGTCGTAATAATTAATATTTTATATATTGATTATAATATTCAAGATTTTAAACATCACTCGTTCATAATATACCAATTGATAAAATGTCAAATGTCCTTTGAAAAATTGATTTTCTTATAAGGCCTTGTATCCTGGGTCATACTATGAAAAACTAATGCGAAACTACGTGAGAATAACCATCACATATCAACCTAAATGGAAGGTTGATTGGGTATTTTACCAATTTTCCCAATTTGTTCCTTTTTATACGGTGTGATATGCATATATACATTTGTCAAAATATGACGGTAGTAAAGTATAATATTATTTGAACCGTTGTTGCTTTTTACTATCCGTGGTGCAGTGGTTGGCGGTCATAGCTGTTGATTTCCGCCACGGATCTCACAGGCTTTTTTTCCACTAGAAATAAGCTTTTTTTTGAATGGATATATGAATTTCTTTTTGTAGATATAGGTGTTTATGATAGTAGTGACATGTGGTTTTTCTAAGAAAATTTCCGTTGAGTTCTAGTTCCAAACATGGACATATGATTCAGTCGGAAATGGATTACAATTTTTTTTAGATTTTAAAACTCTGTCTACGAAACCCCATGTAGTTATTTCAAATCGAAACCCACTGTTAACGAACTGTTGGAAGACTTAAGGCCACCCGATTCCTTTTATGCTAGCTTTTGATCGGTTTTGAGGAATTAATTAAACTCTGTCACTGCAAAATTGCAGTAAGTATTGTTGTGATCTAACGGGCGCATTATGCATATTATTGGAAGATTTCATCGATATTTTAATTAAAATATTTCCCAAAACAATGTTGATGAAAGTTGGAGAGGAGAGACGTCATGAAAGTTAGTTCACTTTTATCGTTGAATTCAAAAAGTATTGCAACTACGTATAACATCCCTAAATTGAATCTTATACGGTGGTATATTTCTTAAAACCCACACGTAATATTTGAAGAAAAAAGCACCTTTAGTACTGTAATATAAAAAAAAACATAACTAAAAAAATACTTTTGAATTACTCGGTGAAAAAAATACAAAATTTATAAAAAGTTGATAGCTATTTCGGCTCAGGACTACTCTCACGAAGGCTTGAGCCGAAATAGCTATCAAACATATATCTTATAAATTTTGTAGAACTAAAATACATTGCTTTTTTTTCATCGTGATTTAATGGAGTTATTTCAAGTAAATATCAATTTAACAAATATTTTTAAATTCCCCATAAAAGCTAAAAATATGATTCAATATCTAAACGAAGAGCAATTCTTTGATAATGCATCAATAAAAAAATATATGTAATATTTTCTTTGTATTTTCCAGGAAATAGCCGAATTGCTGATTAATATGTGGTATTTAATTTTTAAAAAAGGCATGCTCAGAAAATATAGCCTCAAAACCAATTACTTTATAAGTTAATACATTTCCACCTGTCTTACGTAACAGTGATAATCTTCGATCGACCCACGTTAGTAGGAAGAGTATATGCTCCGTTAGCTTCTTGCTTACAATAATATTTTACATTCATGGAAACCGGAGTAGAGATTGCAAGGAGCAGGCAGTCGACGGGCACCAGTGCCGTAGCGTGGTAAGGGGCGGGCTTATCGATCGAAACGGCTGGTCATACCGGGTCGACTTATCACACAAGGGTTACCGATTATCCCTAATATTGACATGTCTAAAATCCAATGCATTATTATAAACACACGTAAATTTAAACACTACCTATTTGACAAAAATAATTTAAATTAAACTGTATTGTGGTAAGTTCAAAGACACGGCAAATTAAATGCAGTATTTAATTGCTTTTGAAATTCGATGTCTGTAAATTTGTGATCAAAGATTGTTTATAGAAACTGTAAAGTCTTCGCGTTTGGCTTGGTTATACAGAACATTTATAACAGGAGCAATCACGTTTATATATAGAAAACCCAATTCTAATACTGAATACACTACTATCGTTGCATTCTATGATTTAACATAAAATATTTCCTTCAATTTTTGACAAAAAATGAATTTTTGTTATTGTCACCGACCTATAACTTCTGTTGGCATAGCCGGGATTTCACCGTCACACTGAATACATACAAAATAATAATGAAACTCTTAATAAAAACTTACTCATTGAAATACTTTTTTATTCATAGGTTATCGAGTACATATAACCATGCTCTTATGGTGATTTCTTTATCTCAATATTGTATAAGCAATTCTGGTATTTATGTAAACCAACATTTTCAAATAAATCTCATACAAGGGTCATTTAGACAATTGCTTCCCAAACTTGAGTACTGTATTTTTTTTCGACATATTTTCGTTCGGGGAGAGGGTAAGAATATTTTTTGAGATTTAAGAGGCCTTGGAATGAACAGAAAGAGAAGCACCGATTTAGATTTTTGTGCCAGAAATGAATCAGCCATTTCAGGGTGCAATGTTCTATTGATATTTGAAAATAGTATTTGCGATTAAAAGAGGATATCCACAAAAAGAGGGAATATGAGAAAGCAACCCTAGCAGCGACCCAGTTTCGTGCGGCGACACCCCCCGGGATGTTAATGACCGCCAAACCCGGTCTAACGCATCGCTACCTATGTTTCCCGATGTCCCAGTTGCGGGAGGAATGTATGATCAATGTCCCAATGTATCACTCGGGAGAGGTCTGGGGTGTTATATAAATGCATAAGAAAAATGGAGTTGTTTGTACACTTTTTACACCAGTGCAGTAAAAATACTTCCAGTCGAGATTTATTTAAATCAAATACCTTCATAGTTAAATTTAGATACTACTCATTACAAAATCAGTCATAAATATAATTCATTTGAACAATTTTTCAAACAATATCCATGTACCTAATATTATATTATGAAGTGAAGTTTTTTTATTTTTCAAAAATAAGTTTCTGAAAAGGAGTCGAATTATGGCAGTGCTTAATTGAACAGAGTATCGTTTCTAATATTTCGCAGCGGTAGAAAAAACATATTTCTAAATTTTAAGTCAAATATCAGACGATGTTACAATTATATTGAACAATTTTATTACTTAAGGATTGCATATTTCACAAGCTGAGACCAAGACCCTTTCTAAATATTTTTTGATAATAGGTTTCTTAATTTATATTTAAATAAATACCATAATAGAAAATATTGCATAAAAAATTCAAGCGTCAATGACCGCTGGAATATGTGAAACATTAAAATATTATATACTTCAAACAAAGCGACAGGCTACTCTCATATCACCAAGTGTGTAAATAATTAACTCTTAATGTTTAATATGCAATCGACAGTATAATGAAAATGAACAATTTTTAGGCCCCCGAATATTTCTTTCTGTATACAACTATTTTCTAAGTCGTTTCTTTTGCCTTATGTGCATCTAAGCGATATATCATCAAAACGTGTTAAATTTGATGGATAAACAATAAGGTATACGTATGTTTTAGTATTTAAATATTATTTGTAAAAAGCAATACCGCAGAAGAAAATATAGTAATACAAATATTTCATTGATGAAGCCTTCGACTCGAAAGAAATGAATGTTATTAATTTTTAACAATACTACTAGTTCTGCTGAATATGAATGAATTTCCGATATTTATTTTTCATCTGCATTTCATTACAAAGTTTTGAATGCTTATTAAAAACTTGAAATTTTATTACATCATTTCTAATTATTATATCTATGTTCCTAGTTTTTATCTTTATAAAATAAATTGTTATATTGATAAATGGCCAATCATTTAGACTAATTAATTTTGGTCTCCCTGAAATATAAACGTATATTGGATACCTAATATCTTCCAATGTTGGTGCTAAGCATCGAATGCTAACACCACATTAGACAACCGAACGGGTATAGATATACCTTCATCACGACTGAGCCCGAGCGACTAAAACAAATCCAAAGTGAAAGTCAAGTTACCTCAGTGGCACTTTGGCACTTTGCATCTAAGAAGATTCGTGTTGCGCTAGTCAGTTTGCAGTGCATTTCACTTTTCCTGCCGCTTACCAACACCCCGCGCACAATAATGCTCACGCATTTTTTAACAAAAACAAAAGTGCACTATATGTGGAATAAATATGATTCCAATAACTTTGAATTATTTTATGTTGAGTTATTCTTCGTAAAAAAAAAAACATTAACTTGTGGTTATAATATTTATTCAAAAATTGATCTATGATATTTTCTAATGAAAATTTTGTATTTCCTATATAGTAACGTGATCTGTTTATTCAGAGCAGGAAAATGAAAAAAACATTGATTATCATACTACACCTTCTTTGTCACATTTACTGACTCGCTCGATTGTTTATATTCCACGTGATAAAAAATTATTTATTTATCATGCCACTCGTTTTCATATCATGGGGTGCAAAAAATGATAAATTCTATTGACTGCATACTGCATTGATATTACTGACTTTCTATAGCTGGAATATGATGTGCGAAGGAGCAGCATAATTCGTGCAAAAAATCTGTATTATTTAAATGTCATATACGGAAATAATTAATCATCTTTTAATGCTATTCTATTCTTTAGGTGATAGTGAAAATTCAAGATAAATAATGCTTCCAGATTGTAACGCAATTATACTGAACAATTTCTACAGCACTGTGTGTAACAAATACTCTTTGTTCGTCATGAAGATTCATCTACAATCTACAACCTTTTAAGTGCTGTCTTACATTACAAGACTTTCCACTAGTCCATTCTGTTTTATTTTATCCATTTGTTTAAACATGTCGTTACCTTCTACCAATAATTAGTTGTACGATCAACCAAAAAAATATTGAACTATTATCGAATGCAAATCAAATTGGCCTGTAAACTTTTACTTTTTCACAATTTTCATAAGCAAACTATTATGATACTTTATGACTTTGATCTAGATCTTAGTCATTTCAATTTGTGAATCTTGTTTCTATGTGACATAATATGTGAATTTTTTTTTCGTTTAAATTCTTGCACAATAATAATTCAGACAATTGGTTCTAGAGCGTTATCAAGCGTTAATTATTATCATGTCTATGATAAACGAAGACAAAAATTTCCTTTGCAATATTTTTATTCTAATTTATTTCACGATAATTTAATATAACTACTTGTAGAAAATAAAATTATCGTTGAATAGTTGCAATGCTTTGTTTTTTTGAATAAAAAAAATTGCACATCGTAATTAGTAAAAAAAATATAGATTACTTTTTTTATGTTGATTGTTATTTATAGTAATTGTCTGTTACCAACTTATAGCATATGGATTCCTAATAGAAGGACCTAAGTAGAAGATTTTTTCCAGAAAAGCTTGGAACCTAGTCGGTTAAACCTTTTTTTCGAAGACAGTTAATGGAGAAAAGATATAGCTTATAACAGGATTAGTGGGTTAGCTAATCGCTTTAATTCAGAGTTTAATGGATCAATGAAATGCATATTGTTTCAGTTGTGGTGTTAATATAATAATTACCGACTCAAAACAATATATATTGAAGCTTTTAATACATTAATAATGAAAGATTTATATTAAAAAAATTTACTCCTACGCTTAACTTGGCACTTGACTGTAGGAAGTCCAATAAATCGAAGCTCTTACTCCTAACAGAGTCTGGTCAATAAATGGGTTTATGATGAGAATATGTATTCCATAACAAGT
Source organism: Himalopsyche japonica (assembly GCA_028555115.1). NCBI lineage: Eukaryota > Metazoa > Arthropoda > Insecta > Trichoptera > Rhyacophilidae > Himalopsyche > Himalopsyche japonica. The sequence goes on along the minus strand of JAHFWJ010000538.1, from coordinate 803,128 downwards.
CAGCTAGACAACAAAGTCAACTGAAAGTAGTTGTAGATGAGACTAAATTAAACGACGAAGATTTGCTATTTTTTAGTTATCTTTCCCAGTATATGGCATGTTGCAGGTATTCATTTTTATAAAGGTTAACTTAATTTATAAATTGTTACTATCGATACATGAATATTCCTCCATTCTTTGGTGCTTTCTTCAATTTGTCAATACATCCTTCTTTTCTTGACCTCTGATATTGATGGGCAGATTTGTTAACAATTTTTATTTGCGTTCGATTGGCTGTTTGTTTATAAGATATAATCCTTTTTTGAGGGTGACTTTATCTAGTATTTTTTTTTTTTTTATGTATATAACTCAAAATTTTAAGCAGATTTTTTCCATTATATTTTCAATAAATAAAAAAATATTTTTAATTTTATAAAACGAGATACCGGTGACGTGTACCAGTGTCAGCAATGATGCGACTAAGTCTGGACGAATATCGGATGGCAAATACATGTTTTAATTATTCACTTGCCGAGTCTTAGTGCAACAGCGTTTGACCGTAGCACGGGGGGCATGGCTTCGTTGCACTTCAGCTTTTCAGTGCATCGTTATTGTGACGTTTAGCTTGCACGCGGAAGCGGCGTTGATAATTTTCCGAGAACCTCTTCCTAGGCCCGTATAGGCAGGGAAATGTGCACCTACCCATCGGGCCGGCTCTAGAGTGGGGCATGTTGCTCCAGATTCCAACCACGTTGCGACGGTCGCCTCTCAGTTCAGCGCGGAACATTGCCGTGGAAGTTACAATTCTATTGTATCGTATAACGTTAAAACCGAAAACAATATCAAAACTACTTGTTGACAAAAAAATACATATTACTCAGTGATACTATGAGATGATAATACTCGAAGCATCTTGATGAATTAAGTAAATATTCACGTTGCATATAACAAAAAAATAATTTCTATTATTTTTAATATTCATATTGTGGCAGTTGAACGTTTGTAACAGACATTTCCATATATTTTTATTTTTTCAATGAAGACGGACCATAAGTTTAACTATCAGAATTTTCAGTGATTTTTTAAAAAAACGTAAATACGCATATAATAATTCTTAACACTTTCAGTCATTTATAAATTCAATGTTTTAAGAGTTTTTTTTATAGACCTAGGTTGAACGTATCGGTAAAGAATTCAAACATAAATAGTAAATTTGATTTAATCCTTTAAAGGTACGTGGCAAATATGCGTGCTACTTGAATTAAATTGCAAGTTAAATAATGACCTAGTCCTATAAAGGGTTAAATATCTGTTTAGTATTTTTAATAAATGAACGTATATTACCAATTACCTCCTATTTATTTTCGAAACTCCGCTTGTAATGTAATGTTACAATAATGAAGGGCGGGAAAAATTTAAGGGGGATTTCCCTGTTTCCTTCTCATTTTAATTCAGTTTTTCGATTTTAGAAATTCGAAATTAGAATATAACGCCGGCGATATTACGAATCTAGCCACTTTCATTATATTTCATCGTCTGCGAAGATTTCAGTATCTTTTATATATTCTCTACTTAAATAATATTGTTTTGAAACGATTAGGAGATATATGAAGGATTTTTTAATTACAATATTGGCGACGTATATTACACTAGATATTGGTGCAGCATACTTTATTTTCGCAACTGTTTATCATTGTATATGCAGGAGGAGGAATTCTCCAATATTTAAGTTTCATTTGTTGAATAAATTTGACAAATTTTATAATTATATAATTGAATATTCGTTAACTAAAAATGTTTTGTCATTGTGGAAGGCCTTGGTGGGAAACCAGTGGTAATAGATTTGAAAAAGATGACAAATAAATATATTAAAAGTAATACGACACACATATTTCATAAAAATTAATGTTGCGTTTATATGCCACAATATTTTTGGAAAAGTAAGCATAATATACAAACAGATTTTCATTAATTTACTTCTATTTATTCTGATTTTTGATTGATTTTTTTTTCTATATTTTGAGATCAAACTGTTATTTGTAACATTTTGTGTATTAAACAAATATTTTCTTGTAAATTCCTCCTTTCGTAGGATCGGTATTAAAGCTGTGTTTTAGTTAACGGTAAATACTATGCAATTTTTACTTTTATAAATTGCGAGTGGTCGTAAACAATTGGTACTCGAATTACTAAATCAGTTTTAATGTTTTGTGTATTTTTTAAGATGCGTTTTGTTTTATGCAATGATTTTCACTATCATCATGGTTTGTATTATCGTCTTTAGTATTTCTGTATAAATATATAAGTCAATTAAATTTCTTTTATTTATAGATAGTGAATAAAAATTTATATCATTCGTTGCGAACAACCACAAATTATCGGTGAACATTTACAGATGCTAGTGAATTATCACTAGCAAAGTTGCCAGTAATTGTCGCGGCTAGTTTTGTCTAGTCGGCACCGTACGTCGAGGGTTGTCACTGCGAGTTGATGACTGTGGGCGCGACAATGGCGGGGTGGTGAGTGTGTGACGTAGTGAGGGAAGCAATTGTGAAGGTGGAGGACCCAGCAAGCAGGGCGCGGGACTGCCGCGATTCCCCCGTCTTCAACAATAATACACAACGACGGGAGTGTTGCGCGCAAAAAGGTCGGTCTGATTAATTATTTTAAAGAGAAAACAATTATGTAAGACTGCGGCTACTAAGAAGGCGTTTGGGTTACGAACCACGCGATTATCATCATGAACATTGTTAAATTATTTCACCGAAACCTTTCGTTGTTAGCCTCAATGAAAAGGATGCCAAGGAGTTGAAGCTGAGTGACTAAACATCCCGACCCAAGTATAGAACATGAAAATCTCTAAACTTTACTTTCTAATGATTAAGCTCAGCTTCAATGTGCGTTAACATAACATTACCGGTTTTCGATGGGAGTGCTTAAATATTCTTAACATTATACGTCTCATTGGAAACAGTTTGACGACACATGGGGCATATAACGTGATGTATTGTTTCATGGTTTTAAAAGCACGTGGTTATATGTATGATTTTCACAAGTTCAAAGACTCCTGTATAGAGTTGGAATATTCAATTTAAAGTATAGAAAACCAACGGTACCGGACTCTTATCTCATCTGGAATAATTGCTCTTAAATATTCATTTATTATTAAATAGAAAATATTGTGACCTTAATTTTTTTTTAATTTCTGAAACTCCTCTTTTATTATCGTAAAAAACTCTATCTGAGTTACTATATAAAAATAAGCTTGGGTTATTGTTTCAATTTCATACATTGTATCCTGTATGAATAAAAGCACGAAAAAGCTTTTAAAAAAATGTATTCAATGCATTTTAATTTGAAAAATATAGCGGCATTTCCAGACGAATAATCAGTTTCGTTTTCATATACATAAAAATTAAGATTTTTTCAAATTAAATTGATGTGGACGTGACGAACAAAGACACGTTTGGAGACGTGGCTCGGTTAGACGGTCATATCCGACTTTATATCTTCAATAAGGACAAACTTTCAATTATCGTTTCTGTTGCAGAATAACTGTTCATACATAAAACAAAAATTATGAAGTTTGACGAACTACCAAGTTAAAAATAAGCCGATAAGATGCTTCTTAAGTATTCACTCTATATTAATTAATTAACAGTATACATTCTATTGTAATTTACATGTCATTTATCTGCGCTTGTTTGCTTTAACGGAATTCGCATTCACACACGAAAAGTAAATTAATTTATGTTTCGTGGATTATATTAAATCAATTCATGTAAGGGAGTATTTTGCAATGGAAAAGCACTCGTCACATTAGAAGATAAGTGTGCATGTTAATATGCTAAAAATGAGTGGGCGAATTGTTTGGTTGCTCACGTATGTAAGAAAAGCGAAAGTGTGTTGTGAAATTCGAATGATTAATATACAGATGCAGCACTTGAAAACAATGGCTAAATTTAATAAACGTCGAGAACAATCAGCATTTTTCACGTCTAAACTGCATTCGGCTGTCATAATTAGAATTGCGTATTAAAAAAAATCAACAATGTTTCAACATCACTGTCTCGTTATAAACGCAATGGTTCGGCTGACTTTAAACTTGGGCATTGAAATCTCTCTTCTTTTTGAAAATTTGTATATTTGGAGTTTTGATTTCAATCTTTTTGAATAATTCTTCTTCAGATCGTTAATATTGACTGCTGGAGGAAGGCCTTCGGCAACTCTCTCCGCGTCACTCGGTTTAATGTCATCGACTCGCAAGACTACAAATTTTTAAATGTTAAATATAAGCTTTAAATATGTTTCATCACTGATTAAGTACTCGCTATAAAATATTTTATAAAATATGACGTTTATGTTTACAATTTAAAAAATGTTATTAATGTCAGCCCTACATTTTAATCTGAAGTAAAAACATACCGAACCTGTAGAAGCAAAGTGCTTAACACCATTAGCTTCGGTCGCGGTGCTCATGAAATAGAAGCCTTACGTGGACCCTTACAAATTGATTATATTTTTTTTTTCAAAAGTATCGATGTTTGTATTAAAAAATAAACAAGGTACATTGAGAGAGATAAACCAATTATAGTCCTGTACTAATCCTATCTGTTCGTCCTTAATCATCCGAAAAACAGAGGTAGAGCGAATGAGTAAACATTGCTCTCATAGAAAAAAATTGTTGTTTTTGGACAAACTCCATCAGGATTTAATGATCTACATTGCGAGAGAATATGACTTTGAAAATAATTTTAATACTATTTTTGAATATTTATTGTTGTCAACACGACTCTATAAAATATGAATTGCACGTATCATATAGGTGCGTGCGTTTATTAAATTTATTTTGTCTAGATTGCAGTACAGACGACCACGTGATTTGTTGATTTCATTGTGTTATCTTTATTTGATTTATGATTTTTTTCAAGGATTTCTTTAAGAAATGCATTTATATATACCCGTTTATGGACGTTCGTTGACCCATATTCGAAGAAACAGCGAGTTCATCTGGCATCTGACGTACTTCCATGGAAAAAAAAACGGGTTTTATATAAAAAAAAAATATTTCGATATTTTTATTAGCTATGGATAGTAATTTAGATCAGACGTTGGTATTTTTGTGTTTTATTTTACGCCAGAGTGAAAAAAAATCTGTGCCTTGGAAAGCCTTGACGATGTCGAGAGACGAACTCCATTCAACTAATAAAATATTTTTGACATTGCTTTTTTGTAAGAGTTTCTTCAATTTATTCATGCAAGTTTGTAATTGGAACATATGCTATTGACATGCTAATTATTGCTTAGAAAATACTCTCAACACATATAATCTATATATATTCTTATCCATAATGTTTCAAACAATGCCACCATCTTTTTGAATAATATGCATTAATGAACTAAAAAAGTCATCGATAACGTTTATTTTCTTAGGTGTGTTCCCGTTACGTAATTGAAAGAATTGCATTTATTAGTTCGCTAAGGTCGTTCGTCGACCCGCCGCTGCGTAATATGAAGCCTTCGTATTATTTCCCTGCAATTGCCGAGTTATGCACTCACGCCATATCTGGAAAATCGTGGTCCTACCGGAAACCAGGTCATTCCCGATCATGAAAACGTTACGCATTATAACTTACATACTATTTTCATTTGTTTTGTGCACTTTGGAATAGATTTTCATTGATTTCAATCTTTATAATTTGAATTATATTAACTGATTAACGTTTAAACATTTTACAATATGTTTACTTCAATCACAAATTATTTTCGTTCAATTGAATCGAATTCTGCGTTGTATGCAGGAGGCACATTTATTTTAACAATTTGAATGAGATGTTTAAAATTAAAAAAAAAAAAAAAAACACTTCACCCCTGACTGCTAACGTCTCAACTGTTGAAACGTCGATTTTACCGTATTGCTAGTTGATACCCGAAAATATATGAATTAACAGTAGTTAAAACCTTCTTGTACTCGCTAATTTTTGAGGTAACGCATTGCTTGATTTGTCCTGACAAACTCAAAAAGATTGTTTTAAACCAATATTATTCAACAGGGAGCGAGTTAAATGTTGTAATTATATAAAAAAAAATATTTTATATTGAAATTCCATCAGTATCTTCGGCCAATATCATAAATTACATAAATTTTCTATTTACATGTATGATTATTACTATTAAAATATACTATACGATGGATGAGATGCATACTTTGACTTTGAATTAGATAGTCGGTATATGTATCAATTCTTTTGTCTGTACTCGATATAATGGGATACCACTTGGTAATTTACCTTGCTTTGTATTCACTTGTAACTATATGGCGAGGAAGGCGTTGTATGCATGGACATGGAAAAATAGCTCTATCGCATGATAACGTTGCCTAGTATCGATATGAGTAACGAGCAACGTCTATGAAGTGCGAGGCTCGGGTTCATTAACTATTTAAACGCGGTTATGTTGGCACTCTGATGCAAGGTCCGCATAGGGCAGGGATACGAAACGGATATAAGTAATGAGTAAAATATTTTTCATAGCAATAACATTACATACTTATTTTATTGCTATTATGAGAAGATAATCGAAATCAACGATTGTCAATAATGTTCGTGACTACGATAATCGTTACTGATTTTGTTTTTTAAATAAAGATTAGTACTTAACCCCTCTCCGGAGAAAGAAATGTATGACTCGTAAATAACTTCCAATGAGTTCCTTCTTCAAGATCGGAGATGGGATAGGTGGAAAGAAATGTCACTGATATACATTTCTTTATCTACAATTCTGTATGTGATATATACATAGATAAATTTATTACTGTTTTAATTCTTGGAATCGATCTCGTGACCGAAAAAATTCACTAATTTTCTATTGTTAATTTCCTCGAGAAATCTATCATGTAAATAGAAGTATGCAATCTTACAAGACTATTTTTTTATCTCTTATTAATAATAAAGACGTTGTGTTTACGAGCCCTGCTCATAGAATGCATAATATTATCGGCCACGTGAAAACATACGTGCCTGGCAATATGCGCCTGCGCGATCCGCCATTCCTGCATCGGTGTTGGTGCACATCTGTGCGATTGTATGCGTGCGATTTGTGTACGTGTGCGCCCCCACTCTCCGGAATGACTCCCCGTGACACACTTTGGTGCTGTTGTCCTCGACAGGTACGTACTGGGAGCAGAGCCACCGCAGATTAGGGCAGGCGCGGCTCGGGGATTAATTTGAACACATAACTAAATAAAATAATAGCAACTAAAGTTGGAAATTCTAAACCGAACACCCCTATATACAATTATATTTCTATAGCTATTTTCGGCTTATTTCTTTTACAACCAGAAAAGAAACAAACACAAGAAGGAATAAGTCTAGTTATAAATCAATAATAGTAATTACTGAAACATTAACATTCAACAGTGTTTATATGCAGTATCCGATAGTTTATTGCTAAACGATTAAGTTAGATAGTTGTATTTCTCCATTATATGTAACTTAAATTTTTTCTTTACATAAATTACTTTTTTTCCTAAGAAAAAAACCAAAATTTCTTACTCAGTAAATAGAACACAACGTCCAGTCATATAATAATAAACTCTATGAATGACTACATCACTTTTCGTTTCATTCTATCACAGTTGTAGAGGATGGTAAACACAACGATCCATCATACCTTACCGTAATATTATAATTATAAATTTCAGTTAGTGCTCTTTACAGCACTCATTTAAATATTTGTGCAGCAAAGAAAAAAACCAGTTATCATAGTGTTATAAATATTGACATGTATCAAATATCTAGTCTTTGTTATCAATAATGTCCTTTTTATTTCTCAACAAGTATGTATAAAAGACTGAATTAGGTTAGATACAATTTGTAGATGGATCAATTTTACGGTTTTTTTTACGTGGTTCACTTTCATAAACGTGATCGATAAAACTTATGAAAATTCAATGATAATTTTCTTCGTATTGGCGGTGTGTTGATAAGCTGTGAAAGTAAAATGGATTTTATGAACGGGCCCAAAAGCATTATCTAATCTTGAAATCAGTCGGTTTGAGGAAACTTCACAATTATACTTTTCAATATGTTCGCCTTGTTTTCGTAGTAACTGACCCAAATAAAAATAATCCACTTGTAATTTATAATTCCGCTGAGTCTTGAATGACATCAATTTACTAAGAATTTATTACAATATATATGTATGTATATTTGAAAAGTCGTCATTAAAACCAGCACATGTGTTGCTATTGTTGCCATATGAAGGACTTGTGGAAAATAATTTATACACAAGTCCTGTTACAATTGTAGAACATTTTATATTCTTATCATCTTTAAACCTACATAATATTTCTATGAAAAATGTTAAATCAACGACATCCATAATTATTATTTTTACTGACATAAATTTCTCACGTCAATATTTTTCTCAGACAAAGATAAGTATTTTGCAAGATACGTTGATATTTCAATATACATTACAAAATATCGAAAGGGGAATCCTTGCAAGAAATATTGAAAACAAAGCCATACTCGCCGAATGAATCTGATCGTAATTTTCGGATAGTAGACTTCGACCGAATAACTTCATACCGACCATTTATTTTTGGCCATATTTATATACATATATATTCATAAATTATGAATACTATAAGACATAAGCTCCCAACCTTTTCGGGTGGCGACTCTTTTTTATAATGTGACCCACGACCCCATGCAATTGAAAAAGCCATTTATAATATGCTGACTAAATAACATGTCGCTTTAAAAAACATGTCGACAGCCACAGGTTGGGAACCCGGGCTATAAGACGTAACGTTGATTTACTTTGAAATCTAACTTTTGAAGTTATTCATTTACTACAATAAACCTAGTACTAAGTATTACTGAAGACTGATTATATTTTCACTAAGACTTTACTGGCTTCATATTTATTTATTTATTTATTTGGTAAATACACGTTACAAAAATCACAAATTTAAAAAAATAAGTTTATTGCTTTTGCAATGTCTAAATATTTTAAAAGAAAATATGAAAAAAGAAAATCAATTTATATTTGTATCTACTTTAAAAGTTATTGCATAATGTTCCGTGTAAACGGAACGATAATTTTATGACGAAAAGTCCACAAAATGCAGACTCAAGCAAAGTATAGCAAATAAGATACATAAATTATTCATTACATAATATTCCAAAATGGCAGCATAATAAAATAGGATTAGTCATGCATGGAAAATATTATTCATGGGAAGAATTACTTGCACCCTTTAAAGCAAGTTGTTATTAATATTTTCGATTGTTTCGGCGGTAATTTTGTGGAAGTTCATTTTAATATAAAATTTAAAATAATTTTATGTGGAAATAAATAAAAATTTAAATACGTAGAATAATCAAAGTTATTTTAAATTTTATATCAAGTTGTTATTGGTTTTGGCCGATTTGGAAATCATTCGATCGCTTCCAGTTTATATTTAACACAGAGAACTGAAAAAAATCTGCTGCAACGAGTGATTAGTCGCGGCACCAGGAAAACTCGCAATAAAATATGACGTATTGATGCAAGTTCACTTTCTCTAGTTTTAGGTTGTATTTGATTGCATTAGATGCATTTCCGCAATGTGATGCAGCTTCGTTCACTTCCGCTTTCGTATTTTTCGACTCTTCCTGATCTGGTTTCCCACAACCTTTTTTCATCGTACAGCAATCGATATTTTACCATTCTTCATATGTTTAAATATAACTGTAATAATGACTTAAGTTCTTATCTGTCATTTAACGTGGCCTAAGGGTTTATATGCGATTTAAATAAAGGAAGAACTGAATATCATTTTATTTTTACCTGGCAATACAGTATCGTATTAGAAGTAATGTCTAAGAGATTGCGTTCCCGGATTAAAATTAAATCTGATATTGGAGTCTCCTGTTTCATCTCCTTTGTCAAAAAATTAATATTATAATAGTAGAGTAAATTACAAAGAGCAATTTCGCAAAGTTACAGGTAGATTTTACGCAAGTAATTTCCCTAAGAATTGAAAAAAACGGAAAAAATAGTAAAAAAAAATATGTAACAATATACAGCATAATAATTCAACCATAATGACTCGTTTTTTTACATGTACAGCTAGCTACAATTGAGGAGGTAGAAAATACAAAAACTATCTAATTTATATTTTTTTAAATTTCATCTGTAATAAAATAGTTTATTATAAGTAATTCTCATTATTTGTAATATTTCTATACGTATAATAATATAATAATTCTACAAGCTTTATAAGGTATATAGTTGATAGCTATCTCGGCTTACGCCCTCATCAGAACTAATATATTTACCACTAGAGTTCTGATTTTTAGTTCTATTTATCCACCGTCTTATAACAGAGTTCTGCAAAGTGCAAAATCAAACAATGAAGCGAAAACTGTAAAATAAAAGTTGGATAATTTTTTATTCCATTTGGTATACTGTAAGTGACACGTGTTTTGACCCTAATATGATGTTGATATAAAAATCAAGAGTGGGTTGAACTATTTTTTTTCTACTGGACGCGAAGAGGTTAAGGACTGATTAAAGAATTTAAGAATTTTGTTTCCAGACGCAAAACCATTTTTCAGTTTTAAATCAGTTGGCGAATTAAAACAGAAAATGTTTTTTGTAATAAATTTCATGTATGGATTTGCAATAATTCAAGCGTCTGAAAATAGACAAATCTTATGAAAAAACCAAGTGGAGAGGGATCTATCGTCATAGTGTCTGATCGAAAATTCACTGTGGCACAACGCGATTTTTCCACTGCGACCGACTGTCAACAGGTCGACGAACTTTTTGCGCTTGCGTAAGACAGGGGCCTTGATTTTGGGATTGCGAACTTTACATTGGTAAGGGGTTAATTATTCTATTGCAAAATTGAATACATATAATTTGATTAATGATCATTTTTGAAGCATCTTAACATGTGATCGATAAATATTATTTTGAATAGTGAATAGATTTTTGTAAATAATAAAAACGAATTTATTTAGTTCTATTTCTACAATATGTTTATGATCAGGACCGGTTGCACTTATTGCAATCATTGTCAACTGATGATAATTCAGATTATTAAAAAAAATGTTATTACAGGGTGAAAAAATAGCAATGTATTTTAGTTCTACAAAATTATTTTTAACAAATATAGTTGATGGCTATTTCAGCTCACACCATCATCAGAACTATAGTTCTGACGATGGCGTGAGCCGAAATAGCTATCAACTATATAATGGAGTTCTACCAAGTGAATGCCAATTCAATCAATAAAAATGTTATTGTTAAAATATCATGCTTTTCCACCATTAAGTGACAGTTAACACCTTAAATAATAGTGAATAGGTAAAAAAAATCTTTAAGAATATATTTATTTCACGGCTGATAATATTAATAATAATTTAACATTTCTACCAGTGGGCCACTGATTTCAATTTGCTGCCCGTCGAGCGTCTTTCCAAGGTCCTTCCATACTATTATATTATTGCTAAACATTTCTTATTTTTTTGCTACCACTTATTTTTTGTATTTGAACATTCTCTATATTTTTAAGAGCCCCCCTCCCCCTCTCAGTCTCTCACTGTCTCTCTCTCTTTCTCATACTGCGTAAACAGTTAACAAGTATTGTTTGAAATTCAGGTGTTCTCATTAATAGTCGCAAATTTCGCTTGGTATGAGTTTTAACCGATATCACTTAATGATTAAATGCAATTAAATTATTATTCGTGAAATGAAAAATAATGGATAATTGTCCGTCGATTTTACTGTTATTTTTTATGAAAGTTTGGAATGCAGGAAGATATTTTGGTTTGACCGATACTTATGTTCAGATTTATTATAATGCTTTTCTTAATAACCGAATAAAATCAGATGGAAAGAAAAGTTATTTAAATTAAAGTTACATCAGATGCTAGTTGCACTGATTATAAATAACAATTTGTCCTTTAAAAAATCAGAAAGTAATAATAAAATATAATTGAGTTCTATGATTTCCCATATTTACATGTTCTATTTAATTATTTACGTATTTACTCATTAACGAAATATATACTAGCAAATCACAATATACATTTATACTTGTATTTTAAAATAGTTTTTTTTATGATTTATGTTTATTGATTACGTAGGTATTGAAAAGAGTAAAAGTGATTGGATTTGTAGTACCGCCCATTGTAAATCATATTGGAAAGTAAAATACTGTCAAATCAAATAAAAAGTAATAGTTTGGTATGAAAAACTACTACTAAAGAGGGCGTGAAGCGCTAAATTAAACATGAGATTGATAAACATTTTATTGTATTTAAAGATCAGCTGGCTGATGATAGATAAATAAAATGAAACAATAGGTGTTTAAATAATAAAATGTTTTATGAAAGTGAATTATTTCATTAACTAGATTATCGATATTTGCTTTTGAATTATACGTGCAAATATATTGTGCATTTTTATACAATGAAGTTTCACCAAGTTAATATTTCACTTTTAAGGTGTTAACTGTCACTTCTTGATGGAAAGGCATTATATTTTAAATAATAAAAACACATTTTTTTAGTACTTATTTCCACAATACAACACGATTGTGGAAATAAGTACTAAAAAAATGTGTTTTTATTATTTAAAAAAAAAAAAAAAAAGTTAATATTTATTCAATTCAATTCAACACTTATTAATTTTTATTTTATTGAAGTCATTTAACTCTTGAATAGTATATGAATTTATGGGACCGTTTTAATTATGAATTTTGTTTAGTCGGTTAAACATAACAATCTTTTAATTGACTTTTTGATTGTGCAAGGTTTGTACTTTTTTCAGGCTCCAAACTTGATGTCTTAATTGGTTCGATATTTAATAATTTTGAAAAAGCATTCAAAACAGTAACCCAAAGTAAAAAATAAAAGACATTATTATTTGTATGTCTAAAGACGCGTGTTTAGTCTATCTTTAATGTTTCTTTTAAATTTTTCCGAGAATATTTTGGCAAGGGATCACCAAATAATACTTTCGCTACTGGAAAATTTCCTACGTGAATTTAATTTCAATATTTTTGATTCATCGGGATTTTTCGTGTAGAAATCAACGGGTGTAGTTAGATATCTAAAATTGAAATACCATTCGACTTGAATTGATAGAAGTGACTTAAAAAAAAAAAATGTTTACGCATGGTATGTAATGCGTTCTCTTACTATTCAAACGTGATATTTAAATATTCGTTATCTGTCCTTGTCACGGAAACGATAATATGTTAAGTTAATAATTAATATTATGCAAATTACAGGCATTAATCACAATGCGTTGAATGCCTTATACTTGTTATGTAAAAAATTTATAAATTTTCTCACTGTTAGCGTATACTGTTGTTATTTCGGCAAACAGTAGATGAGTTGCGCCATATTGTATTTGTGTCGCCAACATGTTTAAAAAGTTGCGACACTCGAAAAGGTCGGGCAAGCTTTATTTTCTGACGACTTTATATTGTTGCTCTTGATCCTGAATAATAAAACACTCGACTCATTGAAAATATAATCTTGACCACAAAAATAATTGCATAATCAAAAATATACCAAAATTTTTAATTTTAATTAATATTATTCGATATGGTACGCACCCAATTGTGAGAATCGTAATGGATCGAAAGCTACATCTCTCTTCGTCTTGAAATAGGTAATAAGGTTTTGAGATCAACAACCTGTTGGATTGTATTTTACAGCCTTTATTTATTTGTGTTTTAATTTTTTTAAATTTATCTTCGGCCTAGTGATTATAAATTTATTAGATCACTATTCCGTCTTATCTAATGCTAGTTATTTACGTTTTATTAGTAAATCAAAATTATTATTACAGTTAAAAAAACGGTTCAATTAATATAGAATACTATTATAAATCAACCCAAAATACAATTCTTTACTGTGATAATTGATACTTTTGATAATCTCCAGTGTTTCAATAAATCACTAACATATCTTAATGTCAGCATACGTGGGAATTTTATGAGAAGAGGTATTTTTTTTCCGCCAATGACAATTATCAACAGTATTCAAGTAAATCCACAGTGCTTCAGATTCTGAGTGGAGGTACTGTGAAAATTTATGTAATGAAAGAAACTTTTAGAGCCACGGTGTCAGGAAGTTCAATCCGTTGGAGATTTATCTGTCGAGATCAGTGTACTCGGTGTAACAGTGGCTCTGTTCAGCTGCGCGGTTTCCCGTTGCGAACTGTGATGTACCGAGCTCGGAGTCGGGCGAAAGAGAAAGTGGCCGCGAGGTCTCACGCTTCGGCGATCGCACACTGCCTTCCGCCTCCCATAACTAATACCATTCTGTATCGAAGCAAGCACTAACGGTTGTCGCTATCTCACCAAATCGGCCATAGACAACTAGCACGGCTTAAAGATCTCTAATAAATGTATTGATTGAGTTAAGTTTCACTTGGCAGAACTTCATTTTAATAACAAGTCGTCGGCCTTTGTATTTTAGCGATGAGATCATAACCCTGAAGATCAAGAGGGTCTGGTTCTAGTCTCGACATTTTTTTTACCTTTTTTTTATAAATATCAAAATCTTGCGAATGCGAGTCATATAAAGTAGCTGTGTACATTGTCATCGAGTTTACCTTGTTTGATTTATCAGTTTCATATTATATAGATATTTTTTAACAACTTCAAAAAAAATGATAACTAAAAAAAATACTCCACAATAACTATTTAATACATACAATCGATAGTCATGAAATTTAAGGATTCCATTGTAAGGCTTGATTTGGCAAGCAGACAATGACAATTGACAAAGCTGATATATTGTATTCAGGTACTAAATCTTTTCGTAGAATTCAATTTTCGTAATACATAAATATTATCATTTTTTTTTTTGTATTTTGTGTTTACTAATAATTTATAATCATTCAAAACAGAACAAGTTCGAATGAATAGTTTTCTACGTTTTCTTAATAAATTAAAGGATTGAGAAATACTTAAATCATTAATTTTTATTTTTGATCATAAACCTTAAAACTTGATACCCACTATGAATAGCGAAAGTGACTAACTGCACTATGGTCATAAATTATTTTTCACAATAATTTCTCAATCAACCTGACATTTTTGTTCAAAATGTGACTTTGTAAATAAACGATTCATTTTTTATTGCTCACAGTTAGAAAAATTCAATTTTCAAAGCGCTCAAATAACAATTGCGTAAATTCCCGACGGTACAGAAGGCAATAATTTTATTGTATTCATTTTGATATAAGAAAAAATAAGTTTTTAAAATGTCGGTATTTTTCTATTGAAATATTTAACTCATGTGTTTTTTAACCGCTGTTGCATAATGGCAATACACTTCATAAAAAATCCTCCGCGAAAGATACAAAAGCAGCCAATGTTTTTCATGTGCGGAATTATGGATGCGCCAGTAAACAGTGCATCTGTGATTAGATGCGGCAGTCGGTGAATGCATTCCGCTCTCGATTTCATAATATCATTTTGATTGCGCAATACATTTCCTAGCATAATTTTGGACGGGTGATAATCGTTAAACCGAAAAAGAAATATTTTTTCTAGCAAAAAAAAAATGGAATATTGAAAGCTATAAAGTAAAAAACATTGTAAAGTTATTATCTTAATTGATAGTGACACATATTAACTATTAACTTACAACGTAAGTTCATTAATACGTATACAACAAACTTGAAAAAATCTAACTACACTACCGTGACGCCTTAGGGAAAAGTCTATGTCAATCTGTCTCATAACATAATAACAACATAACAGAGTTCATAACGTGATTTTACTGAGGCACGCTGCTTTCCGATAGACATAATATCGTTTTGCCAAACCACGAGGCTATAATATAACGAGTAGGCAGACACGATGAAAACTTTCACATTAGAGTTATGATATTATTTTATTACCTACGTCATAAACCAAAGGAAAAAATAAAGCCAGAGATCAAGCACTCTCGGCTAGATGTGTACATCGGTTGAAGTATAGAAACCCATTTTTTTTAAATTGTAAAATGAAAATTAATTTTATTTTTTATCATATTTTATAACACAATACACATGAATAAAATTTCTCTGCGTTCCTGTTGTGAAATGTGACCATGGGGGTGATAAGCGGTCGATTCGTGTGCTTATTGAGTATAACTGTGTATAGAGTGGGTGATGGTGTTTTGACTAGTAAATTAATTTTAAATCAAGACACATGTTTTTTCTTCTTAAAAATTCAAATAAAATTACCAACCGCTTAAAACTATTGAATATTATGCATATAATATAATAAATGGGCGTCAGGAGCAACCATTATCAACGAATACTAGAAGAATTTCAGAACATAATTTTTCTAACTGGTAACATTTTTTTAAACATCACAATAAGTAAGCGTAATTGAGTGACATAATATTGATACGACAAAAACATTTTGAGATAATTTATCAAATGATCATACAAGTCTGAATTAAAAGTTTGTTTCCTCTTTTATTTGGGTCTTTGATAACAAGTGAGCGTAAGTGATTTCTCAGGCCGAATTTCAAAAGTCGTTGCTACTACCCGAGTCCGGACTGCGGACTTGCACTTCACAAGCTCAGAGCTACGTTTTTTGCCGTTTGCCTTTATTGCGCAACTACATAAATGCGTTGCGGAGTTGGCCTCCACTGGTTTACGCCGACAAGTAATTCTCGTATTGGTATGAAAGTAGAAAAGTCTCAGTACTGCATTCCGTGTTGAAAACGAAACCATGACCCCGGAAAAGAACTGTAAAATCTAGATTAGTATTCTGATTAGTATCTCGATTTCAATATATATATGTAAATATATATCTTATTTTTATTTCAAATACATTTGATGTGTCTTGATTTTTTGACATGATTCATTTGTATACAATTTTACCAAGTTAAAACTTACAAACATAGTATTGTAAATATATACAATGTAATTTCTTATCCTGTTCAATAAATGTCTCAAATATTCATATACTAATACTGAAAATAAATCATAATGAGAACACCTGTTTTATTTTAGCCGAATATTTTTTATTCATTTGGGAGTATATTGTTTAACTATCGCATTTCAATAACGAATCGTGACAGCATCACGCGACACTTATGAAGAACGCTTTATTCGCAAACTTCCAGTAACGTGAAAATCTGTAGACTTATCCCAATAAATGATACACAGAAAACCGGAGGCAACTTGGTTGTCTGGGAATATGATGTTATCTTTTGAGGCATTCAGAAGATCTAATGTCACACCCGTCACTATGACAGAGAGTAGGCAATGTGTTGCTTCATATTATTCTACGCGAATGTCAAAGTATAAACGGAATTTGCTTAAAGTGCAACAGGAACAATAACATGACTGGATTGCTTAATAATAAAGTTTTTTTCTTGAATACTGATTCAAAATATAGATATCTATTCCATCACAGTTGAAATCCAGTGTAGTCCTAGCACGATTCGTAAGTTTGTTTATTTGAATACGTATCGTAAAAGAGTTTTAAACTATTTGAAAATCAGAAAGTTATTTGTTATAACGACCTTTTTTTATTAATTTTCTTTATTTTTGCAGCTTTTTTATAGAAATATATAAAATTAATTTGGTATTTAATGAAATACTGAATGGCATAAAATATACAACGCAGCGTTTTATTATAATAATTATAAACACAAGAAACGAATAAAATAACTTTTCTTCTCTAGTTCATCTGATGTAAAATAACTCGTATTAATATTTAAGAATTTTTTTATTATTTATGTATGTATACCGACACCACCGAAAAGGATCTGTCGATTCGTATAATATGTATCGATTTATAAATTTGTGCTCTAAGCCGATTGTGATTAATATATCGTAAAATAAATTAGAGAATATTGGTCAGTGCATTCCAAAGTTGGACCTATATTTACTCTAATTTTTGCATGTTTGTTTACTTCGACTGATATTCGAAAGTATAGAAAGAATTCCACGGTCACACAGAAGATGCATAAAACGATCTATCTTACATACATCTTCTATTACATTAGATTCAAAAAACAATGCTAAACATGATTAATATTAGTTAATGAATACTTGGTTTGTTCTTGTTCATTACTAGATGAAATATATATATTTTGTGTTGAAATTAAAGTTGAAATTCATACGTACATTTATGAATAATGGTGACACATAAATTGACGACTATCCGAAATGCCACTTGACCACAAAAACCGAAAACTGCGAAAAGCATAGATTCAACTATATTTTCATTTGAAGTCAATGACACCATTTCGAAAGTGGATTATTGTCATTAATTTTGTTCACACACAAATTATTATTCAATATTCGTTGCCAAAAACAACTCCGCGCTTATTCCTTTTCTAAATTTAATGGAAGATAAGTTTTCTGTCATATTGAAAAATCGATTCTTTTAAGTCATGATCTGATGTCATTCACAAAGACATGATTAGTGTTGAACGAAAATATTTTTTAATAATAGTGCTTACCTGACCAGTCACAATGACTGACTGGTATTATATACAGCTTGTTATACTTGCATCGAGTATATTTTAATAGCATTATTGGCTTAATCAAAGTATCAATTGATTAATTTTAACAAATTGAGAATCATTTGATTTTAATCTCTTAGAAGAAATTAGTGCTTCCATCATTAATGAATGCTAATTCAATAATTTTCACACAACCGCTTAGTGCGGAGAAAATTTTAAAAATATAAAAAAAAACATTTTGATAAAAACTTTAAAAAATTCCAAGGATAAAAAGATTTTTTCAAAATAAACTATATCTCAGGCTATATGGAATCATTGTATTCTTCTATTTTATTTTATTTTTGGCAGAGTGTTTGTGAGAAAGATATGCCATATACGGCAAAGAGAGACTGTCACGATTTCGGTGTAATAGCCACATTATCGACGTTTTGATGGAAAAGTTTAATTATTACGCTCAAATTATTTTTGTCTGTTTGGTAACTATTGGTATGGATGTTTGTGAGTCATATTCGACTTGCAGCGAGAAATATTGGATTGGTAATATTGTGATGTTGATTGATTGCAGCGGTTGTAATTTATCCATGTTTTAGATAACGGCAAGTCCGAATATCTCGGCTGTCTCAAAATCGTTAGCCCAGTCCCGACAGTGCCGCCCGAGAGTGAAAGTAAGTGGGGGAAACGCGCTCGGTCGTGACAGACGAAAAGTGAAAACGTCGAAATTCGCTCTTGAGTTTTACGAAATTCGTCGGTCGTCGAACCCGGCCCGCGGAAACGCTCCGGTGAAAGCAGCCGAAGCCATTGCCACCCGAATAGCGGCCGCGCAAACACTCCTTCACTCCGCCGCGTTACCAAAGTGCACAAAAAATTACCCATCGAATTGTTCGGCAAAGTGAAATTGGCCCGCCTGAGCGGTGCGCCCGTGTGCAGTGCAAAGTGCAACCGGAACGCGATATAGCGTCTAGGGGTGGACGTGTGGACAGTATGACTTCAGCTCTAGGTATGGCACCACCCCTGGATATTACACAAGCCTTAAATAACTGCACTGAACACATATCATGACAGCAGCATTGTAGTATCTTAATATCTTCGAAGTATATATATTATATATACACAAAATATATTGCAGCTATAAATAACATAAAATTTCAATAAGATAATAGAATTCCAAGAATCTTCATACGTCGCTGGTAATCAAGTAATATAATGACGAATCATATAAATTGTATTTATTAATTACTCTATTATGATAAAATACAACCAAAATAATGGTTAATTTTAAAGCGAGGGCAGTATTGAAAACTGTCGATCGAACCTGTGAAATCTGATCATTAAAATGTTGCATTCAGCATGATTCCAATAAGAACTATTGTTTTTACTACGATTCCTCGATTTTTACGTGTGGTCAATAGTCTATATTATACAAAATATTATTTTCTATATCCATTGATACCACTTATATAATATTCGACATAGTATATATAATTTTATTAAGAAATCAATTGTTCTAGCTACTGAATCGTTAAGGAATATCCAGTGCACTATCAAGAACATTTGTTAACTCACTTTCTTCGGCTTTGGCAATAATTTTTTCACTACGCAAATTTAGAGATGATTTGGTATCTGAAATATAGATTTTAGTGTCAAGATATTTAAATTATAATTTGAATGATTTGATTTCGATAAATTAAAAATATTCATGATGGAATGGATAAACCGTAATTGTCTATATGTATGGAATATCCAATCGTTTTATAAAATTTATCGTTGTAATATGACGGTGGTAATTTGATTCTTTATTTTTCAATGTATTTCAAAAATACTCCAAATGTCTTCGCGATTCGCCAATATTATTTTATGCATATATTATTGTATTGTATGTGCCATATCAATGTATTTAATTCTTACTTTCAAGGAATCGAATGCGAAACATACATTCAATATTTTAACCAGACTTATTCACTAAATAAGTTGAATAACTTTATATCATCATGTAATATAACTAATTCTTGGTGGTTATATATTTTCTGCTGTATAATAGACGAAATGGCACTCCGTCAGTTAAATTGAATTTGATAATACAATTTTAAAAAAATAGGAAATCGTGTATTTCGAGTCGTAAACTTTAAATTGTTAAGATGTTCTAACACCAGAAACAAGACCCCAGATAGTTATGTAACGATAGCCTGTATTTGTTTCAGATTGCACTTTCGATGCATTTGATTGATTTTCATTCTAGAGAGTAGAGAGTAGTTTGTTGCATAATCTATTTTATAATATTACGATCGCTCTTAGATCTTGCTCTTGCGGACGAATTTTAAAAAATTAAGACATTGGATGGCACCTTTCACTTACCACTATAACTCCACTCTGCTTTGAACGGATGCAAATGTACAGTAAATAGTTGTTAGCAGTGATAACTATTGTTGTTTTAAATCTTGTCATTCGACAGTTGTACATATTTCTATTTCTATAGCCTACTTTATTACCTAAACTTCATCTTAATGAAGTTATTCCACAAAATCTCCACAAATATGGATGGATATGAAAATTCTTATCAAAAAACCTGTTCACCATTTCCAGTCTCTTAGTCCTGTTAATATTTTTCATGTCTTGAGCCCAACGATAAAAGTAAATAATTAATTTTTTTGTTGTGTAAGGAAATAATAACTATGTTGACAGTTGAGTTAGTCGTAATCTTAACTGTATTTAAAAGATACTTAAAAATTATAAGCAGAATATATACTAGATTTTTTTTATGTTATTAAGTAAAATACTTCATTTATGGGCACCGAATATTTTTAACGTTTAAAATATCAATAATTTTATGGCGAAAATGATTTTTTTTACTTTTTAAATTTTGCTGTTAACCCGTTCCAAACAGAACTGTGTGAAGGATATTTTACGAACAATCTTATTGTTAAAAAATCTTTAACACAAAAGAAAGCTTAAGCGCGAAAGCTTAAACATTGTTAACACTCCTATATCTTTCAGTATCAACTATCAACACGCTTCAATCAACCGTCTCAACTCTTGAGACGTTAGCAGTCAGAGCGTTAATTAATATATTATATTTATAATTATTTGAATTCAGTTTATTGTTTTTCTGATGAGACAACATGTGTTCACTTTTGGATTTTTAATGTTTTTATGATAAACTTTAAATGAGTAATATAGTTTTTTTGATATTTTTTATTCACTAAGGTTAACACAGATTGGTGTTAGTGGTAAAAAAACTAAGTTAGTCATGTTAAATTTATATTTATAAATAACCTTACACTGGAGTAGTTAAAGGCCAGTCACGTACTCAACCATTCAATAATTGAAGATCGCTTAAATTTAATATCAAACGTAAAACCACTCTAAATTCATCGTGTAAAATGAATAGAATAAGGGCCGGCTGATAAAAAATGAATGGCTTCGTTCAAAACATCGCGTATGTCATTCAGAGATATTTTTAAAACATTTGTAGATATTTTATTGCAAATTTATCAGTAATTTTGTTTTATTGTATCCTCTATCATGTCTATGGATATTGCGGTGTATAATTTTAGCTAAAAACATTTTTTAATGTTCAGGCATTTAATAATCGAATTGATAGATTCTTTAATCCGAAAATGCCCTCTTTTTTATAAAGAATGTCTAAAATCGCAAAAATATATATTTTGAATTAAGTACGAAACTTCAAAAGAGAGTTAGGGTTGTTCTTTCAACTGTTTCTTCACTAAACATCGCCCATTAGTTTTTACGTATGCCTAAATAAAGTATATTCTTAATTTAACTCCATTGATTGGTAGAATATTCATATGAAAGGAGACTACACTTTCTACATTTATTAAAATAAAAAAAGTTTTTCTTTCGCTTAAAAAATAAAATACTTGTCCAATAAAATGTCACGAAGAAATCCGAATAAAATTCCTAAGGCCATAGTTTAAAATCATCTACTAGTAAGATTCGGTATCGCTGCATTGCCATATTCAGAAAACGAGATAACCGCTCTTTACAAAACATTCTTTAAAAGAAATTTTGGCTCACAAGGTCTAGAGATCAACTCGCTATGACGTTTTGAATTGAATTTAATATTATTATAAGTGTGACGCGATATATCGTGAAAGTTTTTTTTTATTGCTTTCGAGTTTACTTTCGTTTCGAACCAGTGTGACCAACTTCACGTCATTATTGTTATATAGTATTTTTTAGACTGCATCAAGGTTCGATATGGAAAATAATGTACGAACCGTAACGCTTAATAGTTAAATTAAAAATTAGCGATATGTGTTTCACCAATTTTTTCCATAAAAATACATCAATGTAATTTACAGTTTTGAATTTAACTGTAATACTATACAATCATGTGGGACTTTGAGGCTTAAGCTGACAAAAATTATTTTTATTCGATATTTCTTATTATTAACTAGATATAATATATTATTTCCAGATTTCTCATTATTATGTATTTTATCAGCAAGTTAATATTAAAAGCTTTTATTTGCGAAAAAAAATATGTCTTGTTTATACTAATTTAAAGTTACAGTGATAAAGCTGCATAAAAATTTGCTTTATTTGAGAAAATAATCATAAATAGTATATATTATATCATGTATTTTAATTTTTTATGTAACTCAAAAGTTGTAAAACTAACTTATCAGTAACAGTACGATTATTTTTTATATCTATCGGAATATCGAACACAAGAGTCAAAAAATGTGAAATCCCGGTAAATCACAGCACATCCATGCGAGTATATATAATTTATTTACATTCGTGTGGTCTACTACCCGAATATTATCTGTCTACGAGGAGTGTCTACGCCGCGCGTTGTATACGTATACATATTTAGGTCGACCACCTGTTGAATCATCGTAAGTGACTTTAACGGGAATGCAAGACAGAAACTTTCGGTGGTTGAAATTTAATACTCATAATCAGAATCATTACAGAGATTACAATTTGGTACCATATAAAATATTGAATGTATAATAGACGTTAAAAACAAATGCATTGAAAATCATCTCACTGAAAACAAAACTGCGAGAATTTGTGTATATTCGATTTGAAACAAATTTTGAAAATTATAGTGTTAACCTTTAAAAGCCTCAAAGATGGCAGTAAAGATTGTTATTTAGATAGTAAATTTTATTATAGCATTCGGTTGGCATTTTTATTCAACTCTACTAAACTTTCACCAGTTTCCGTTGTATAGTGTGGATATACGTGAAAAGATTAACCAGATATGAGCGACAAAATAAAAATATGTTTGTTTGGATGAAACGTATATTCAATGCAATAAGAAGTTTTTTGATATAATATGTTTATCGATCGATAATCATGATAAAATATAAATATATTTCTTTAGATACTGTGCTATAAATATTTTATGTTTTCATTTCAAAAACAGTTCTAAAAAACTAACTCATAAATATCGACTAAATATAGACCCATTTCTGGATTAACTTATTTGATAAATGTATTAAAATCTGTATTTTTATTAATTTAATTCAGATATATGTTCAGTCTTTAATGGCGAGAATTGAAATATCATTACTCACAAAATACCGGCAAATGTATGTAATCAAAATAAAGTTAGGTTCTTGAATTTCAGCGAATATCTATTCGTATTATCAATGCTTTCTGTGATTTTATATAATACATGTATGACGCATTTGGATTGTGCATCAGTCAGCTTTCGTGAGACAATACATTCAGAGCCGGAAGTGAATACGTAACATATAAATATCTCGTTAACAATGGCTGTCTAATAAAAGAACCATTCTCGATTGTTTTGTATCAAGGAAAGTTATTCAAATCGTCTATAAATATCGGTTTTTATGCTGTAGTAAGAAGATATACGGTATTAATTGTTATTTAAAATCGTTAAGGATAGCTATTTATAATGACGTTGCAGGTATTGCAGCACTACTGAATATAAGAAAGAATTGTTATTGAAAAGAAATAAGTAGATAAATCATAATGTATCAGCAAATTTGCCCCTTGAAAGCAGTCGTCAACGTATCAAAATATTTTTTATTCGATCTGGTAACTAATAAATCTGCTTAGAATAGATAATCCGCTTTATAAATTGTATACACATTTCGGTGAAAGGAAAACATTTTTTTTTATTAAACTCTTAAAGCGCAAACTTTCTAATAATTAAGGCTTAAAATGATTGTATCTCTTAAAAAGGAAATAGTATAAATGCTATTGTATATTATTACATTTGTTAGCTTAGAACCCAAAGTTCACACATTGATATTATGTATTATAATTTGTTTATTGTAGGGAAACGAAATATATTTTCTTTTATCAAATGTTTTTATATCCCTCTTCGACACAATTTGTTAAAAAATTTAAACCCTAATAGATGAATTTTGAATCTATATCGATTTAGTTCATTCCGGTTTCCTCACTTTCGAACATTTGTCACGCGGTTGTTATGATAAGTTATCAATTATCTTTTCATTCTTCATCGTGTCTGATTTCGTATCATTTGATTTGCATAAATAATGAGTATACGAAAATATGAAAAATAATCTTTTATGTGCGCTAAAGACATATTAATTAGTAATCCTCGAAAGGAGAACCTAATGAACAACAATATCGTAATATACCAGCATTTTATTTTGTCATATATAAAGAATATAGATTCTAAAAAAATCGTACGAGACATTCAAAGATTCAGTAAAACACTTTCGATACATTATCCATTACGTTATAAATTTAAAAAATAAGCCAAAAATCGTTTTATGAAAATAAATGTTATTGTATGTAATCAATTTAATTATACGACGAGCGTTATAAATATATATATATATATATGTATATATATATGTATTACATCTATTTGTCTCAACGAATATTTAGTCAGGGTGACCAGGTCTCGAGGCCTTGGCGGAACAATGTCAATATCGGAGCGAAGGTAAACCGACCCTGCATACTCCAAAGCTGTTCCAATCAACTTTAAATATATTTCCAATAACCGAAAATATTAAATAAATATAATGTATGAAAATGTCTCAAGTACAAGAATTACAATACCGTTTCAGTGTAGCATGAATTTTGTCTATAGTAAGTCAGTAATCACGTCGCTATCTATTTTCGTGTATGAATATGTGGTTTTTTTTAAACTAGTTAATTATGATTCTTATAATTATATCTACCAAATTATTGTTGTATTTTTAAAATAATAATAGTCTTTAATCCATTGTTTAGATGAAAACCCCGACCTAGCTAGCAATGGTAAAAACTAAACGATTTTTTATTTAAACGTTTCTTTGCTTGGAAGAGAATTGACGCCACTTACTTTAGCAATTTTAAATTGTTTTATTCCGTTGATCACATAAATGGAATCTTGCAGATGCAGTTATTACTTTGTTAATATAAGTTTTTCATTCTCAAATTGATCAAGTATGAAATTATTTTTGCATTTATTGTATTTAATACGAGAAAAATATTATGTAACTAATTTCATTGTAAAAAAAAATTTAAGCCAATTTTATCACAGAACCTTAATCTTTTATACATTGGTAGTAAAATTTTATGATTGAATGGTTTGAATACTTAGATAGAAATTTAAATGTTTTAAATTTAGTTTTACGTAAGCACTATTAATACGGTTAATATTAAGCATTTGTGAAATTTATCATTTTAATGGGTGTCTTTTACTAATTCGTAAAAAAAATATAAGATATCGGTACTTCTTTGATTTATGTCCTATGCAATTCAAGTTGAAACAAAGCGTTTCTGGTTCAGAAACAAAGTATGGATAACAACAATGTAACATCAGGGAGAGGGGAGCGTAGGTACCTGTTTCTACAGATTGAACACATTCGCCTTGACGCCAAGAATTTTACATCTAAATGTTAAGGTTCTTTATCGAGGCCGAGACAACGTTATTCATTATTCAAATTAAAATATATACTAACGATACCACCAGGTTTTCGAATAGTAGATGTATATATATACATAATATAATGCAATATATACGATTAATTTTGGATTATATTGTCACATTGATCGAGATATTTGTAAAAATTAGGAGCTTCCTTACATGTTTCAGTCATATCCACTCTCAGGGTGGAGTATATATCGTCTCTAATGAATATAATGTAGACTGTATGGAGAAAGGAAAGGAATTATTATTAGTTAATCGCTTTTTTTATAATCCTTTTGGGTCTGGTTTTGATAGTGCAGAAACATCAAAAGCATCCATACCTTTATTTATGAATGTGTAAATCTATTTGAAATATCAAATGATGAAACTTTCAGTTCTATTCCTAGATTCGAGCCCATGACTCGATAACTGGAAAAACACAGCAGTTTTATCTGCAAGGATTATTTATGTACATTTTTCACGGCTTATATGTATATAATAAATATTGAAAATATTATATTGTTTCGCCGTAACATAAAAAGCTTACTTAATTAATGCATAAGGATTATGCATTAAGTAAATTATAAAGGTATATTTTTAAGAGAAATTAAGACATGAATGTTGTCAGTCAATAATTCTTCATCTAATTTTTTATGAATATTGAAAACCTCAGCGTTATTCATAGTTTTTAGTTTAATTGTTGAAAAATCAATTCCCTCCTAGTAAAACAAACCTAATATTGTCGACTCATTGGCATATCAAGTTTTCATCATTATTTCTTGGTCATAATCTTTTATTGTAAACCAAAACTTTGTATTGTGACAATGCGATGAAATCCAGTTTTACCACACCATAAAAAAACTGCGCATTTGTACACACATTATTTTCGATAGCTCGTTTATGTAAATATGAATTCAAAAATCACACTTATTCAGTTCGACATGCGTGTCATCACTCAGTGCCGTCACTTTGAAAATTTAACAATAACAATTATCCACCAGAAAAACTCGGTCAGCTAACTGTAAAATTATAATAATCTAAACGTCAAACCAGTTTTCTGCGAACAGGAAACTGCATTACCGACCGAGTAAGCGCTCTAGCAAAATGGACAGATACTACTTGCCTACCACTAAATTACTGATTTCCGGTACAATAGCGACAGCACCGCGGAGAGATTACGAAATACTTTTTTTTACATGGCATCATTATAATAACGTAATTATGTAGTATTTTTAAGTCTGTATCTAGCTGCAGGCGAGCCGAAGCACGGTCACTTTCTCATTTCAAATATCTAATAACAATATTATCATTATTGTGTCACGGAAATGCAATTATTTATTACCGTATTCTTAATGTTTTACAGCAGAGGAAGTACTTTCATTAAACCCTGCCTCAACCAATTCGTTTTTTTAATACGACGTCACCTTCATTATATAAGATATTTTATTTACATCGAAAATAATACGGTATGATATTACATTTAATTTTAAATATTTACCATTTGAGGAGTATGGGTATGTATGTGTGTCCAAGCATTTTATTATCTAGTATTCATTGCGATTCACAATTGAATTGTTATTTCTTTAGATATGAATTCTGCTTTTATATATATATATCAGTCATAATTGGCAGTCATCTTATTTTTACAATTTGTTAAAATGAGCATTAGAATATTGTAAAAAGTTTCATATTTGGAAATATTAACATCTGTTTTCTTTGACCGTTAAAAATATAAAGATGCAACTACTTAACAAGAATCAATTTACTTTAATAGACAACTGCATTCCAACAGATGAATATATCTAGTATTGAAGTGGAAATAAAGGGTTTTAGATTAGTATTATAGTAGGGAGTCAATCGAAGTTATTTCATTTACATTTAAAATATGCGTTGAGGTTCTAAAAATATATATTATTGAAATAATCAGTAATAACGCTCATACATTAGATCCGTTACAAAAAATATTTTATGTAATAATAGTATAAAAAATGTACAAAAAATATTTTAGTTTAAAAAAAAACAATAAATATATAAACAGTGTCGCCCCTAGATATGTTGTCGACGTACCTAGTATTGAGTAGGTCGACTCTCATTTTCTATCAAAACCAGCTTGGTCGAGAAGCGAATATGTGTATTGTGTACTGAGTGGGATTTTTTACCGTTGCAGCATTCACGTATCGCTGGCAGCTATTTCCAACGTGTGAGGCAATCACACAAAAATGTCGGTCTTAAAACGTGAATTACCTACTCTAAGGTATATTTTTTTTCGATTGATACCATAGATGCCGATTTGTATTGTCATATGTCTATTTTAATAATATTTAATTGATATTGATCAGTAACATAAATTTACCTGTGCCGATGTTTCCTTATGTTTTAATCACACATTAATGTATAAAACATATTGGAAAACACAATCAAAATGATTCTTTGTATAGAAAATAAACAACGAAAAAATAAAATTATCGTAAGAGTTATTAATTTTCCCTTCTTAAGAGAATCGTGTGAAACCGAAAGAGCTGTTAGTAACAATAAATAATTTATGCAGAATTCATTATTTACCAAAAAATCTGGTTTGTGTTCAAATTGTATTCTCAACGCCAATAGTTTTAATTTATCTTTGAATTTATTGTCAAATGCCCATTTCTATCATATTTTGAAAGGGGCGAAGAAGTAAAACATATTTTATTTCTGGATATTCATCAATTATTTGAAAATAAAGTCATTGTACTCAATAATACACTGCATTTATAAATATTTCGTTGAAGAAGGTTCCTCTAACGAAAAAAGTTTGTGCATCAAGAGCTTATGAAAAGCAAACCGGGCGTAAAATAAGATTCATGCAGCACGACACTTCCCGTTATGCTGTCTGTCTAGCAAGTGAGAGTTGTAAGTTCGTGAGCGAACCACTTTTTACATCGTCTTACTGTAGATGGTGTAGCCACTGGGCTACGGGAAGAACCGTTATTTTACTATAACAAAACGTCTAGTCGCATACTACACTGTGTTTTTTTTAAGAGATTTTTTTTCATAAAAGAATCTCAACGCTGTTAATTCGTTGATACTGTCTTTCAAATAGCACCACTTTTAACAATTGTTTCACACTTTCCTTGCGAGAAAATTGCTGATTTTAACATATAAAGATACACATCACAGTGAAAAGATTAATAATACTCTTGCTAGGAAATAAATTTTATATCAACACTGATGTTGAAACAGATTCAAATGTATATGTTTAGTATAAAAATTCTGGATTGGTTCAGACAGCCAACGTATTAACGTAAAGATTAACGTTAATAATATTCAATTAATAAATGCTATTTCCTATAATTCAATTTTATAATCATTTTGCTTAACACATATATTTCTTTTATACGAAATAAGATTCGAAAAGGAAAAACAATGTCATTATACACACCCATTATATTTTTAACTGGAAAAGCAGCATATTTCAGGTATTTTCTTATTCTTATGGCGAATTTTTAACTAATTTTGTTATTGTAAATATATTATGATATTTTCAATAGCATTTAATTTATTTGACATGAAACAAATAAAAACTTTAAAGCAAATTTTTGTTTAAAAATATATTTTATATTATAATAACACATATTTCAATAAGTCACTTTCATTCTGTTATATTTAGAAACCTATTCATATTATTTTGAATTATTATTGAATTAAAAGAAAGTTATACTCCTCCCTTGATTTATTTAAATCCATTATAGTATAGGACCTTTATTAGTGCTGGAATGTAGACAAAACGAGAAGGCCAATAACCCTTACGTAAACCATCATTAGTAGGTATTATGATTACAAGAATCCGAAAAGTGGTTCATGACTGTTTCACTACTAAATCGTGCGATTCTCTTTCGATATAATTACATATTTATCTCGGTATACACCGTCAGATTTTTCTGTTGGCGTGACCAGATGAACATTATATATATAATAATAAATTGGGAAGGATGAGTTATTTGAAAATTGTATATCCTTTATTTGGATTTAACGCATTTTAGAAGTTAATGTAAGGTTTTTAATCGTAAAAATACGATTTCCAAATAAAATATGTTATTCTTAAACGTTGTTATATTACTTGTGTCAGTGATTCATAGTTTCAATACTCTTGTAAATATCAAAATCCACCATTATTTTTTTATTGGTAAATAAGCGATAGAATTATTTTGGGTGAAACTACACCTGTGAAGCCTAAATCTGTCTTTATCTTTTCAAGTGTTTTTCACTTAAAGATTTGTTGTTCCAGAACCTCTCTCTATATAATCATTACTTCTATTTTTTCATTCATTGTTATTTTATTATATATGTACGTTACAAATGGCTAATAAAACATGTTTTCTTCGGCAAGTATAAGTAATTATCCATAGTTATGTATAAACATTGGATACTGTATGTTAACTTTGAGTAATTTTAGACTGCGAATATCCGTTGTTGTGTGTCTGAGTCGAGTTATAATAATATAGTTTGTTGTGTAATCAAAATTGCTTTACTGACAGCCAACTAGCAACATTGCATCGCTTTGCGCGTCATTATTTCATTCCAGCAAAGTCGAGAGTGAAAGTTGAGCTAGGCTTAGATGAAGAGAAAGAAGTAGACGTGAGAAGTAGGAAGTTGACTTGCTATGAATGTCGTGCGAGCATGAATAATTTATCAGGTATAGCTATGATTTACAGCTGTCAACTCTAAGAAGGTAATCAGATACTTCTTTTATAAAAATAAAAGGGAAAACAAAACTATTCTTCGCTAATGGGGTTTATTTAACGGATTCATTTGTTCTTGACTCTATTTCTTTTACATATTATTTTTTCATAAGCTGATATAGCGTCAGATACCGCGTTTATTATTTTAAAAGAATAAAAAAACTTACCGGCTATGTTTTTAGATAATTTTTTGTAAATGTGCAAAATATTTATGTTTCAATGTATCTAAAAATGTTCTCAAGCTATAATCGTAGTATCTAATTTAATTTTGATTTAAACTTTTTTTAAATCAAAAATGGTTTTCATTCATAATGTTATTTTTATAAGTAGTACTTGACACTTAAATATTCAAATTCATTAAATGATAGTAACTTATTCAGATGCAATTTTTAAATAATCTGTATTTCTGGAAATAGTCACATACGTTATATTCAATCATAACTAGATCGTTTATTCGATATGATAATCGTTGTCGGATGTCGCGAAGCCCTGTTTGATATTCTCTTAATTTCCGTTATTGATGTTCTGAAAACGTTTTCATTTTTCACACGATATGCGATAAGCAAAGGTTTTGAATTTCGTGTTTTTTTATAAGTCCACTGAAAAATTTATCACTAACCAAAATGTTTAAAATCTTACCGATTTTATCTACCAATATTATTAAGTTATATGAAAACCTTCCAGAAATTATAACTGATGAAATGACGAAAAACCTGAAAAAAGTCAAAAAAGGCTTAAAAAATAACAAGAGGTAAGCCATTTGATTTTTATTAATATATTGAAAGGTATCTAATCTTTAGTTTTATAATAAATATTTCATTTATGATATCGAATGAGGATGATTAATATAATTTCAAAAAAAAAAAAAATTTGTTGCAACGTACAATTCCACAATGTTTATCACTCACGAGCCGACTTACGCTTTTCGGCATATTCATGACTTATTACATCCTTGTCCGATGCTTTGAGATATTGAAAAACGAAACCCGGGTAGGGAGTGATACAAATTGTGAAAATTGCAACAATTCACAATTTTTGTAACAAATATTTCGTTCACGAATAGTTTGATGTCAGTCAAATTGTTTATATAATTGTAAATATGTTCTTCATTCATATTTATATTTCCCGATCACAGACCTTCGTGTGGCAATGACAATGAAAGAATTTATTATTTTCCCCTTGACCACAAAGAATAATTAAATTTATGCAATATGCTAAAAATAAATGAAGGGTGAGTCGTCACGGTTGGACGGTTCAAAAAAATGGGCTTCTTTTTGCAGAAGAGCAAGAATAACAAATTAAGCTTAATTTTTGTTTTAAATTTCAAAATTAATATTTTATGAAATAATATGATTTCTGAATCAGGAGTTTTGTGCACAACTATAATATATCGAATTGAATCGTTTTTATAAGACATCAAAAAAATCTATGAACTACTATTGTTCTTGCGCTAGTTATTATTTGTCAATAATAAATTTTTGATTCTCTGAAAACATAAATACTACTACTTTTCATTATAAACTTGAAAACTCGAAAGTTATTTTACTGTTTGCATCGTAAAAGTATGTAATCGATGACATTGTAATGTGATATTGCGTATTCGATATCGTGACGTTTGACAGCTATCGAAAGGAATTTACCGAAAAAATAATAAAAACTAAGCTTCAAGGATCTCGTTTACGCCTAAGGTCAAGGTCACGACATTGACCACGTGTCCTTGAATTAGATGGAACAAAACTTTTCGGCACAGAAGGCGCATATTATTTTCAATGACCCTACCAAGGACACGTCCTTGATTTAACTTAAATTTTTGGATGTTTGACATTGATCATTCAAGGAGGTGTACTCTATAATTACCACTTCTGCGGGTGATAACAGATAGTTTAGTCCTTTTTAAAACTCCAATTAAAATATATTTCTATGACTATCGACCGCCAGTGGCTGATATTGTAACTACAACTATATATTTCTCTTCAACTCTATTTTTTCTAAGATCCTTTGACACAATGATCGTGCCTATTTTTTAAAATACTACTTATTTATAAATCCTCAGCAACTAAACAACATTCATCGAATCATTCTAAAACACACTAAAGTAATCATTTTTTTTCTAAGCCTTTAACTGTAAAATAAAATTTTTAAACATAAAATCACATCTTTCTTTCAGCGCCAATTAATAGTTTATGACTTAGGACGCCTAGCTGTTTAATTTAGAATCATCTTTGGTTCATATTCTGAATTTATACAGTGATAAGCGGATTAGCCATACTGGGGTTTAAATATATTACATGAATTCCCCCCAGACTGTTTCGTCGATTGATGAATAACTTGAGGTTATCTGGTTGAAAACTTTGTGATTTCATTAAGATTAGGTTTATTTTTAACAATACTGTAAATTGTTAAAATTCAATAAAACTATTATTTCAAACATTTTGATTTTTCTAAGTCAATTAGACTTCATTCTACAGTACATTACTGTTGGAATATCTTACATTTTTAAAACAGCACAAAAGTTTTTAAAAGGTTTACAACAAATGGCGATCGTTAAATTTTGCCATCTTATTAAAAATATCTACTTCAATGCTTTAATTTAGTAGTTACATTGAGCAGGATATAATAATGAAAAATCACATAATTACGATCGTGGTTGTTCTGTTTAGCTAGACGTCGCCGTTAGATATTGGACACCTCTATCTTTTTTGAAATGTTCATACTACGTGTAGGAAATGTGAATTTATTGTTCAAAATAGATTTTTTTTTTTTAAATAATAAAAACACATTTTCTTAGTACTTATTTCCACAATATATTTTTTGATCAGGACCGGTTTCGCTCATCGCGAGCATTATCAACTAATGCTAAAAAATGTGTTTTTATTATTTAAAATATCATGCCTTTCCATCAAGAAGTGACAGTTAACACCTTAAAAGTGAGATGTTTTTAATGTGACATTTGAAAAAAAAATTATTATGAACGCAAAATCAGAAGAACTAACGACATCTGTAGTGTCATTTGACGGATTTAGTCCATAAATTGTGAAAATAATAAACAAAGTAACATGCATCTGGTGTTAAAATAAAACAAATGAAAAGTTTTTTCAAACTGCATATTATCATTAAAAGCGATAGAATTTTCAGACAACAAGTGAGAAGTGATTGAGGAATGTTGCCTTTGATAAAAAGTTGGTAAACGCGTTTATTATATTTTGAAGTAAAAACGTGTTTTACATCATTTATTGCTTGTTTTCCTCATGCAATGTACAATATTTATCACAAAATATACAATATAAAAGCGGAGTAATGTAACAGTAGAAGGCCGAGTATCAACCTACCTTTCGCTATACGGCGGTGATGTTCAGCGGTTATCTTATTGGAGTATTCTCCATAAATAACGACGCATTGCGATTGAGATACATGTTGTCAGTATGCAGTATGCAGTAGTAGGGAAATCACTTTTTTACAGTTGTAGTGTCGTCAGTAAAGTTGTCAATGTTGTCATGACCCAAAAACGTTGACATTATCCATAGTCGGTGTGTAAAATGCGATCGTAAATATTCACTACTTATCTCAAATAATGATAAATAAACAACACACACAGTTCCACAAACAAACATTCCGTTTCGTTTGCTCTATTAAAAATGAATTGAGTGAGCTATCTAAGAATATGGTAACAAGAAAAGCGTCGTTTTAACTGTTGAATAAAGAAATTTATTTTATATATATTATCGAAAATGTTATAAAAAAATGTCTATCTTTATTATTCCATCGGTTGTGTTACGAGGTGTCCGCAAGCATCTTCAGACTTCAACCTATGATATAATAAAGTAAAAATATACATTTATTTAAAATAATTTCTGCAGTGGCGCCGAACCAATCGAAACTGATACATATTTTTAAACCGCATGTAATCACCAAAATATTAAAAAAATAGACGCATCGAGTTAATATTTATTAATCAATATATATTCAGTCTTCCAGTTACGTAGAGTAAGAATAATTTTTGTAAAATAACCATATAATTATTCTACTGTTATAACTGCGTTAAAAATAGCGCTAAGATGAAATTATGATAGCTGTTGTATATATATGACAGTTCATTTATATAAACGTACAAAAATTAAATAAAACTCATACGCGCAGTTTATCATTTTTATCATATTGAAAGATTGAATGATATTCTTTAGAAATAAAATAGTTTTTTGGAAAGTTACATAAGTCACCACCGATCGACTCGAGAATATGACAATGGAAGCTATATATGAAATATTTGTTAATCATATCTTCTTTCAGATTACTCAATAGATTTTCATCATTTAAAATACGAAGCAATAACCATGTTTCCGCCACGTTACGTAAAAATAATAACTTGGAAAATGATATTTTCAGCGTATCTTTGTGGATTTTTTTTTAATACAATCAAAATTGGCAACTTCCCTTATTGATAACAGTCTGATGATGCATCTTAAAGAAGTCAAACATGTGGAATATTTCGAAATATACTAAGATTTTGAATTTATTCAAAAAATAGTCGCTCAGAAAATTTTGAGATGATAGTTTTATTATTCACTTTTAAGATATTAACTGTCACTTCTTGGTGGTTATATTTTAAATAATAAAAACTCATTGTAAGTATTATTTTCACAATATATTTTACGATTATTAACAACTGAGCCAGCGATGACCGGAACCGGTCGTGATTATAAAATATATTATAGAAATAGTATTAAAATATGTGTTTTTATTATTAAAAAGAATATAGTTTTATTGCAGTTATTTTACAATCCATAGACTTTCCGTTTAAAATAATTGAATACACATATGCCCAAGATTGGTAGCGTGAGTGGTTTAATATTTGTGAAAATTTTTATATGCATCAGAATTTAGATAAACAATTAGAATATAACTAGAACTTTCTACTACATATTTCACCGTTAAAAAAAAATTTCAAGAGTCTCTACGGAGTCGCTATTTTATGGATGATGAGGATATCAAAAATTATTCATAATTATGAGAGCAAAATATTTATCGGTCATTTAAAAATAATAAATAATATAGAAATAATTTATCTGGCGGCAAAAAGTCGTCATACTATTAATATATGTATACATATAAATATATAATCTATTACAATAAATAAATTATCAATGATTGTTCTTTAATAAGGATATTTTGTTTCAGGAATTATGACACTGACCCGCGGCCCCTGTGACCTGGACAACATGAGCTTGTTCCAAGACCTCAAGCTGAAGAGAAGGAAGGTCGACTCCAGGTGCAGTAGTGACGGTCGGTTTCGCTTATCCTCAAATAGTTATATACGCGCTCTTATTATTTGATAGTGCCTACCAATTACAATTACGCAGAATATTTGATTCCAATGGATAAAATTTCAGGAAAATAAAGCATTGATATTTTATTTTTATTTCATCTCCAGTATAATTTTCCAACAATTAAAAATTACCCACGAATTATCCTATTACTACTATCCTATCACTATTTCCATAAATTGATAAAATTATCATATTTTTTAGCCGAAATACATTTTTCACTCGATGATGGTTCAAATACTTTTCATTCTTTATGATGACCATTGAGTATTTAACTAAAAAATGAATTTGTGGACATTTGTCTTTAGCTACCAAAAACGGTAGACATTTATCGATTTTTAACTATTGTATACATTAATTTAATTTGTTGAATTTAGGAAAAAATTGTTGATTCGAGTCATGTTTTGGGGTTTGTTATGATATTTGTAGCTTTCATTTAGATGTTTGTGTATGTATAGAAAGTAACAATTCTCTTACCGATATCAAGATATATACTGTGTTCTAATCTTATGAAGTTTGCTTAGAAATTTCGCCATGTCACGTATGTAATACTTTTATACTCCTTCCAGTTGGTTTATTGAGAGTTCGTTACCATTTTACCTTGGCGAAACACATCTACAAACCAACGCTGGCTGTGATGATTTGAAATATTTATTTGTTAATTTAAAACATTGCTCTTATATTAGGAAGTTATTTTTTAAAATGTAGTTGGCGACTGACTCAATAACGACAACAAAATAGTTTTTACAATGTTTGATACTTATAGAATTGCCATCAAGGATTCTAGTATCTCGGCTTTTTCCAGGATTTTGAAAGTATTGATTTCAATTTAATTGAATAATTTAGAAAAGTAGAGGAAATACGCTACAGTCTTTAAATCGATTTAATATAAAACATGAATAGTTTCTACGGTGATATTATGCTTATACTAATTCCACAATTTTATAACTAAAAGTTGAAAAAGATCAAGGTTTATGAAATCAAATATTCACACTTCATTTAAAATCATCGTTTAGATCATGTATGAAAAAATCTGTAAAGAAAAGCCAACATTTTCTGACTGCACATTACATAATATTTTCATTTATTTTTTGCGGGCGTCCATACATGTATATTTAAACAAGGGCTGTCGAACCGGAGTAACCTAGATATCTATATGTATGTCGTAGTAGTCGCTACGCCGCGATACGTTTATGCCAAGAAAATTATTGGGCCAAAGATTTAAATTTAAAAAAAAACAATGCACTGGTTTTGTTGCATTTTAAACAGATTTAACGGTATATAAAATTATCAATGTTAGAATTAGGTCCACTATGTAAAGATAAAATTTGATATTCATTAAAGCTGACACAGGTATAGTAAAATCTCAATATAACGAGCTTCTATCGAATTTTAATATTATTCAAATATCATTGTGTTGGTC
The DNA here is from genome assembly GCA_028555115.1 of Himalopsyche japonica. Lineage (NCBI taxonomy): Eukaryota > Metazoa > Arthropoda > Insecta > Trichoptera > Rhyacophilidae > Himalopsyche > Himalopsyche japonica. Next base: position 765,329 of record JAHFWJ010000538.1, on the reverse strand, counting down.
TACAAAATATTCATGCTTAAATTCATAAAACCATCTCCCATAAGCAATATTCTGCATATAAAAATAAATAAAAGTTTTAAGCCGAGTCGACCGATAGTTTGTCATTCATATATATATCCCATGCACATATTTTTTTATTTCTCATCCTATTTTTTCTCTATTGATGAGAATATTGTATATATTTGTAATGTTTTTACACATTATTTTTTGTTTTAATAGTCTTAATTGACATACATTAATTTGAAGAATTATGCTTATAATTCTGTTCACGTCAAAAAACTCGAGCTGCAACTAAAATTGATTAGAGCCACATTTAATTCAGTTTGAATCGTCTAACAATCGTTTCTAAAGAAATGCCACGCATTAAATGTATTAAACATTCGGCATCACTCTCAGGCTCATAAATCTCATGGTAATCGTGTTCTGCGATTCGCTGATGACTATCTGAAGGATGAAACATTTGAAAGGGAGCTGGTATGACTTGCAAGTAAGCGAAAGCAAGGAGACTTTATCAAAAAATGAATAATCTTAATACGTTATTTCCATATAAGGAACCCATATTCCCTGGAAAAATAATTCTCGTTACTGGAAGTGGTAATTACAAAGCTTGAGCATATGCAATCATTTAAAGCTTTACATAAGAAGTGAATAATTTAATACATATTAAATATTAAGATATAATCATATAATAGTTCAATAGAGGTGAGGGTCGTGAGGGTAATAGCAGAGCATTCTCATACATATTTTTTTGATATATTTAATATTTACATATTGAAAAAACTATTAAAGTAAAAAAATAAAACTATTATTACAGGCCCTCACTTGTTTCATGTTTAACTTTACTCTTATGAAATATATTTTAGTATGTGACTTTTCGACTGCAGATATTTGGTAAACATAATTTTAATATCTGATTCTCTCAAAATCCATTCTTTTTTCAAACGTAGTTGCTTTAATTTCAATCACTTTATTTGAAAGCTACAAGTTTATTCACAATATTTTACAATTTTCTGACGCAATATTTCATGATGCTTGAGCGCGCCATTGCCGCCAGAATGCAGTGAATAACCCGCCTTGACACGGTGAAGTATACAGATGAAGTTTATTGTTATGTATAAGTGCAAACTTTATGTCTCCGTTTTTCGACTCTTAAATGGCAGTTATAGAAGTTAATTGAGTGGGTTTGTAGTATGACTTCATTGAAAAGAATTTACATTTGATTCGTCTATCAATTTTCTCAGTATTTTCATTGCAAAAAAGAATTTAATTCACGTAAAAATACCTTTTATTTAGTGATGGGGACCTAGTTAAACCTCATACATGAGTAAATATTTTTTGAATCGAACTTAGTCAAATTTAACGCCAATGTGGGGCCAATATTGTTTCATAATTTAATATGTAAAATTTTTAGTGAAAAACAGTAATGGCGACCACTTATATCATACAAACTATCATATCCAGTTATAAAATGCTTGAACAAAAATATAGCAATTTACAACATTTCCGCTCTTCATCCATTTTTCGTTACGTGATTAAACAAAAATATTGTTTTTTGAAATCAATTAAATTGAATCTTTCGTTACTTTTGTATTCTAGGTTTTGATTTTGGCACTCACAGCGAGCGTTATTGATTTTATTCGTTTTCTATATATCAAGTGTGTTTTGATATTGATATATTTACTATACACAATCAACAAATAATATGAATAATTAAATATTCCTTACTTGATTTTTTTTTATTTAATCCAACACTGTCGCGTAATTAAAATTTTTAGAACATTATTAAAAAAACGATCTTCTTTTCTTTGATAACTTTCAATAATTTGTTTATTATTGCACATTGAAAATGGAAGAATATGATCTACATTTTTTATTGATTGATAATAGTTTGTATACTACAAATGCATTTTCGTATCGATTTACATTTATTTATTACAACCAGCTTAACTTCTTGCAATTTACTGCACATAATGACGAAATATTATAATATAAGTGTTCTTTATACTAATTTTGTGAATGAAGTTTTTATGCGCATTTTCTTTCGCTCAGTATGTGTAGTAGTCAAATAGCACGCGCGGAAAACTTCATGAGGTGTCCGTGATTAATGTTTTGAAGGCAGACATTATACGTCGTATTTTCTCCCACCAAACCTCAAAATTATTGAGTTTATAGGCGGGAAAGAGCCTTGCAGTTGTTTACGTCATCGCATGGCAACCTTTTTATTTTTATATGCCATTTTTTGACATATTATTTTACATTCTCATAAATGTGATTGAATCGATATATTTAATTATTTGAAATCAAATAATACAACTGTCACTCTACTTAAAAATGCGAGAATATATATATGTACATAGTATTCTTTCTGAAGTCCACATTTAAAATATAATATTAAAACACATTTATTTTCATTTACATATTCCCAATAATTTGTTTTTATTTTTCTGAATAATATTAGAATAAATTATTTTATTACAATAAAATCAAGAATATTGAAATTCCTGGTTGTATTTGAAATCTAGAGATGTATTTGTAATTCTATGACTAGAATCATTTCAAAACTTCTTTTACAATATTTTAAATAATGTACGACAATATACACTGTATGCATTTATATTTTCCTTTTTATACTTAGACCTCATCGGAAATACTTGAAATCGATATTATGAGAAGATTTCTGCTATAGCATTAATATCATTTCAATTTTACCTGCTCAAATATATTTATGGCCCAGACATATCGTTAAGAATATACCTCCAATGTATTCTAACGACGCTAGTTAATATTATATTTTCGTTGCATGAGTCATCCGCAGTGCCAAATGTTCTTCAAGACTGATATTCAGCCAGCGGTATAGTACGTTCGAGTTTCATGTCCGTCGTTTGTTTCGCAACTAGTGTTTTTGCGTTTGCCAGTTTACATTTGCCGACCTCGGATCCTTGACATTTTGTCTAACACATTGGCAACGAGCGAATGTTGAACTTATAATAAAATATCATTTCGTCATCCAGCATCAAATGAATTTAGCTACCGCTTTAAATGGATGAAAACTCTACCGAAACGTATTCCTCGATATCACCACATTAGTAATTTCAATAGATTTCTTCATAATCGGAAAATGTTCTATTTGTTGGCTCGGATTTTCCACACTCAAACGATTCTTATAAAGCAGATTTGCATACTCATCTTTATTTATTGATAAATTTACTGAAACTTTTTTTAATTAATTTATGATATCGACTGAAGGTGCTTGATGGAATTTCAATATCAAATTTGAATTGTTACAACTTTGTACGATTCCACATGTGTTGTCACTAATGTCCTGGGTTTCGCCTTTCGACATCTTCATGCTTTCTATCACACGGATGAAACAGAACTGACAAATTTGAACTGACCATTTTTGATTGTTGAACAAACAATATTTTTCTCCGCTGCTTCTTTTTCTGTATAATAATTTTATTCCTGTTTTACTACAGCTCTATTATTTTATCACTTAATCGTTCATCCATCATTATAATTTCAAAGTACTCGTACATTGTAAAGACCAGCACTGCTACTTATAGCAGACCCATTAAACTAAACGATATATTAGCATTAAATTAAATGGTACGCCTTGATAATTATAAGGTGATAAAAGAAAATATATTTAGTCATTGTATTATATTTATTACATCACTTTATATTTTGTTATACATCATACATATCATAGCATCTTCTCTCTTCTTCTTTTTTATATTATTTTATTGTCACATCATATGAAGATCAATTCATTATGGTGCTATGTTATTCCGTTCGACGAAAAAAAATCCTTGATTTTTTAAATGTTTGATTTATATGATAACTGTCATTTTGATTACAAAATTATGTCACAATGAACATGAAAAATAGACCGAAATAAATATCGATACATAATTGTGTAGTAAAATATCGAACCGGAAATGGTGTGACTAGAATTTATAGAAAAAAAATATACGTCTAGTTGTGAACGTGTTAAAATTGCGTTTCAAAGAACAACGCATAAAAAATTTTGTTATTGAAAACATTTCTCTTGGAATAGGCCCAGCTCGTTCAGTCTAGTTTTGTTGTGATCAAGAAAAGATCGCAGCGCGATTTCGGCACACTTCCGCGTTGCATCCTTCTCCCGTAGTTGCGATTCCAGACTGTCGTCTATCCCGCGTTCCATTCACTGGATTAGTCTCGTAGATTTTCTACATCGCGTGAAAAATGTAAATGTTTATCTTATTTATGGCATGCATTATAGTGAGTGATATGTTTAAATATAAAAATGATTCAAGTGAAAGTGTTTTGCCGAGTGGCTAATGAATGACCGGCGATGCAGGGTGTATTTATCACGTTTAAAAATTATGACTACAGTGACATCTGTTGCCAAATATATATGTCGATATGAAATTGTTTTTTATAATAATTTGAAAAAGTGAAGGAGGTGTTTGGTTGCCAATGGAGGATTATGTACTTGCAAGGCCCCAAACACAATATGGAAGCGCTAGTTTTCGAATACTACAAAAGCGTTTTTTCATAATCTTTATATAAAATATCATTAGGTATCATACATAAATCACTATCAATATCGATGGCGCTTCAACGAAAGCAAAAATTTCATTAATTATTTATTCGAAAAAAACAATTCTTGCGATATTATTAGAATAAAATAAAATACTGAATTGATAATATCTGATGCCTGGAGATTTAAAGGCCCCGAACGGGCATCTCTTGTGCTTTCGGGATAATCCACCACTGTCGTGCTTGGCGGTAATGAAGGATTTGTTGCGATGAATATAAAAGATATGTAGGTAACAAAAATATATTTTATGACGATTTTACACTCGATATTTCAAATTGCGGTCCGTGGCAAAGTGCGGGAATTCATTCATAGCATGATTGTGTTCGCCTTTCGGATATGAAAAATATTCTACAGGTTGATATTAATCGCTTACAACTAAATATAATAAATTTGAACTGTTGAAACTTTGCACATTTCCACATGTTTTATTACATACGACTTAGGTTTTGCCTTTCGGCATCTTCATCACAATGATCCTATAGAACTGGCACACAATAAATATTTTGCATCTATTATATCATAGAGTAATACACCGGAAAAATATAGACCCTAAGGCTAGGAGCTAAATATACAATATCTGAAAAAATTTTAATGTCCACTGATTTGATTATAATGACATTCAATTTTAAAAATAATAATTGTACACACAATACAGCTAATGATTTTGTGATGAAAAGGTTTTTACAATTATGAATTAAGATTAAAATGCCATTGTGCTATTAGATAGGGGGCCTACATATTTTATTTAAAAATGGTGGGGTACAGCGGGATTAACATCTGGTGGCATAGTGTATGACTTAAATTTATCATATTGTCATTGAGCTATTCTCTAATGAGGGTAAGAGGGAATAAGGAAGGATAAATTTTTCGTTTAGGATAGACATTGAAATTAATTGAGCTTTTGATTTTATTATATTTTTTTCACACTCAAATATTGTTGAACCAAAAGGTTTCACATAGCAAAAATGCAGCATCTTTTTTTTTTTTTTTGAATAATTATGATTATATAAGTCACTTAATTCCAAGATACTTAAAATGTGATACATTAAACTGTTCTGTTTACTATTAAAATATGGTATATATTTCACCATTTTCTTGGATATAAAATAGCTCACGTTAGCTCATTTGCATAATTTTTAATAGTTAGTTTTTAGTCTTGTGCATTTTTTTACTAATAATTTTACAATCATTAAATAATATTACAGCTGCGATAACGACCATTTTTTTGATTGATAATACACAAAAGAATTACAGTGTGTTAATAGTTAAAAGAAATGTTTTGCGATGTCGATGTCAAATTCTTAGACGATGCATTATTCTGTATTACAGAAAAAAATCAAAACTAACTAAATAAATAACATTACATTTTACAATAAATTTTATACACTTAATGTATTTTTAAGCTAACTTACTATTAATATATTCCGGGTTATTGGGTCATCATCTTTTTTATAAGAATAATCTCATTTTAAATGACTTCGTTTATTGATATTGAATTCATTTTTATTGTGTAGGTGGCCGCTAAAGCGAATCTAAACGCTAATTTCAAAAAGATATGAGCTCTAATCGACTAGACAAACTCAATTAGGTGGAAGTGTGAAATTTAGTATTTAACACGTGTTTGTAATGTAATTTTTAAATTCTTTCCACGGTTGCAGAAATAATCTGAGTTTTAGTTAGCAGTATTTAAGAATAAGTACATATGGAATAGATACATCCACAAGAATTTAAAAGTATATAAAATATGAGTACAACAGGAGACGAGCTGAAATAAACTATTTTCACTGGTTTCTAATAATAATGTTTCTCTGCAGGCGAATCGGTGGCGGACACGAGCACCTCCTCGCCGGACCTGGTGCCGCTGTCGCCGCGGATGGCGTACGAGGGCCGCGGGTCTCCCGAAGGCAGGGCGGGCGAGGGAGTCGGCCCCCCGCCACCGGCGCCTCCCGGACCCGGCCCGCCAACGTCTCAGCAACAACAACAGCAACAACAGCAGCAACAACAGCAGCAGCAACAGCAGCAGCAACAGCAGCAGCAACAGCAGCAGCAGCACCAGCATCAACAACAGCAACAACAACAGCAGCAACAACAACAGCAGCAACAGCAACAACAGCAGCAACAACAGCAGCAGCAGCAACAACAGCAACAACAGCAGCAACAACAACAAGAACAACAGCAGCAGGAACAGCAGTTGCAGCAGCAATCGCAACATCAACAGCAGCAACACCAACAACAGTCGCAGCAGTCGCAGCACCAACAACAGGGAGTCATCAGATCTCTTGCGTCATGTTCGGTTATCAAATGCGAAGGTACTCCCAGGGAACTTCTCAACATGAACAATTTCCCGATTAAAAGAGAACCGCAGGGCCTTAACATGCAAGGGATGAACATGAGCAGTCCTAGACCCAGAGGGCCTCCTCCTCAAATAATACCGATATCGGCGCAGCAGCACCAGATGTGGATGCAGGCAAACAGAATCAATGGGGTCAAGCCCGAATTGATAGGTGGAAATTTTCCGCCCAGCGGAATGATGGTGCACGAACAGAGAACGCCAAGAAACACCCCTACGGTCATAATGGGTGAATCCGGTGGAGTGAGAACGATGTTCTGGTCTCCCGCAACTCCAACGCAAGTTCCCGCACAGAGTGAGAGTCCCTCGTCCGCCAGCGGACCCTCGAGAAGTCCTAGACCCTCTTTACCCCCTGCGTCCGATGAGTCGGCGGCACACCTCCTCCTCGGGTTAGGCGGAAGCCCCCATGGACCTCTGAACATGGAACGTCTTTGGGCTGGAGATCTGTCGCAGCTTCCTCCCGCACAGCAGTTACATGCGTTGAATCTCAGTGCTGCGAATGCGGCTGGGCCTCCTTTGGGGGGTCTAGCGCCACCTTTAAAATCTTTAGTGTACGCTCCTCCAGAACCGCCCCCTCCACCCGACGAAGACGATCAACCCATGATTTGTATGATATGCGAGGACAAGGCAACTGGTTTACATTACGGTATTATCACGTGTGAGGGTTGCAAAGGGTTCTTCAAAAGAACTGTTCAAAACAGACGAGTTTATACGTGTGTGGCTGATGGGACTTGTGAAATTACGAAAGCGCAACGAAATAGGTGTCAGTACTGTCGGTTTAAAAAGTGTATCGAACAAGGGATGGTTTTACAAGGTAACAAATTATTCTAAATGTTTTACTATTTTTATCTTTAGCAGTCGACTAGAAAACTTTTCTTTCATTGTTTCTTATACGTTGCTTACAATCTTTATTGTTTTTTAAAAAAATTCCGTTCATTCGCGATTCGTAATGAAGACCTTTTTTTAAAGTACACAACATGAAGAAAAATCTTTATCAACAATACTTATAATATTAAATAATGAATGCAAACAGTTATGAATTAAAATATACTACATTCTAAAATAGCAATACCGTATTGTACATATTACCACAATCTGTTTTTATCATTTTTTGACTTCACAAATATATAATGTACACGTTGAACGTGATTTTAGACAACATTATGTCAAAAAATCAAACTCCGATACCACTTTTATCAAGTGGAATTTGTTTCAAATGGTTATCAGACAAACGGTGAAAAATCAAAAAAAAACATTTGTGATTTATTCATAATCTATATGAAGTAGATTCATAAACAATAAAATATTAAATCAACATGTAATTTAATTTGTTTTGATGAATATGTTGATTTCTCACCGGACTGTTACAAACAATTTATTTCTACAGCGTTAAAATAATTGTTGGAAAATTCACAGCTGTCAGAGAAGACCGGATGCCGGGCGGTCGAAACAGCGGCGCCGTTTACAACCTCTATAAAGTAAAGTACAAAAAGCACAAGAAATCTGCGCAGAAGGGCGGTGCAGCGAACGCACAGCTCGGTACTAACATGCAGGGATCATACCCGGGTCGATCTGAACCGCTCGCTAACGGAACCATTCTTAAAACGGCCTTAACGAATCCCAGCGAAATAGTTCATTTAAGACAGAGACTAGATAGCGCCGTCAGTTCATCGTCGAGTAGAGAACGAGACGTCTGGGAGAGAGAAAGATTAGTTCCGGTTGAAAGAGCGGCGCAAATGATCCAAGCTCTCATAGACTGCGACGCGATGGAGGACATAGCGACAGTGCAGCATTTACCTGACCTTTTAGAGGACAAATCAGAGATCGGTGATAAGTTGTGCAAGATTGGCGATTCGATCGTGCACAAGATGGTAGCTTGGACGAAAAAGCTTCCGTTTATCTTGGAGATCCCGATGAAGATCCACTCGAAGCTGTTGATGGATAAGTGGCACGAAATCTCTGTTCTGACTACAGCCGCCTACCAAGCCATGCACGGGAAGAATGCGCCTTCACATCATGTGAATCACGGAGATCAGGAATCTGAATTGACACAAGAGGTGAGTTTAATGACTTATTTATATTAATTAATTCCTTAGTGCTTAGAAATAAACCTTTTAAGGATTATAAATATTATTTATTTATAATTATATTCTTCAGTGAAAGTTTTATACTCGATAAATTTAAATATATCATTAAAGTCATATGTTTGAGTTTACCTAATGAAGATTCCTTGATTAAATCTATCGTATGAATAAGCATTCAATTTTAATAAAATTCCTCAGAATGTTGATCAAAAAATATTTCCAGTCTAATAAACGCAAAATTTCCATTTCTACGTATTGTTTCGTTCGAAAGGCTGTCGATCGGAAGCTATATTGTAAGATTGGTGAATGAATCCATTGCTACTGGCAACCGAAAATTTTGACACGTGTTTCTCCGGAAATTTCCAAATATAGGTCAGTTAAATTTATATTTCACCGCTGTAGTTAGGCACTCTAGGCAGGGAGGGAAAGTATGCACAAGACTTCCGCTCGCAGCTTTTCATAGGATTTGAAATACAACTTAACACGGCACGCAAAGCCGGTATCGCAATTGGAAAGTTTTCTTCGCAAAATAAAACCATATTGAACTAAATATATATAACGATTTTTTAGCTTTTTTATTAGTCTTATCATCACAATAGTGTGTTGTTAGATGGGCTATCGATCGACCTGAATCTTAGTTTAGCTAAAGGCCTTTGGATCCATTATTAAAGAAAATGAGTACCATAATCTGCCGTTAGACATTTTTTTATTCCGTAGTCTCATTTCTTTGTAACAAATTAATATAATTTTCTTCATAAATTAGAAAAGAATATAATAACGAGCATGTTAGTTGAAATGATTTTTGTTTGAATTTTTAAATTTTTTAAACGTTACATCTTAAAATAGTCCGTGTTATATGTGACTTTTCATCACGGCTTATTCAATTTCTATCTTTATTTAAATTCTTCTTCTAGATCTTTGAAATTTTAACATAAAACTATTTAAACTGTTTATACCACGTTGATTATTATTACATAGGGACGCTGCTTAGATCTCACAATAAAATATTTATTTAAATTTCTTTGACTTCTATAAATTAACCAAATTTGTCGCTTAATTAAAAAAACTGATGTTTCCAATTTTTTATAAAAGGTTTATTCTTTTAATTTAAAAAAAATACATACTTCAGTGTAAAATGGTGCCGAAATTTGGTTTGCCAGTTATTTATGTAAAGACTCCGATAAATTTGATTAACTACAGATAATAGTAATTTTTCATGTAATCTATGATAAACTGTCATATCACCTAGTCCCTTAATGCCACAGAATTAGCAGTTTATTTAACGAATTAGTTACCCATTTTACTATGTCGCTTTTATCCCGCAGAGGCTTTATAAGTTTCTTGCTTTGATATGAGACAAAATTCTTTAATATATTTTTTCGTTGGACTTCGATTTAATAAAAGTTCGATATCATTAAAAAAACTATTGATTAAACATCGTCGATCCTTTGATATTAGTAACATTCGTATTCATGATAACAATCACAGTAAATCATATAGCTAATCAATCACAGTAAATCATATACTTCATTTTTGAATCTCATAGACCAATTAATCTCCATATTTTCGACTATTTATTGGTTTTCTTCATTAATTTAAAAAGTTAGCATATTATATATAAACGTCATAAACACTTCAAAGGGATTAATAAATAATTGTGAAATAAAATTACGCCATCAAACGTTATCCTATTGGTTAGAGCGAAGTCACGTTTCCATAATGTGTCCCAACATTGCCAGCGCGGCGCCGTCTTTAAAAAGCCCAGCAGGGTCGCATCAGGACTATGACCTGCAGTCACCCCAATCGATAGCTATATGGGTCACCCCCTCCGCCTTGAAACCGCCCTCCGGCCTCCCCGACACGGTGGATCGTCACGTCACAGGGCACCTGACTAACTTCTCGTTAACTCGGGTCTATAACCGGGTACAACATTGCTTTATCTAATCCGGGGCTTGGATGGCATCGAAGATTATTTGTTGAGGTAGATTGTGAGGGTGAGTTTGAACTTCAAAAAAAAAATCGCCAGCGTATTCACCCTCTGAATTCAAACGTTTCACAAGTGATTAAATATGGACATAAGGTTTTATCAGTCATATGATCAATATGTTTATATGATTTATTAACTATCATTTGCGAACTAATTAATAATTTTTATTTATAATTAATTAATAACGTATATTTTATTGAATTGGCACTAAATTGGTAGACTCCATTATAATACGGTAAAATTAACAAATTATTTATATCTACTAATACTAATTGGGTTTATTTAATTTCTTTGAATTTTTGTTAATCTTTATAAACTTAGATTAGGATTAGGTGAGGTGATATATTGTCCATCATTTCGTGAACAGTATATATAGAATAGCATGGATTTATTTTTAATCATAATTCTGACGGTAACAAAGCTGAAATAGCTATCGACAAGCACATCTAAAATTTTATAGGACTAAATTCTTCGACATTATTAATAATCAATGAATTTGAGTACGTTTAATGATAGTTATATATTATTGTTAATTAATATCGTTCCGTATGTATTCCAAATGGCCTTATGCTAATATATGGACTTTCTTGGAGGAAGCATAACAAGCATTTGATTAAAATAATAAATGTATTGTCATAATTCTTCTTAGGTTATTAGAATTTCATATACACCGCGCATCTAAGTATTATTGTGTTGTAAATGTACACGTAATAACCGATAGTACAATTTAAATACAATAGACTCTGTTTCATAGGAAGAGAGTAAAGTATACAACAATTTGTTTTATCCATCGGTATATTAAGTTTTAAATGTTACTATAGGTGAACGCGAATCTTAGAACTCTTCAAACCTGCCTGACGACGCTGATGGGACGCCCGATCACGATGGAGCAGCTCAGATTAGACGTGGGCCTGGTCGTTGAAAGGATGACACAAATCACCATCATGTTCAGACGGATCAAGCTCCGAATGGAAGAATACGTCTGTCTGAAGGTCTACATTCTCCTGAACAACGGTAAGTTTTTGCATAATACATAACGTCGCATCACCCTGGAAATATTCAGTAACGAGAAAATCCGAACCAAGTTTTTACTCTTTTTGTGAAATAATAATAAAACAAAACTGTAAATTTGATCGATTTTTCACGACGAATGTTAACTACGTAAAAACGTTATCACTTACACGTCGCTGTAGAAATTATTAAAACTATTTATATTTTACTTTCGTGGTGTCGTCTTCGTTTAAAAAATAATCAAAATAATTTATTCACATAGCTGCATCATGAGATTATTATAAAATATTCCAAAACATTCAAAAACATAAAAGCGAAAAAAAATCAAACTAGGTCCGAACCTAATATGACGATTCATAATAAGTTCTTAAAGGCTATTTCAATTTGCTAATATAACAGTTATTATTTTACGATATAATCAAGAAAAACATTTTATCGGTTTGTCAGAGATGATGAGTCAGTCAAGTTAATATGTAATCAAATATTGTGCTCTGTTTTAGGTACATAAGTACATTCTCTCTTTGCAATAAAACTTCTGCAAGTGATTGGGTACAGACTGTCTGTTAGGCCAACTCTCACGAGTCTATTACGTATAGTTTTTCAGACTTTATCAGTTGTGTTGGGCTTGTTTTTTTAATTTTTTTGGTAAACATTGATTGACCGAATGTTTTTGATTCCAAAATTTGACCGGTAAACTCACGGACAAATAATTACTTATTTGCAATTTTCAGCGAATCAGTGCGGTTATGCAACTCACATATCGCAATTTCTGCACGCGATGCACAGTCAGTTAAAACAAGACGTGGCAATGGAAATGGATGCATAGATAATAGATGCATGTAGAAACTGAAAATACGATCTACATCTTAGATGAATACAAATCAGAGGAGCGGGTTCGTTTCATTAGGAAGTGTAAAATGTTTCGGTCGGCCACGTTCGTTTGCGCAACCTGCTTTGTGACGTCATTGTAGAAAGTGTTCACGACGTTGTAGCGGCTCAGGAGTGATACGGACGTGCAAAGCGCTCATGTATATATTATTTAACCTTATTTATATGTTAATTATGTATATATGATTGAATTTGTCGCGTTCACAGATCCATTGCACTACTCTCTAATTTGAGAATGGATTCTTTCGCTGCACAAGGTTGAGTCAACAATGTACGTGCGTAGCACAGCCTTCTCACTCTAAATCTATCTAATTTGTTATTTGTCTAATTGTTACAACTTTGTACGATTCCACATGTTTTGTCACTAACGACCCGAGTTTCGCCTTTCGACATCTTCGGGCATTCTATCACACGGATGCAACAGAACTGACGTACGATAAACAGTTAGCATCGTCTATATACCAAAGATATTAATTACAGGAAAAACACAAACCCTAGGCAAATAGTAAATGGCAGATAAGACAAAATTCATAATATTAATCTAATAATAATTAACACAATTGCCTGTGATAATTTTCATTACATAAGATACAACTATAATGGATTGCATGCCTGGATTTTTAATTACGTACGCAAGTTCAACTTTCGGTGATTAAATATCGTTACCGTACCATTTAAATAAAAAAAATGTCTACGCAATACATAATGTAAAATTTCAGCTTCTCGTTATGAAAAATATAAAATATGTTTACATGTAAATAGTAATTGATTTTTTTGATAAATATTATATAAATATTACTTCGTGTGCACTGAGTAGTTAATTGCTGGTGTTTATTTTTGAACTAGCATTTAAATTCAAAAATATATTTCATTTTAGGCGCTGAATGATTATTTCACATTCAAGTGGTGATGAAAATATCAATTCGTAGTTTGAATTAATTATTTGTTTCGTGTCATCTTGTTTTCAATAATGTCATACGTTGAATCAATTTTATAGATATATATATATATATATATATATACACTCATTAATATAGATTGTGAAGTGCTTACTATAAATTGTAATAATGGCAATCCAGTTGTACACTCATCAGCAGTTTCTTCGATACATTCAACAATTCACCTTTACCTCGAAGATTAATAGATGACTCATAGAAAAATCACCAGACGATACTTAAATAATTAATCTGCCAGTCTTTCCATCACAAATTGCGTCCAAGCTCGCTATTCAATAAACTTAGCGCTGCCCTAACTTTGTAAAACACTAAAAATATTTTTTAACGATTTCAGTATGTCGGAAATTTAAAACTTATGAAGAATGAAGAGTAAAACTTTCTAACCCTCTTTGAAAGTACAATCAGTCAGTTACATGGTATAGTTTATGTTAATTTTATAAATAGACTATGTTTGACAAAATATGCGCCAACTTCCTTTGCACCACTTTCCATCACTGATTGTATCACGGATTGAATTTGTTTTTTAGTTCTCATAGAATAAATGTACTGTATTTAATGTATCTAGGTAACGATATACCACTATTTATTTTCGTAATGTTTGTTTGACCTACGTGTATTTCTGATACTTCTTGACATTGTATTATTACCCATTGAGAAACATGTTTTCACGAGTGAGTCGAAAATTAAAAATGCCCGTGCGACTTTTCACACAACGATGCTTGGAACTACTTTTAGCGTTGCAAAATCATTATCATTGCACATTTCAGTAATGCCTTACGATCGCCTGCTTTCAACTGGGGACACCATTCAAATCTATTTGTATATTTGTTCAATTATTTGAATATCATTGGCTCATAGTTTATGCATATAAATAAAACTAGATAAATAACTATCATAAACTCTCCATTACTCACAGAAAGTACGTACTGGCAAATATTTTGTGTCGACAACTTAAACTGGGAAATGAATTCTGTTATGAAATTCGTTCACTTTGTATTATTTTTAGAGTAGGTTCGAAAACTTAAATAGTGAAGTCTTAATATTTATTTTCGAATATCTGTTGCCAATGAATATTTATTAAGTTTCCTAGTTCCATCAAAAAACTCCTCAAAACCTGCAAAACTAAAAATATTCGATCGAATACTTTCTTTCGAACAAAGGCTTAGTGGTTACATTTACCATTCAAATACATTGATTTTTTCGAGAACAATATTTTGCTTTTGTTTTTCTTTACTAAATATTAATTTTGGATTTTTTTATTTTTTGCTTTCCGTTCTAGTAGAAAAGAAATTCAAATATTAATTAATAAATAGCAACGTTCTTACAGTTATATACTGAAAAAAGTATGTTATTTTGGAATCAACTTCAGACTTGTTCCCGCTCGTTGACATCACTTTCCCATATTAATTAAATATTTTTTATCACAATAATCGTGTCAAAAACTGGACGGTACACCTTCGTTAAGCAAAAGGTAGATGACAGATAGGGGCAGATTATATTTTTTATAAATAGTTGCGAAAATATACTATTTTGCTTTAATATAGCAAATGATCTATCTGACATAAATACAACGACTAGAAAATTTGAAAAAACAACGTCGACACAACATATAGGGAACATTTGAAATACGGTGGAAAATTTTAATCATCTTCTAATTAAAATTGATTCATTCTCCACTCAGGGAAACTTAAATAATATCAAACCTAATGTAAATTACATATGGCTGAAGATCAATTCTATCGCTCGAATGCAATGTTTTGTTCGTTCAACGCGCAATATTTCGTACCGTATAACACGGCATTAATTAAGTACAGCAGAAAAACACTGACTGAGACGCAGAACTGTAGGTTTACGTAACTGAATGCTTTGCTTCAAGGCTGTTTAGCACTCTTATTCATATACGAAATTCTGTGAATGCATTCCTGTCAACAAGATGGTGGGGATATTTATGTTTAGAGGAAAAATTTTGCGCTACCTATTGATTCGTAGTGAACCGAAACACAATCCCAATATTTGACATTCAGGGCCACAGACTACAGATAAAACCAGAGACATTTCAAAATTACTTTTCATTCATAATCGAATGTGAACAAGTCCAATTATTATTTTACTGATTTTTCCAGTATTATGGGGGCAAGTGATTACCCATCAAAACGTATTGGTAAATATGATTTCATACGCATGTGCATGGTCAATGATAATATTAAAAGTCTCTTATTTAAAAAAATATATTATGATTGTGTCTAAATATAGTATTCGTGTAACCAGATTTGTGTGAATTTCTTTTAAAAATCGTGAATGGCAAACCTGTCAATTCTAAATCATCCAAATACCAAAATTTCCGTCTGTCATATTGAGGAACGCCCGATTACTTTATCGAAGAAAAATATAATTCTATTGAAACGTTTTGTCATATTAATAAAAAATAACAACAACGACCTTACATTGTCAGGGATCATTCTATAAAAATCTAAAAACTGTACCAAAACCCTGATCCGTTAAACATAATCATTACAAATTGACTTCTAACGTCGGTTCAATTAATTAGTTCAATGTAAAACACTGTCTAAAGTATGTAATTTGTATGTTGTTGATTTTGTGCCTTGTTCAAACATTTTCTATATTTCCGGTGTTTCAATGTACACACTGAAAGTGCGCTTGGTATTGACAGCAACAAAAAAATCATCGATTACAGTGGAACTCCGATTAACCGTTCGCGCATAATACATTTTCCCGGATGGATCGTTCATATTTTTATAGTGCCGTCAAAAATCCATAGGAACAATTTAAAATAGTCCCGCAATTTCTGTTCCCCGATTTCCCAATATCCTCATTCTATCGTCTGAATATTAAGGTCCCGTCTTAAATATTATCCCGATAGACCGGTTTTGGTAGATAAATCTTTTTATACAATATGGTTTGTATGTTTGAGCACACAAATTTGTATGTATTAACCAAAGACCTTTTACAAAACCCTCTCATATTTACCATTTTTCGGAAAATCCCATTTTTCAAAATTGAAAGGGGGGAGCGTTTTTATGTTTTTTTAAAGATTGTATTTTTTTTTTTTTGTAAAAAACGTGGAATCGAGGTTTCACTGTATAAAAATTGTTAAAATCTGTAACATGATAAATTTCATTAGGTGCTTAATAATTGTTTTATCAATTCATCGCCTTTACATTCATTTCATGCCTATTCATGCAGCAATAATAACAAAAAAAACATATTTATAAATTTTCAAGGTATCACATATGTACAGTAATAAATTTTGTTATTTGTATTGTACTGATAATAATCTACGCTCAATCGCATATAAAATGACGTCGCATGCATGCTCGCGTTTGAAATTGCGTTTCGCGAGCTCTGCTGTCAATGTGTTAAATTTCAATTGATACTTTTTGAATTCCACAAAGTTGAAGATAAGTATTAAATGCATACCAATTACACTATCATCTCACGTGTTTTCATTGAAATGACGCTATTCAAAAGTAAGTACTAAAGTAAAAAGTACTATTATCGAGGATATTTTTTTAAACGTAACATTGTAAACTGTCTTATGATCAAACCCGCAGTTACGGCTAACTCTTATTCTCTGTAAATTTTCAAACATAGTAAAATCATTATACTATCGAAATTAATGCTTATTAATTATAGTAAAAAAATCTTTCAATGCAGATTGACTAGGCGAATGGTAAAAAAGGGTATATTTTCGTAAGAACCCACTTTCAGGAATGAGGAAGTAAAATAAATGTAAGAAACGCACAAAAATTGTCTAGTGATAGAAGATTATTTTATGTTGTAAAGAAAGATAAATAATAAATACACACACAATTGCATGCGACAAGGCAACTTTATAAATAGCGAGGCGGCCACTGCAAATGGCGCGGTGCAATGCGCGTGAAAGTGTTGGTTTTGACGTTTGTTAGTTTTCCCAGGGCTGGAAAATTTCTTTTTTTTTGTATTAGAAAATGGGAAATCGTAATATTTATACTAATAGTCTATACCCAATACATAATCAAAATATCTTCATTCATCAGCTTAAAATAAATATTCAACCAATTGAAATTATGTACAAAAAGCATAATGCAAACCTATTTGTTCAACAATTCTGAGTATTTTATAATAAAAAAAATATTTTTTTACGTAAAAAAATTGTGTACAATTTTATTACTACAATATACTAAACACCGTGACACGCTAACTTCAATTTCATTAGGACATCTTATTTAGTATTGAAGTAAAACTTTTAGCCACAAAGATATTGCAGTTCATTATATAATTATGTGTTTGATTGATATGATTCTGTGACGTAATCTATTCGACTGGCAGCCCTGTCTCTAACCGTGACTGTGTGAGTGATTTGCATCTTTGTATGTGTTCGGTGGTCCGAGGTCAACGGCTGCGCGCGGTCGTTGCTCCACGCGGTTGACCTACTGAACATACTACTCCGCGAGTACCAATACTAACTCAACAATACTCGCTCCAATCGCATTCAGACGAAATGAAATGAAAAATATAATATGCCTACGTTGCGCTGTTTCTATTACCGCACGCCTATACACAATGTCTGTCCTTATGTATAGCATTGCGACGAAACCATCGACACATATATTTAACAGATCAATAATAATTAAACATTGCGATAACAACAGTTATTCCACAGATTCTTCTCTACTGATAGTTTAATATTTTTCTACTGAGTCACAGTAAAACACGATTACATTACCAGTTTCAATCAAATTAGTATTTTTATCATTCCATTATCTTTTAAATACAACAATAGACAATAACCATGAGTGAATATTTTACCTGATAGATATTTGCTGCCTTATTTCAAATCAACAATGCGAATTTGTATCACTTTTGTAATTAATAGCAAGGTTTTTATTTGGCTGTAATAATTTTAACTAAAAAGGTTTTAGATCACTTACAATTCGCTTTATGCAAGTACTGCCATCTTCCGGAGTGTCAGCAATTTAGATTGCAAAATATGCGATATCAAATTCTTTGATTTCTAATTGAAAGTTTATAGCAATTTTATAATATTAAATGGGAACATTTTCGGATGGCGACTCTATCTTATATAATTGTATCAGTTTATTTACGTACCTGAAAAATACTTTTTTTGTTGCCTTTCTGGACCCTTTCCCTATACGACTAAAGATGATTAATTATCCAATAATGGACAGAATATTATTATTTCACTCCTTTAGTTTTCTGTAACTTCTTCGTTTTTACCTAAGAATTCTATAAAATCGATTTTTCCAGATTGTTCCTAGTTTTTGTCCTCAAGGTTAGTACGGAATCAAAACTGAAAAGTATTGTGAATATTTCAGCATTTTTTTTATCAAAAACCAAACTGAAGAATTAAAGTAACTATCATAATCATAATTAGTAAATTTATACTTTCATATTTTTTGGATAATTCAGGCGGTCGTGTAACGCTATTTCAATTACATAACGAATAAAATTGACGGAGAAAGCGAATTATTGAATATGTAATAAATTCTCGTTAGTCTCTGAAATGTAATGTCGATAAAGCAGTGTGCGGTTGTGAATGGAAAAAATAACTCGCTATTTCAAGCTGCACCAGTAGATGGCAGAACTAAAAATCATATACAAAAAAATCCCGATTTATCTGGAAAATTGTATGCTCACTTTTGTCTTTGCGTTTTATAAATGCATGTGAAGATCATTTACAATTGAAATTTTTGCAGTCCAATCAAATATATGATGGAGATGAAACAGTGTTTGTTGGAAGGGTTTGCTTAAACAGACACTTGCTTCATCCAAAGAAACTCCAGACTAAAAGATGACACATTAATGTGTTGTGGCAATACATCTACAACACATAGAATGAAACTTTTGTTGATTGGAAAAACAGAAAAACTACAATCACTTAAAGAGACAGAAACTAGAAATCTTCCTATTTATTTTCACAATCAGAAAAGAACACGAATGAGTATGAGGATCTTTGATGATTGATTCACAACTGTGTGGTTTCCCGAAGTGAAGTTTTTGGAAATTTTGGGGTTGCTACAGAAAGCAGTGATGTTATTAGATAATGCTCATTATGCAAATGAAATTATATTACAACGGACAACGGCCTTATAGTTGAAATGAAAATCTGACTTGTCTGGACACTCCATCAAATCTACTTGATTTAATATATATATATATATATAAATATTATTTTTGAAAAATTGTTTCACACTTTTCCACATTAACGAAGTATTTTTTCAAACTCAAAATTTTTTACCCATTCTCTCAAAAGGTTGCCGGCCACTGCATTCAAATGTTCACATGAACCTATTCAATCTTATTTTCTGCTTAAATCAGTTTTCCCAAAAATTACCCCTTACTGTTGCTTGTGGGATGACTCTTTTAACATGAATATTTATATTGCCAAGCATTTTATAATTGAATTTCCGTAAGAATAAACTGACAAATTGAATGGTGTACAACATTTTTAAATATTTGAATGAATTATTTGAAGATATTATTTTGTATTCTATGAGAGATAAAGATGCAGGAGGTTGGGTATTCTGTTGCAAATGGGAAAAGACTATTAAAGTAAATCTAAATTTGAATTATATTAAATTTTATTCCAATCAATCAATCCATCTTTTATTAAAAAATTCATTGCTTTAAAATTACCATGGCTGTGGAGTCGTGAAAAATGAGAGACACGGACTACTTTTTCTATAAAATTCATTTTTTAGAAAGGCAATACAACGGTATCTAGAAATCATAAAAGATTCCACATTGATCATAACAGCATTGCTGCCAACCCAAATATCTGTTGAGGAATTATTTTCCACTATTGAAATCCTATATTTTTATTTGAGAAGTTATACAAATGAAGATTTAAAAGAAGCATTGCTATTTTTAAGAATAAATTCAAAAATATATTAAGATTGAACTTAACTTATTTTTATTTATCTCTATAAAATTTATAATATAAAAATTTGGCTGTCTGCCAGGTTGGTTGGTTGTTGTATATACATAATATATATATATATATATATATATATATATATATATATACATAAATAAGAAAATTAGGAAAAACAATCTGAAAAAATAATACTTCTTTTAGTCGTGGTCGTTTTTTTAACAACTCCATAACCCGTAGAAATTACAGTTTCTTATGCTATGCTTTCTTTCAGAAGAGGAGTTGGAGGGTATTCAAGATCGCTACGTACAAGCGCTCCAGAGTTTTCTTCAACATACAGCGCCACACCATCCTTCACGGCTTCATGATCTCTTTGCGAGAATCCCTGAGGTATGCTTATCAGTGTTAATTATAATATTTTCACAATTTTTATAATACCATCAATTCATTAGTGATAAAAAAACAATGAAAAAATCTTTTATTCAACTGATGATAATATTCTCATTTTCTTTTTTCTTAACTATCAGGAAGAAGTCACTGATGGTAATGGTTTTAAAATGTTGAATTGTAATCAAAATTGTTAGTATGTGGACAAACAAACAATTTTTCAATGGTATAAATGACTTACTACAATTATTATGAATTGGATTTACTGAAACAAATTTTAATCTTTGTATGTATGTAGTTGAGCAAATTATAATCAAAATTTAGTATATAAAATAATTTTCAACAATATCCAATCGACTGTATCATAAATGGTTACAGATTCAAGCTGCTGCAGCCCTGTTATTGGAGAGCAAGATGTTTTATGTACCCTTCGTCTTGAATTCTGCCGAGGTTAGGTAGTGGCTAGCCAGCCGCGATCGCCAGTCCCCTTAACCACCTCAGTACCCCGATGGTTGATCGCCGCTGTGAAACTGTTATTCCTCACCCTTGGATTTTAAATAGAGAGCACCTGCCAATCTTATAATGAAATAAAATTGCTGAAAGACAACTGGCGAATATTTTTCATCATTGTTACACAATGCTGATTTATTTAGGCTCAGAAAGTAATTCATAGCATGCATTGTGCTGTTTCTGCCTTTATAGTGAGCTGTTATACAAGAAGAAATTCATTATAAGACTCGGAAAACTGTCCTCACTGATAAACCTTAGTTATTATAATAGTTATTGTTATAAAGCGCAAAGTTATTTGAACAAAAAATTTCATTTAACTTTTGACCATTTGCATCATCTTTAGATTATTAATGATTGAAGCAGAAATTAATATTTTCATTACCCTTATCTGACAACAAGCAAGGTATTTTTTCTTTAATGATCCAATTAAAGATTTCAAACTGGCAACTATTGAAAACTGATCAAAACAGCTTGTTAAAATAATGGACTTTAACTTTTCAATAGTATTACAGATACCGCTAATGAATTTGTAATCCATTAAATGATATTGAATAAAGCACAATATCATTAAAGAAAGGATTATTAGCTGAACATTAAAAATAATAGAAATGTTTAGTTTATTGGTGCAAATAAAAGACTATGAATAATTTCTTTTTCAAACACAATCCTTCACAAATACCATAATTAAAGCGATAAGAAATGAAAAAGAAAATAGCCCACAATGATCTATCTGAGCCTTGTTTCAAAATGCATTTCAAAACATACGATGAAAAGTTTACTACAGATTGGATTAAAACAGAATAATGTTATAAAAATAAACAAACACAAATTAAAGCACTCCTGATGTAAAATAATATTATAAGAAAGATTTGCTCCATTAACTTGATACTTCTGCACACAGTGAAGTTTTCAAACATAATCCAGTAATAAAAGAATCTATTTTCACACAAATTGCGGTGTTCCCGATAGGAACTGACTGGAGAGAAGGCTTAAGTGCATCGAAAATCATTTAAATATCCTTTACAAGAAGGAAGTGTTGAGTTTGGTGAATTTTTTTTTGACTGGAGTCCGTGACGTGAAGATTATTAAAAGATGAATATTGCACCGAGTGTATATAGCTTAGTAATTATGTATTGTTACATAAACATGTGATATTTTTAACTTAATTGGAGAAAAACATTTATTAGGTTTATAAATTTAATGTGGGACGTTTTGTGTCGAAAGCAAATTTGTATCAACATATAAGTGTACCGCACTACTTTTTGTAATTGAATGGTTGAACGATCAATATAACATGTATAGATAATGTCAAATTCTGAAATTAAATTAACCACTCATCTTCAATATTCTTTCTTTTCATTATATTATTTTACTACAGCATGTTTCTGACAATATCATTATTTATAAAGCATCTTTCAACATTCTTTACTGATATCAATGTTTCTCTATGAATCATACTTTTTTCCTATTAGACCTTAACTTTACTATTCACAATTTAAACATTGTCAAGCCTTTGCTTCTTTATCGTCTTATGTTTGAATAGAATATTTTTTTGCACCGATAAAATTTCCTTCTTGCATGTATTACCATTATTAATAATTTCTTATTCTTTACAATAAGCAACTTTTTAAGTCTCACATCATTTCTTTTTTACTGTCCTTCCTTGTCTATACATATATGCATGATATTTATATTATTACTTTGTTGTATTGTTTTCCTATTAGAATATATTCAATTATTTATTAACTGATAAAAAAATAATCCTGACCAATGAAAGTATACCTATACTAAATTTAAATATAATGTTCATAATATACTCAGATAAACTTTTAAATATATTTGTATCCATAAAGTTAATGGAAATATTGTAATATATTTTGGTGTTCTCATGTCTATGGATATAAAAATCCCTTATGTACATATTGTAACTACATGTTTAATGTATAATAACAACCGTGCTGTGTGCTCGTGTTACTCGATACTATAAAATATATGAAGGTTGCTGTTTCAACATTATTTGTATTATTTATTTTGATTTTACAAATAGATTTCACTTTCGTGATATATAAAATCATCTTTACTATTTTAATTTTAACATCTTTTTATTAACCTTTATTTGTAATAAGCAAATAGTGACACTCAATATCATGTAGTAATTAATACAAAAATTAACCATTAATCTCCACAGCTCATTTCATGTTTTCTATATATATATATTATGCGTTTTTCTTTTATTTCTCCACCCAGTTCTTCTGTAAAGGTTTATACATTGTATCTTATTGTATTTACAAAAGATTAGAACGTTCAATTATATATTACATGAGATTTGCTTGCATAACTTTAATTGTTAAAAATATAGATCATCATTATGTATGTTCGAGAATACCAAGGTAATGAAAAAACTTAGATTAAAATAACATGAATTGGATTTAAAATCAGTCTACATGGAAAATTTCTTAATAGAACATGTTATTAAAATTCTAATTTGCTGATTTGAACATACAAATCATTGCATATGTATTTGAACTAAAAGACACCTTGACTGTTTGATTTGTGTTGATTATGAAATCGACTTATTGGTATGCCGCTTTATAAGCCAATAAATTTTGTTGGAATGAGTAGAACTGGGTGCATTTATATTATATAGATCGTTCAACTGTTCACAAAGTAGTCATGATTATCAAAAAAAAACCAGTACTTTAGTCTATCCAACATATTTTTTTGTATAACTTGTGAATTTCTAAAATCCATAGTGTTCAACACATAATTTCAATGCATTTTTTTTACATGATATTGTATATTATTGTTACGTTTTAGTTGTATGACGTGTTATTATTATTAATATTATTATTATGTGCACCGCATTGCTGTCTATGGCATTCTAACAGTGTTACTAGATAGTAAATTTTTGCTCGTTGAATTTTGTCACCGGGCAACACCAACAGTGCTAAGTTACCTTTATATTATAAGCGGCGGCTACCCCGAGAAGGGCCCGTTTTGAGGTTTTGATCCTCGCCTATCAGTTCAAAGTTTCAAGACCAGGATCTTCTTTCGAATTGTTTTAAATTTTGTAATAGTCTTAGTATGTAATTAGTGTACAATTTGTTATTTTTATAAATTATAATTGAGACAGGATCAACGCCTTTCACTGCCACTGTTATTGAAAACCTGTAGATATATTTTTAAATACTTCTCACTTCGGGTATTCATATATCTGATATATTCATTAGAAATAAGCAATCGGTCTAATTCTTATTATTCTATGGACGTATAATATAACAGGAACAGTGCAATTTATGCCACTATAATGTTAATTATGTATATTCATCCATTTATTACGATGAAATCACGTTCCCTTAAAAGCAGAATAGAAATTATACTTATCTCTTTTTTGAATTGACATGGTTTACTGTTTGAAATAATTCATTGATTCTATCACAGTTATTAAATATATTTTTGAAAAACTGGATTTCTACCAGGAATAAAAAATTCCGGCTCTTCTAATAAGTGATATATTATCTTCCTAATATATTTTATACATCCATGAATAATTATGAGTTACTTGACAATATATCATTTCACAACAAATACTATAAAATGCCACCCCATCATATTAGTTTTATCCTATCAAGGCTTTATGAAATACAGAAATATATAACATTATGCAGTGTGAATAATCATAGAAGGAATTGACAATTTTTTTAAATCAATATATCGTACACACCACATCTCACTATTTTATCATTTTGGCTCTGTTTGTTCGCAATACTTATTTTCAATTGTTTTTGATAATAGTTTACTTTTATTGATTTTAAAATTTTATTCATTTTAATTAAAGCCAATAAATTTGGAGATAATCAAACATAGTTGTTCATGCTGTACTGTACTATTTTTTTTTTTTTAGTTTATCTTATCTTTTCACAATTATAGATTTGTTATAAACTCATTTCATTTTGATGTAGCTGTATATTGAAATCATCTCCTTATTTAAATCATTATTTCTTGAAACACCAATGCACTTTTAAATGCCCCCTTTCCAGTTGATATCCTAATTTCTCTTCTTATTATTCATTCTTTATTGACAGTCAATAAATATATATTCCTACTACAATAAAAAAATCCTATTATTTCTTCCTGCCTTCTACCAATTAAAATATTTCAAAATATTTTCCTCTGATTGATATAATTCCGTAGTTAAAAGAGTTTATTGGCTCGAGCCTATAAATGGTTATCCAATTGTACACTTTACAAATATCTTTTCTTTAGTGGTACCATGACGTTCATTTCTGAACAATTGGAAAATATTTGTTCTATTCTGCTACTTTTAGAATAGTAAGTGTCTCACTTGGAGTTATTTTTTCTCATATCTTTGACTGGAAATTAGTTCTCATAGCATACAAAATTACCAAATTGTTTCAATGAAATAATGAAAAAGCATGTAACAAATATAGTCAAATTGGTGTTTTTTGTAATCATAAACAAATGTCGATAAAGAATATTTTGATTTAGAGATAAGAAGACTATTGGTCATTCTCAATGAAATTTTGGTGAAAGTTACTCAATGAAGTCTGATCATTTGGCAGTCTACATTTGAAATTAGGTTTTCCTTTTAAATAAATTCCTCTTCATCACAAACCGAAAATGATTATTTTAAATTTTATTATTTGTTTATATTTCGTGTTTGGTTCATCATTTTCATCACATTAATTTTAAGTCATAGCCAATTCGACACTACTTAGTGATCATTCTAATATATCTATAGTCAAACATTCAACAGAGATTGTCATTGCAGCTCTAATGATTTAATTTTCTATGATTTAAGATAGCTCAAATGCAATTTTCATTAGATTTTTGTGCCTTGCCACTGTAGACAGGTTTTAGTATATCTCTGATGCCTCCTACATTTCGCGTATCCATATATATTTTGAATAAAGGACTATACCATCAGTTGATATTAATTGCTAAAGAAAATACCGATATCTATAAAAAACCGTTTCAGCCAAATAAAAATACAACTGCATTTACTATGACATAGATTTTTTGAAATGTTTGTCTTATTTTAACAGTGGCATTTTTGAAAAAAAATTCCAATCCATCCAAAAAAAAATTTTATTAGAGGCGCACACAGTTTACGTAAAAATAATTTTATGTGACGTCTGGTTTCTGCAAAATATTGAACTGTTATAATTTTAATTGTAGACAATATTTTTCATTGATAAAATTATACTCTTCAAGTTCTTAATAGTTATCTGGGTGATAGGGCTGTTGGTGTCTATATAATTCGTCAATATAAGGTTACAAAATAATTGCATTTAAAGAAAAACATGATCTCAATATTAATTTTCATTTTCAGTAAATTCATGATTTCATTCAATGATTGTATAATTTCGTCTGATTTTTTGGAAAAAGAAAGTTTTACAAGAAAACGGTTAATGACTGTCAAATGTCAGGTTGTCAACTATTGTGTCGTCTTAGCCAAATAAATCTAATTTTTTTTTCTATTCATTATGTTTTATGGCCTTATCTACTTGGTTTTAGTGATTTCTTTTCCTTTCTTGTACAACATTGCATTTTCAATCAAGCCACGGGAATCAATTGTATTGCTGATAGATACTTTTTGTGAGATTTTAGCAAATGTAGAATCATTATTTTCTAAAGATAAAACATATTAAGTAATTTTATAATTATCAATGACACCGCAGTATGTCAAAAATCAGCCACTTTATTCTTATTCAATGAAAATAAATGGTTATTTTTTGTATAATTTACTGTTAGAGACTATTTTTTCAAGACTACCAATGATGCCTGCTGTATTTCTTAATTGGTATCTTTATTCGGAAAGAGGGTGTTGAATTGGACTATGGAGAATTAATTATTATACTTATTTAAATTTAAAGTTGCAAACTAGAATGTTTCAACATACATAAATACTGAGAGAATCGTATTTCGTTTTTCTATTTTAGCGAAAAACGGAATTTCTCAAAATAAATTCAAGTCTGAAGGGGAATGCCTTTTTAATTGTTAAAATATTAATGTTAATAAATTCTTAATAGTAGATAAGTTAAGTTGTTGAGGAGCATACTAGCAGTTTACGACACGGCAACATTTTCATGTGATTTTTCAACAGTTTTCCCTTTACGAATGCACACTGACGAAATTCAAACAACTGTTGAATAAGCTTATAGTAAAGCTGTAATTTTATTACAGTGGGAATATCACTATGTATATCATTTATTTCAATTACATTCATTGTAACTATTATATTTGTATATATATACATACATATATATTAAAACTGATTGCGAATTACAAATTAATAAAACGATGATCAATTTTTATGTAAGTATTCTATCATGATACATCTTTGTTACATTTGTACAATGTGCAGATCGTCTTTAACTTTTTTTCACTTAGAATCCATTTTGCTTATTTCCAAATTGCAATTTACCTGTTAACAGCTTTAAATAAATAATATGGTAGGTATGCGACACACCGGTGGGTCATTAGCTTTGAAGAGGTAAACAACACACAAGTAATGAAAAAAATACAGGAAATAAGGGAAAAGATTTCCTCAAATTATGTCAGATTCTATAACTCCTTTTATTACCATCGAGGAGCACCAAAGCTTACAATTGTAAATTATCCTATATACAATGTAGCTTCAACTAATAATATCCCAACAAGAATGCCTATGAACCATCACATTGAAAATATTATAAAATATCCGAATTTTTGACATAATATACTGCATATTGTACAGCTCATTCTAACCTAGTTATTTAATGCACACAAAGTATATTGTGTAAATAATAACTGCATATCTAGTTCACATTTAATGCTCGATTGGTTCTTATTCACAAATTACATTATCTTTGAATATTTGTCATTTATTTTTGTGTAATCTTAATTGCATTCTATTTTATGAAAAGTAGGTAAAGTTTCATGTAATATTCAGGTAATTTTTCATACAATAAATCGATGCAAAATTTCTTAAGCTCAGTTTTTGGTGGAATAAAATTGAGAGTTGCAAAAACAGATTTGCAATAATATGCTGTTATGTGTTAACATCGAAAATGATTTAATAAATTATCATTTTAGACATGAAAAAAACATTTATATATTATTTCCAATATTTTCAAATTGCTGTGGATTTATAAGTTCATCAACTATCCTCTTTGGATTGTATATTTCACGAATCAAAACCAAATCTATCACTTTTATCATTCAACAAAAAAAAAAACTTTCAATCGTATTTCCTTTCTCATCGCAGAAACTGGAGCCTGGATTTGAAAATAATCTTTTCATCATCATTGATGGTTCAATTTAAATTTAGTTCATCAACTTTACGAATAATAAAAAAATCAAATGATTCAATTGGTTTTACTTTTTAAATAGCATGCTAATTATGCATAATTATCTTGTTAAGTAAATGAAGTTAATTGTTTTATTCATGTCCTCCACTTTTCGAAATCATACTAATTTATACATTTTGCCATTCCAAAATTGTTTTTTTTGTCCGTGTCGTTACTGACTGTTTTGCGACGTCCGATGTTTATAAGACTTTTCATAGATCATTGTATTTCGTAAGGAAATAATATATATATACGATTAGGGTGATGAATTTGTTGGTGTCCTAAGATATTTGTACATAGTCTTTTGCGAAGCATTGCGCGGCGCATCCACAGAATGTTTACAATATAGATTTTCAAAATGAAAATATTAAATATATATTGAATATCTAATATATTTTAAATAACACAGTGTTGATTAAGATAGGATGAAGGATACTAGAGTTGTCTTGTTTTAATATTTGTTGAATTATTTAACTTTATGTATGGATCGCACACAATGAGTATGGTCCCAGAAGTATTTTTATGTAAAAACAGCAAATTTAATTTGCTTCTCTAAGTTAATTGTAGGTTTTGCATTTTTTCCTATCTCTTGATAAATTTTACGCGCCTAAGTTCCGCCTAAATTATTTAAGGCAGAGATTCATAACGACTAGTTTCCTTTCTTGTCTTTTTTAATTCACAAGTTACCAGTGATGCCAATATAATAAAGTTACTTTTTAATTTGTAAGTGTGAAAGAGGGCAGGGAAAGGGAATATTTTTATAAATCATGCATATTTTCTAAACATCAAAAAGTGGAAATGCCCAGCATGTGTGAGATCATGCTACTTTAAATAATAATGAAAAAATAATTGAAAGTTGTAAAAATGACTGTATAGTAATTAATGTTAAATACATTTTCTACATCGCAAAGTTTTCGTTATTTTTTATTTCTTGCTTACAAGGTGCGTTAAACAAGTGTACCTATATTTTTATCACCCAATTTTCTGTAAATAGGCTGTATTAATAAATGTTGAATTTTCAAAAGATGTTCACAATGAAAAGATGTACATGATCTCAGATTATAAGCCTTGATAAAAATTAAACCTTACCCAGCCCTGATGTTAATTTTTACTAACTAAAAGTTACCCACAAAAGCTACCACCACAATTTTTGATTATAATTAATAACTGCCACCTCTGTACAACAATTTGTAATGTTACACACTAGAGAAGAAAATAAAATAGTGATTTTTGTCGGTTCGGAAAGAAGATGTGAACAATTTGTTTTAAAATTTGAGTTTTCTGATTAAGAGCTACCTGTTATGTTCCTTTTTTTAGCTAAATGTACAATAAAGAAGCTATTACCATATTTTTGTATTTTCATTTGTGAATTATTTTTGGTTACCTTAGGAACAGTCGGAATTGATTGAAACTATTGCATAAGTAGGTTTCAATCAATTCAACGAAAATAATAACAACCATTGAATCTAATTTTTATTCATTGAGTCTATAAAGAGTAGCAATTCTTAGGAGAAACTTTGTTGTAGCCACATAATCAAAATCTGAAATTCTATAGAAAGATTTGACCCCACAAAATTTCTCGCACTCTGATATTAAATCAATACAGTTTTTATATTTTCAAAATCAGTGGTTCATAACCGGGGGGTACTAGACAAGCCTCTAAGAATGTAAATTATTTTTGCGATATTCCAAAGCTATTTGAATTTTCAGCCATCGTTTCTTGGTTTGAGCCTTGGTTCACAAGTATTATGATGAACAAGTAATAACAGCTAAGCCATTAATAAAAATAATATTGTTTTGTAATTTATACATATGTACAGTGAACATATTTTTTTTAATTAACAATATAAAAACGCAAAAAACATATTTCTCCAAAATAAAAAATTGAAACACATTTTTCAATTGGATGCGGACACCTATTTTCAGATTCAAAGGGGTGCGGCTCACTTCAAAGGTTGAGAAACACTGATCTAATCAAATTTATCAATTTGTAGTTGTGTTAATTATTATGGTAATTATCTTATTCAAAAATTGTTCAAGACTCTTTACTTTCAATAAATGAGGCACCATGGCTTGTAAGTTTTAGCTTACTAGGTGGTTTCGATGCATTTCTTTGTTAATAAAACCTATCAAAGTGAATGTTAGCCAAATTAGTAAGCTACTGATCAATTTATTTATTACCTGTCTCACATTTATACATAAATCAATATTCCGAGACAACTGATAATCATTCGAAAGGTCACTTATACCTAAGCATTTATTACATTTATATTCTTGCAAAAAGGACATAATATTTGAAAATTCTGAATACTGCCGAGAATGTATAACAGATTATATCTATACTTATTTTAATAACAATACTTACGTTACATAAGTTGACAGTCAAAGTGACATTTAGAATGTATATAAAATAATTATTATATTGAAAATATCAATAATGCTCCTCTATTTGACACTTTAAATCAGTGTCTCCCAAACTTTTTACCCCTAAGGATTGATAAAAAAGGAAAAAAATCATTGACCACTACTTAATACTGAAGTAAAAATAGTTCTTTATGCAATATTTTTTCAATCTTATATTTTGACACATGCACAAAAATAACTACAACTAACAAATATACATACAAATCTCTGATACAATTAATTTTTTTTTTAAATAATGTGGTTTTTTTTTCAATAAACTAATGCATAACCTGCTGTTGAATCTTTGTTAATATATTGAATATTATTGACTGAACTGCTGTCTTTGCCAGTTATTATTAGGTTTCTTGGTGTCGCACCATCTTACAACTATTAAGTATTATGATTTAAAAATAGCTAAACGTGCAGGCAAAAGAAAATCCTTTTTCTTTCGCCTGCACCTTTCTTTTTCTTTTAGAAAAATCTTGAAATTTTACGTACTGCTTGCGGCCCGATATCGGTCCGTGGACCATCGGCAGAGGAATACTGCTTTAAACTACATAGACCGAAGAGATAATTACTCAATACAATTTTTTATTTTCCATATTGTTATATAATAGCCAAATATTGCATGTGACATAGTCATTGAAACATACAAGACTTATTTATTATGCTTTATCATACGGCACGAATGAATTTTGGGTGTTTTCATTTACAAAGGATTTTTTAATATGATTCAAATACATACTAAGTAAATACATATTTTAAGTATCACCATTATTTCTTTTGATAGCCTACTATAATGATATAGCATAGTTTATTTTGATTTATGGCCATACTAGAAATCGCCATCTTTTCTATAGCCATTTCATTTTTCTCGTGAGAAGGGCTGAGTCGCCATTGAAGCGAGATAGAAAACCAATAGTTTGTGATGATTACCATTCGAAATAGCTTGCGATAAGTTAAATAAACGCTGGTAATTGGTGAGATTGCAACTTAGATTACATTACTTACTCCGGAATCTCCTAAGGAACTCGATAACCCGTATTTTATTTTTTTAAATCTAAGCGTCACCCTGTCCACTGTCGGCAATGCATGGCGTCTTTTCAAAGTCACAGACGCTTCTCTAGACAGCCGTTATCCCTTTCTCACGCATATTGACCTCGTAAAAGTTGTTACACTTCTTGTGGATGTGTACTTTTTGACAAAGGATAAAATATATTCCTATTACATTCGCACGTCGCGGTGTAGCTTTCTCACTCTTGTGTCAGTGGAGACTTTTTATCATCTTGTGTTTCATTTCATAATTCGAATGTTTTTACCCGCTTCCTCGCGGCTTAGACTCACCGCCAAAAATCTGAATTTCTTTCGAAATACTAACTTAAGTGTCCAATAATTCAGTGTAGTTTCCGCCATTTACCTCACTTTTATTTAATAACATACCTACCCATTCGCAATGTTTCTTCGAACTTAAGATAAATTGTTTACATTTTCAGTGAAGTTTATAAACAGTGAGATCTTGCCTATTTTCAAGAATTGGAATATGCTCAAAACTAAAAAATATATGCTAAGTATTAATCTGTGATAGCAGATAGTTTTTTGCTACGGTCTGATTGTAAACGTTTGCAAAATAACTTAACCCAAAATGTTTACTACAAACACTGTACAGACGACAGGGGTACCTACCCTTCAGTATCAGGAACATCCTGGCCAGAAGTCGCAGGGGAAAAGCATTGAAAATTCTCAGCAGAAAAACACACAGCAAAATCAGCAAAACCCTCAAGGACAACAGCAGGTAAATATGCAATGCTTTTAACGTGTTGGAATCTTTTCAACCCTTTTTTACAATTTCGTAAATCCAAAAATATTTTTTTATATTTTAAGGAGTTTCAAACTTTCTGCTACACCACAAATGTAAATATGATACAAAAACTGGCTCCAGGATCACAAGCCCATGGAGGCACAGTCAACCTGACTCAATTAGCCACTGCCGAAGATACAAAGACTTGTTATATTGCCCAACCTTTTGGTTACAACTACGCCTTAGTCAACCAAATGCAGCTAGCTCAGAATGGTGTCACAATTGATGGTCGCGTGCAGAATACTATCTCAAATATCAGCTTTAAATGTGATGTCTGTGGCCTTATGTTTGCGCATCTTACACTTCTTAACGCTCATAAGAGGATGCATAATCAGGAGTCAGGTAATTGTTTTTGTGATTTTGATTATAGTTTTGACTAAGAGATACTTTAGCCACTGATGTCCCAGGTTGATGTGAAACTTAGAACCCTGGTTCTAAAATTATGCATGACAAGTGTTTCACACATGCATTTAAAAAAAAAAATAGTATGCCTTAAAAATGCCAGCTGAAATAATTTGAATTCATATGTAATTGTTCTTCTTATCAAAATTAAAAAAGAATGAATAGCTAAATATATAAATCACGTTTGCGATATGTTACTGAAGTTCCCATTATGAAAATGTTACTTTATTAATAAATTTCATTCTTAAAAATATATTGTGATTCTGGAAGGAAACACCAGTATAAAAAAAAATCATTCATTTTACAATATTAAAATGCTTATGTTTTCAAACTTTGCAATCTGAAAAAATCCAAAATTTTAACATTTATTGAAAATCTATTTTGTACGAATAAAATAAAAAATCTTGCTGAAAAGATAACACAAAAACATTTTTTTTAATATACAAGCAAGTGCAAGTGCTGCAGTTTTGATGTGTAAAAGAACTACGTTTTTATGAACTGTCAAAAGATTGATGAAATGAAAGATTTCTCTTTGGACCATTTTTTCCCGCTATTCCCGTATCTGTTGGTTGTTTTACACTTACTTAATAAAAGCCTATATTAGCGTGCAGTACAAAATTTACGGGTGGTTAGAGTATTTATTTGACGATCTTTGCTTATATGGCGAGGGGCAGTGAATTTATTGGTGTTTGGTCCATAAATTGGGATACTTGATTATTATACTCTAGCTGTCAGAAATGTAACCAATATTTTTTTGGTTTTTTTTATGTATACGCCCCCTTAAAATAGCAATCATCTTTTATTTGGCTCATCAAACAAATTCTGTCAATAATTGTTAATGTAGATCATAATAAATGTAATGTTAAATTCAAGGACTGCAATTATAGCTTTCTAGGTAGTTACTAATTCACTGACTTCATATTTTTTTTATTTACAAAAATCATGCTTTACAGATGGCAACATAACTGTAGTCACTCAGTCCCAAGGGCAAACGTTAGTCCAAACTGGTGGAGTTCTGCAAAGTGAAAGTGGGCAAGGTCTGGTTCAAGGTCAAATTCAAATCGTGGCCGCTGAGCCAGAGCAGCATCATAACCAGCAGCAACATAATACTGTACAAATAACTGAAGGTATAATCTCATATTAATTATATTAACATTCATATATAAACTTACCCATAAAATAACAATTCTAATTTTCCTTCTCTATCTATTTCTGTGATTTTATTGGGAGTGGGGCAATGATAATTAGCAGTAAAATTAATACTGAAACAATTTACATTCCTCTCACTTGACAACAGAGATAACACTGATCAATTTATTTAGCCTTTCTTACCATCCTCATCATTTACTATTTTAGTGTTACATCTCTGAAAATATGTAATGTATAATATAATGTATTCTATAGATACAAATCTTAGCACAAGTACACAATATTTAAATGTCCTAACTTCTTCCATCTGCACGAAATATAAAAAATCAGAACACGAGTTATAAATTTCCAGCCCTCCTTCCTTAACGCTTCGCAAAACAAAGATATATTATTGTTTGCGATAACAACGAAAATTTCTAAGATCGACTGTCTTCGCCTAATTCATATAATCAATGAAAATGGTTAGGTATTTAAAAAGTATGCTTTTTTAAATCTATAATAATCAACAAACTTTGAGCAGGCTTCGCTGATTATGCACAGGTATGTGCAGTGGGTGAAAATTAACGCCAGATGAGGAGAAAACAATTTTTGAAATACAATACATTCAAAATTATACACACAATAAATATTTTAAATTATAAATTAGTTCTATTTCTACAATATATTTTATGATAATGACCGGTTTTACTCATTGCAAGCATTGTCAACTGATGCTTGCACTAGCTAGTAAACAAAGAATGAATATAAAATAAGAAAGCACTCACCAAATTACCTTTACACTGTACCATCTCTTCATTTCCACTTTGATCTATTTGAGCTGATTTTAATACTACTTCAACAATATTATTATCAACCGATAATGCTCCCAATCCAAAAAGTCCGGTTTTATAGCTTTAAAAGCTCTTAAATTGGTGCAGCGAAATGAAGAGATGGTACAGTGTAAAGAATTTGGTGAGTGCTTTCTTATTTTATATTCATTCTTTGCTTATTATACAGTATTATCATCTGTTGATAATGCTCGCGATGTGTGGAATCAATCCTGATCAAAAAAACATATTATGGAAATTTTATGATCAGCACTGTTTATCAAATATGTTTCAAGATACATAATTTCATCACATATTTAATATAAGGTTTTGTAAAAGATGCTCTTTTCACATTATGTAAATTCCCAGAATAAAATCTATTATTCTCATATTGAGATAAGGTGTGATATTCATGAAACCATCATCCCTAAGTTAAGGAACATCCGGCCGCTGTTAAGAGACAGTCCAGCGAGTGGGTAGAACTATTTCCTGCTAAGTTATATTAATAGCATTTCTCAAGAGATTTTGAAAAATATTGAAGCCAATGTGCTAATTTTGTGGTGAAAAAAACATCGCATGTAACATTGATATAGTTTAGTATCATTTATTCAAATATTTCCATTAATTCAATAACAGAATGTTATGATTTAGTATGGTTATTCAAGTTTTTTAGGTTTTGTTCCAGTGAGTGCAAAAGCTGTCATAATAGACAAGACCCAGAAATGCATCACGTGCAATGGCCCAATCACCATAAACCCGAAAAGAAAAGGGCCCAAGTTGATAAGGTGTGAGCAGTGCATCAATCAGGATAATATCAATCACCAACAGAGAAGTGAGTTTAAACATTCTTCCACACCTTTCTGGTCAGATTGTGTTAATTCCCATTCATAATTGAAGGTATATCAACTCAAGGTGTTTGATGGAATTTAAATATCAAATTTAAATTTTTATATTTTCATATGCTTTATAACTAATGCTCCGCATTTCATATGCATTCAAACATATGCATGGATGCACTCGAATTTATAGTTAATAAACACTTAACATAGACAGATTAAGAAAAAATATTTTAATACTACGTAAATGAGCTAAATTGATTTAAAACCTTAATTCAAAATAATCAGAGGTGGTCATAAGAATCAATTGCCTTTAAAATGTAATGTAAAAAAATAGAACACAAAGATTTTTCCTGTTTTTCTAATTTATCGGATGAAATGTTATTGTACAAATCAGACCATTTAGATTATTGGATTGGATCTATGTATCACAAAGGACACAATAAGGGGGAATTAGGAAAATAAACTTATTCATGTTCAAAATTATTAGACTGAGCTCCTTTTTATTTTTAAAATTTCTTGATATTATAAATAATGGTATGACGCTGCATTTTGATGCAATTTATTAACCTTTCATCTATCTTTGTCAAATGATTGAGTCTCAATACTAGTGCCTGATGATGTTGAATGGCGAAAATTAGGTCTTTAATGACAGGTATATGTGAATGTACAAAATTTTTACATTCAAATTTAACCCATTTACGATTATATTATGTTTCGTCATTGTTTCGAACTTATTATTTTGTTCCAGTGACTCAAGCAACGCAGATATTTGTAGCCGCAGACGGAAATGTAAAATTTGAAATGGGTGAAATCCCACCTGCTGCGCATTCCAATCAGCACACTCCGGATGTCAGTACAATTGATAATCTTGGTTCTCAAAATGCCATTCCTATTGGCCAGAAATTATGTTAGTATTGCTTCTATGTCTTTCAATTGTATTTTTACAAATTCATTTAAGAAATACATACTGATTTTTATTATGTTCGCATGATTCATGGCGGCGCTCTGTGATTCACTCTATTTAACAGCCACGTTTGTGTGTTTTTTTTTCTGTTGCAACTACACATAAAATTATAACATTGTAATTTATCTTTACAGTACCTGGCCACCATCCTGTGAAAAAAAGAAATCTAGCTTCCGTCACTAAATGTCATAAATGTAATGGTTCTGGAATCATCTTTATTGGAGGAAATAAAAATAAAATGCATAGTGCCAAGTGAGTTGACAACCTTTTAATTAATATTTGAGTCACATTAATGAGATTATAATATCAAAATCTTTGACATTGATGATTTTTCATCTTCTTTTGTAAATGAAGTCTTTCCATGAATTTTCAGCGCTGAGAAACCATTTCATTGTAATATCTGCGGAGGTTCATTTTCTCGCTACTCCTCTCTCTGGTCGCACAAGAAATTACACTCTGGGGAAAAAAATTTCAAATGCAATATTTGTGGACTGGCTTTTGCCAAAGCTGTCTACTTAAAGAATCACTCAAGAATACATACAGGAGAAAAACCATACAGGTGCTCACAATGAACATGAAACTATTAAACTGATAAGAATGTTTTAGCCGAGATGTCATTTCATTATATATTTTCATTTCAGATGTAATACTTGTGGAATGCAATTTTCTCAGTCTCCTCATTTAAAAAATCACGAAAGAACGCATAGTGGTGAAAAACCGTATGTGTGTGAGGTAAGAGATAGTTGATAATTCTTGCTATCATCTTTTTATGCTTAGATTGCTAATTAAATGTCCGTATTGTAAATGGATATATGTAATACATATCTCAATATTATTTTTGGAGCTCGCAGAATATTTAATCATTTAGAAAAATGTATGAATTCCCTAGGTCTGTGATAAAGGCTTCGCTCGCCATGCAACACTCTGGAATCACAGGCGTATTCACACTGGAGAAAAACCTTACAAGTAAGCTTCAATGCAATTTATTTTGCTGACCATATTTGTTTTAATAAAATTTGTGACATCAACAATCCAAACTCATAAAGTAGCACTTATCTTTAATTTGGAAAATTTACAATAAAATATGCTTGAAGTTCCACCACCCAAAAAAATTTTTGACTACTATATTTTATTTCTTTATGAGTTGTCATAAAAAAATTATCATAAACTTTCTGCTGCTTATCATAAACTAGCTGTAAGATATCTGGTTTTGAGTAAAATTGTAAACCTGAACTTTCTCCCTGACTTTTTATTGTGTCATAGGTGTGACATTTGTGGATCAGCGTTTAGTCAAGCAGCTCACTTGAAGAATCATGCCAAAGTTCACTCTGGAGAGAAGCCTTTTAAGTGTGATATCTGCACAGCAGCCTTTGCTGACAGGTTTGCCTTGAAAAGGCATAGGAGTATTCATGATAAATATGGTTAGTACAACCTGCCATTATTCATAACCTATCCATGTCAGTGGCAGTTTACCATTATTCATAAAGCAAAGTTACAAAGAGATGGGTAGTTATACATTCAGTTTTGAAAACAGATGTTGTGCAGCAAATTCTAGGAGTTTAATGTTAGGTCTTATGAATGATTGAAAGTTAAGCTAGACAGCCTCTTAACGCATCAAAAT
The DNA here is from genome assembly GCA_028555115.1 of Himalopsyche japonica. Classification (NCBI taxonomy): domain Eukaryota; kingdom Metazoa; phylum Arthropoda; class Insecta; order Trichoptera; family Rhyacophilidae; genus Himalopsyche; species Himalopsyche japonica. The sequence goes on along the minus strand of JAHFWJ010000538.1, from coordinate 726,285 downwards.
TGTGATAGGCACTTACTGCTTGACAACCTGATTTTTAATTATCAGAAACATGTTATATTTGGCGAATTAGAAGAGGCTAGAATTACCAAGGAGTAAGATTAGAAGAAAACATTATCAACATTATTCTCAGAATAGAGAATGGTCATAGCCAAAGAAGTTTCATCTATATTTACAGTATTGTAATGGCATTCAATAATTTTTCATTGATAGTGAATTTTATTCTATAATAGATGCTAATTTACTTACCTCAGGTCAAACAACACCAATTCAGTCACGGCTACAACAGCAAGCGAATAGTGTTGAATCGGGAGGTGTTCAATCAGGAGTTGCATCATCACAAGTTGATCAACAAGAACAGCAACAAGTAATTCAACAGACTATGTGAACTCCCATCAGCCCTGATGATCAGAATATGCCGTGCAACTCTTTTGGCTCGATTGGAATCTCTCACGCGACCCAATTTGAGCAGTATAAGAAGAGTAAGCTCTGTGACCGTGCTTCGATGATCTACTTCAATGAGGTGACTGAATCTACGGGGTTATATTGATTGCAATTAGTAACAAGATCAATAGCGTTATTGAGGACTAAAACAAATGATACCGCCAGTGTTTGTTTTTTGTGCTCTATACATATCTTTTCTTCACAAATGAAATATAGATTTTATATCATTTACAACTTCAGTTATTCATTATTATATGGCTTATTCAGGGGTTATTGTTCTTCAGAAATTAGTTTTGTGGCTACACTTACATTTTTCATATTATCATAAATATGTGGTTAATAAAAAAGAAATGTATAAAATTGTGTACATATATCATCATGCTGATTCTATAAAACAAATAATCAATTAATTTGTATGAAACGTGTATTCAAACCATATCCTCCGTAATATGAATTGTTAATTTCGTCTGGCACATTGCCATTGATCATTCCATAGACTCGCAAATGAAGAGGGACCACACAATGTTTCCTGAAGAGATCCCACAGAATTCTTTTCTCACTGGTGTTGCAATGTTGGCAGATAAGTAAATATGTGTTACTCTTGTAATGAAATTGTAACCTACCCCATGTTTTTCTGATGCCCCTTGATTCATTTTTAAAGCAGATTCAACATTAATCTGAACATACAGAAAAATAAATTGCTGTAACATGACCGAATGTTGTCTGTTTTGCTGAATGAATGTAGCCAGCACTGAGAGTGAATTTTTATGATCTGCAATGATGCATGACAATTTTGTTATGTACTTTAATTTGTCATATCCCAACAATGTCAAATTGGCCCCTTTAATATCACAAGCAATGTCTTCATTCTATGTTTCTGTGTCAAGAATGATGTCAGCTTGACTTTTGGTTATTTGGGAACAAACATTAACCCATGTCTTGTGGAACTGTTTCCCAATTACTAGATAACAAGCTAAATCTCAATAAATATTTAACAGGTCTTCTCAAAATGACTGTGCACGTTTTGTAATTTTACTCCAATAGTCAATACTTCCCTTACTATGAACTCACAAATTGATTGTTTTTTTAGGATCTCAACTATTTGTCCAGCTATTCTTTGTAAAAGAAATGCTACACATCTTTTAAACCCATCTACATAAAATACATTTAATACAAGAGTATATAATAATACATCAATGACAGATCAATTTATTCCCATATTGTATGAGAGACCTTGTTTTTTTTCTGTTTTCTAAACATACCTACATATTTTTTATTATAGTATGACTGAAGGAAAAAATATAATTGCCATTATATATTTATCATTATGTACAAAAATTTAGTGTAGGTTATAACTAGCGATTCAAGTACCTAGTTATTAAAGTCTGTCATATATATGGGATTGTACCTGTTGTAATTTAAATACCCACATTGAAACATGTTTTATTTTGTTGCCACTTGAAGTCATTAAAATATCAAACCATCAGTTTTAATATTTTGTAACCAATCATAATAATAAATTTTTATATTACATTTGTTGTGATCAGGTATGTTGTCATGAGACTCGGTTGTAAGCTGTTTATAGAAAGAGATGTATTTTTTTAAACCTATATTTTATTATATTATGTTTTAGGTACATTGCAATAATCAGAAGTGTAAATAAGATATTATAACAATGCCTATCTGTGTATCTAATTAAAATAGTATGAATGGTGACTAAATACTTTGAATGTACATATAACTTGATAATGATAATATGCGTACACAGGTGCAGAGCGACAGAAATTTGCTAAGAATAATTTGACTTCTTCATCACTTTGGTATAGCATGAGTTGCTGTCGCAATGTATCAATAAAACTATGTTAGAATTGAATATCAATAAACTCCATGGCTACAAACTTAAAACTGTCAATTTTGTTAGACATCTGACTATTAATGACGATCACAATCTCACATTACATTAAGTATTATATTGTAGTATAAGTGTGGCCTACATTAAAATTAATTATTTTTTATTCAAATGACTATATCCATTTTGCAATATGTAATTTTTATGAGAAAATGCCCTAATTTCAATTTAATTTATACAAATCCTGAATAAAAGAGACAAATTAGGTGCTGTATTTTCCTATTGATTCTTTACACATGGCCAATATAAAATAAAATATTGTTTTCCTACTGTGTAGGGGAATTATGATGGAAACTTTGGGGAAGCATGTGTATATTGATCATGGCTTAATTACTACTTCAGTTTTCATTTCATGTTGCAGAGATGACCGTTCTCCCACACACAAATTATTGCTGTTTTAAAAAATGAATTTTATCAGAAACGAAGCCAACATTATCTTTTTATAGAGTGAACTAAACATTGAAAAAATAGTTGGATTTTTCATTCAAGTTGTAATGGTTTCTATTTTTTTTATATAGATATATTAATTTGTATAAATATAGGTAATTTGGGTCTCCACGAGTCCTATAAGACTGAAAAGTTTTTTTTTAGTAGACATCTTCCTGCATCAATGTGTATTAAATGTTTGCGCCAAAACTGTTTCATATTGATTTTACCCATCTTGGTGGTTTCACAGGTGATACGCAAATAACAATTGGAATAAATACTTAATCAGTGTGATTAAAATTTTACAAATTGAGCATTATGACCGATTTTCAGTTACGTGTCAGAAAACTCATAACTCATACAATGGTAATTATTTTATATCAATGTTAGTAACTTATGCTGAAAATTAATATTAAATACCGCAGTGAAAAAATTTGCTATGTATTTTAGCTCTACAAAAATTATAAGATATATTGTTGATAGCTATTTCGGCTTACAACCTCGTCAAAACTATCCTCGTACAGTTGAGGCCATTAGCCAGAATAGCTATTAACCTTTGACCACCCATACGCCATGCACCATAGAAGAAACCCATTGAACAACCATTTTTTTGTAAAAAATTCGCATGACCTGTAGCTGTAATGTATAAAAATAATTATATCTAAAACTAGTAATCCTAAGTGGGTAAAATAAAAAGCATTTTAAAAATAAAAGATAGTTCATAATTTACAAAAACTTTTATTTGTAATTTTTCACATTTTATATTATTACACATTGAAGTAACCTAATAATTTTTGTAAAGCTAAAATACATTGCTATTTTTTCACCATGCTATAATGGAGTTCTGTCAATTCAATTAATATATTATTAAATATGATATTCCTCAGTATTTAATTTCTGATTTCTACTTATCTGACCCCTTCTGTGATTTGAATTACTATTCAATCCGATATAAAATGATGAATCGGTTATTTTTGTTAAAAAATTTAAATTGTTGAAACTTTGTATGATTCCACATGTTTAACCTACAGTCAATATCATAAATTAAAAAGGTTTTTGTTGCTTTGACATATAATTGTAAATTAATTTAGGTAAGATTCTCACACATGGTATATAGATAGTAATTTATCTATACAATTTTTTTATGTATGGCTGTTGATAGCTATGTCGGTTTCTGCCACCGTCAGGAATCTAATGAAACTTAAAGTAAGGTTAACTTAAACACTATATAAAGCAAATCTTAATAATAGTTCTGATGATGACATACGCCAAAATATGTATCAAAAACCATATATAACATCTTATAGAGCTAAATAAATTATTATTTTCCCTTATTTTATTGAGTTCTACCAAGCAAATGTCAATTCAATAAATTTATGTCGAAAACCAAAGTGTTACTGAAAATAATCAGATTTATATCTCTTCTAGATTTTGATATTAGGCACGGTGCATTAAAAGTAGAATCATTGTATAAAGAAGAAAATAATAGTATCACTGAAGAAAATAATAAAAAATAATTTTGTAGAACTAAAATACATTGCTATTTTTTTCACCGTGTTATAATGGAGTTCTACCAAGTGAATGCCAATTCAATCAAGAAGAAAATAATGTTTCAATGTTAAGCAAAAATCAATGGTTAGTGAAGAATTATGGACTATATCCTTTAACTTCGGCATGATTAAGTTTGCCATGATTGATTAGCGCTCTAGGGTCAAAGGGTTTATCATTAATGTGTGTTTTTGAGCGGTTTACTACACATTTAGATCAATCAGCACATGCTTCAGTCAGAAAGTTGCTAATAAAGTGACAAATAATTTGTTGAATTTTACTATAAAATGAGGTAATTTTTTTTTCAATTTTGAATAATAGTTTTCGAGCATGTATTTTAAAACATTTAATTTAAATGAGTATTCGTTTTTAAATTTTTACATAAAAAGATATATCTAAAGTATCCACGAAAATATACCAGAATATATATTAGTATTTTGTTGCATAGTCTGAAAATATTGAAATAAACAAACAATTGCTTTCCAAAAAACACAGCATCCAAATTTTTTTATATCATTTTTACACATGACAAATTTATGTATTAATATCACACATAAAAATATAAAATTGCAGGCTTTATACCAATATATGGTATATTTTTTTGCACTTAAACAGTCGACAATTAGTATTTTTAACTGGTGTATCAATAATAATATTATTTTTGCAGACAGATAAGTGCCACAGTGATTAATGAAATTATAACTAAGATGTCAATAGCTAGGGTACTAATAAAATTGTATGTTCATGAATTTTTTAAATTGGTTTTTATTCTTCCAGATAATGCTATGTCATATCATCCAAAAAAATTCTACAATAATATTTATTACACAATATAATACTGTTATTAGTAGGTATCATCTTCATCTAGAAGCGATATATATATTTTTCAAATGGTTATTTTATTATTACTCGATACTGAATCATAAAGTGAAGTAATTAGTTACTTAACTTTCGCATGAATGCCTCATTAATAGGATCGTTAATGGAAGGTGTCATTGTTCAAGTTGTAGAGTCGTACAAAGTTGTAACAATTCAATAATATAATAAATATTTTCAGAAATGAATAATCCGCAAACCGGATAATCGAGAGTACACTGTACTTACATTTTTTGTCAGATATCATTTGAAAGATTAAACGAGTGTGCTAACTTTAGGAAATTATTGAATTTATTTAAGAAAATAGATATTTTCTTACCCGATGACGCCGTAAATAGAGCGAAAGTATATACTTATTGCTTGGACGAGTACACTCGAATTTCGTGGCATCAAAATGAACTTAGTGAAATTCATAATGAATTTTTAAAACTATCGAACGTGTCGTATATTATGTTACATGCGTTTTTGTTAGGAGGATGGGCTTGGCATTTCAACATGAATAGACTGACGCCCGAACAACGTTCCTAAGTTGTGCAAATTTATTTGGAAAATCATGGCTCTGTTCGAAATACGTATCGCGCACTTCGTCCATTTTACGGTCGACATAATCGTCCATCAGAGCAATTAATTCGATTAACTATGGAACGTTTTCGCACCACGCTTAGTCTAAATGATAATTCGTATCCACAGAGACGTTGTACAGTGCGTACAGAAGTCATTGCTGCTGTAGAGCGTAACGTAGAGGAAGACCCGAATCGGTCTATCCGCCATCGCGCACAGGGATTGAATATGTGTCCATCCACTTTATGGAAGATTTTGCGGAAAAATCTTGGTTTGCGTGCTTACAAAATCCAACTCGTGCAAGAATTGAAGCCACACGATCACCTAGCAAGGTTTAAATCCGTGAATGTGCACAAAACGAGATTGCCGTTGATCCCGATTTTGTTTAGCGATGAAGCTCACTTTTGGTTGAATAGATACGTCAATAAACAAAATTGCCGTATTTTGGAGTGATGATAATCCTCAAATGTATGTTGAGACACCGTTATATCTAGAAAAACTGACTGTTTGGTGTGCTTTATGGGCTGGTGGAATCATTGGTCCTTACTTCTTTAAAAACGATGCTAGCCAGAACGTTACAGTCAATGGTAACCGCTATAGAGCTATGATTACTGACTTTTTCGTTCATCAATTGAACAACCATTACGTGCGGGAGCTGTGGTTTCAACAAGACGGCGCAACATGTCACACAGCTCGTGACACAATTGATTAATTGAAGGAAACATTTGGAAACCGCATAGTTTCACGTTTCGAACCCGTGAATTGGCCTTCAAGATCGTGTGATTCAACGCCGCTATACCATTTTCTGTGGGGATATGTGAAGTCGCTAGTCTACGCCGATTACGCCACTTGGCGGACAACATTCGCTTCCTTATTGCCGATATACGGCCACAAATGTTGGAAAAAGTCATCGAAAATTAGACCTCCAGATTAGGCTACGTCCGAGCTATCCGTGGCGGTCATATGCCAGAAGACGTTTAAATTATAATGCCAGAAGATTATCTTTCGAATAAATTAAATTTCATGTCTATTTAAAAAAGTCATCTTTGTTTTATTTCATTTCAAAGTTCTATACCTCTAAAAAAACAGACTTTATATGCGCTTCTGTATCCCCAGCTTCCTGTCTCGCCAGCTTATTTCAAGCGAACTATGTATTTATACAACTTAGGTTGCCATAATTTCCATAATGATAAGGTTAAAACGTATCGATTAGATGAAACTACAGCATCAAGAGGTTCACGTGAAGTCACTTTATGCATTTTAAAGCATTGTGAATATAGAGCAACTAAACACATAATAGGATACCGTGAAGTATTTTTTGAGCATCTCTATAAAGATGTTTTATGTAACTGCTCTGGACGAAACCATTATCATTGTTCAAATAAATAAAAAAAAATATCTTATGTATTATGGAATTTTAACATTTTCACCTGGCAATCTAAATATTGTATACATATATAACTGTCACTTTTGAACGACAATCGGGTCGGGAACCGAGGATTTTGCACTATTCGATAGCTCGACCTCAAACAAATTTAATAGCTGATAAGCAAAAATACTCACCTGATTAAATGCGTTAAAGCTGAATACGCATAAGTGTTATCGTTAAAAATATTGAAAAATGACTTCTGCTATGTTGACTTCTGTGCGTAGATTATCAACAAATCTTATAAAAACAAAACATGTCTGCATAATTGGATCTGGCCCTGCAGGATTCTACGCTGCTCAACACATTGCAAAAAATGTGAAAGATGTTCATATTGATATCATAGAGAAGTTACCAGTACCTTTTGGCCTCGTCAGGTATTTATCCTCCTAATAAATATATTTTTAATAACCAAGTGACCGTCATCGCTGTCTTTACCTATTTTCTTCAATTCACAGCAAGAATGCCTGTATTGACAATTTATATGAAAACACTTCATAAGACCATACCATACGCAATCCAAAAATAGTACTTATAATGGTCGTGTCGTGTTATAAATGGTTCTTCATTCCTTCGTGTTTCTGTACTTACTATATTATTAACTTTAGGGTAAATAAAGGATTGCTTGTATTTTAACTGTTTTCTTATTATATTAAATTGCACCGAGATATATTGTTAATCACTTGAACATCAATTGCTTGCAGGTAGACAAAACCTCAATGAAAACATTTATATATACATATATGAATTTTTATATTCAATTCAAATTTTAGTCGGATACATCTATAGAATGCTATGTGATTTTGAAGGAAATGGTGTAGCATCTTCATAAAACAATTAAAAGTTGAAAATGGTCATGTCCATTAAGTTTATTGAGGCTCATTTAGTCCTTTTAGTCCCAACATATTTTGCCTTGTACTAGTGAAAAGACTCAAACATTTTCTGTCAATGTAACAATAATTTCAATTTATTTTACATTTCAGCAAATATTTGCTTCAGCTTAATTGTGATTAAAAAAACAAAATTATCATAAGGTGAAAGTAAAATATGCTTTTTTGTGGGTGTAATAAAAATTAATGAAAAAATGAAAATACCTTTATCAAAATATGTAAACATTGTTTTTGCAAATTTATTAAAAATTTATAATACATTCTTAAAATCATGGTATGTAGGTTCTTATCATTATTAATTATCTTAAAAATAATCATTATTCATTATCTTAATAGATTGATTAGTTTTTTTCATACACATCCTTAGAGTGAGCTAATTTTGTACTCTTGTTTTTAGTTTTTACTTTTTTAAGCTTTTTTTGTAAATGTTATTTTATTATGTTTTTTAATTTAAACAAGTAGGTGGTTCTCAATATTTTATTCTTCGATAGTGGAATAGTTGATTTTCTAAAATAATCTTATTTTGTTGATTGAATTGGCATTTATTTGGTAGAACTCCATTATAACACATATAAATAGCAATTTTCACCGTGTTACTCTTGTTTTGTCTAGGTATATATAAACTATAGTATTGGAATTATTATTATATTTATTATATTATATAGATAAGTGATTCTCAACATATATAAATATTTTTTGAATTATTTACTTGTTAGAATAACGTATAAGTAATTACAGAATACAAATTATAAGTAAATATTCAAAATAATAATAAGAATAAACACTTGCCTCTTTTTTGTCCGCTTTGTATATGTGGATGGTCGTTTTCTCAAATCTTCAGCAGTTGTCTTTCATAAATACACATAGGCGGCATAGAGCGGAACAATTGACCACTTATATATATTATAACATCGAGAATAATTTTTATATATCAGGAAAACAAAAACTTATCAGTACCGATATTACAATCTCCTTCAAAGCAGCCAGCCACACATGCTTTTTTATTTGTGAAATATTTTTTCACAATATTTATCGAGGTTTTTCATTTAAAAAATATATAACATAATTAAATTGTTTCTCATTTTTCATTGATGCATGCCATTTTCAAAAAAGGCACCAGGACATACAAATGTATATGAAGTTCATAGTAATCAATGGGTTAAAAATAATTACCAAAGTTACATTCTCAAAATATTTTCAATATCATTTAAAATCTCAAAATATACTTTTCCTGGTCAGCACTGAATATAATTTGTAGAATAATATAAGATATTGAAAAACATATCCAAAAGATACATCCAACTTCTACCTGCTATTGCTATTCTGGGCCGATTGACTTTGATCGATAGACCTTTCAATCACTTCAGGCTGCAAAATTTTAAGCTAGGTGACGTTCATATTCCGCGAGTTTTCTTTTATTTAAAAACTATATTGTTTGAATTTTTAATATCAAAGAGTCGAAATTTCAACTTTTTTTTTAAGGGTTGTCACTAGCTTTGAATATATTTTATAAAACATTAATTAAAAGTAAATATTAGATTGAAAAGTTAAAAATGAATAATAGGGACAGGACATTGACAACTGAAATAATTGTGTGTGAAAAAAGAAAAATTCAGGGCTGTCACAAGCTGGCACAAGCAAGAGATCAGATATAAATTCAAAAGAAAAGACCCAAATGGTGAAAGTTGGCCAAGGCATATATTTAGACTTGCATTATTTCGCTTCACAATTATTCACGCTTCAATTGTATGGATTACATCGAAAGTGGCACCTCTCTATGTCAACTTCTATTGAATTTGATTTTTCGGTAATGTTTATTAACAGGAATGACACAATCTTTTTTCCATGTCAATAGATAGATGTCGCTAGCAATATGTGAAAAAATAACACGATATTTCCAATTGGAATATTTTATACATATTTTTAAAAGTCTGGACATATGTCCCTACGTTATTCGCGTCGTCCTCGCTGTATAGAAACGGTTAATGGACTTTTTGGTAAGCACTATGGACCGCTTGTAAACTGTAAACGTATCACCCCCAGATGTTCAATATACAGTAAATGCATTTTTTTTTCAATGTGACAAATTGCAAAGTTTGTAAAGAAAAATATGTTGTCTAAAAACATAATTTTAAATGTTGGAGCCAATCATTGGCCCCATGGGACTAAGGGTTAACTGTAACAAGTGCATAAACTTAGAATTGAAACTCAGCATAACCGGTAGGACTGTAGAGTGGTACAATAATTAACTGACTTAAAATTTTTATTTAATAATTTACTGACTTGAAATTTTTTAATCTCTATCATTTTTAAAAATTTATCTACTATATAAGTCAAAAAGCTTTTTCCATTTCGTAATCTCATTACATACATTTGATTACTACCATTACCAAAAATTGCAATGAATTGGTATTTTTTTTTTTTTTTTCTATCATTCATATAGATATATGAATTTTCTATCATGATGTATAAAAATAGAAAAATATCTGCTTGATATGAACGGGTTAAAGTTTGAGTCTGTGGATTCAACTTGAGCGCTCTTATAAAAACTTGATTTTAAAAATGAAACATTCTAATCAAAAACTGGCTGTCTTGAGAATCTGAATTATGATGTTATCCCATTCAGATTATCTGTAATAGCAAAGGTGTGGTGTTATCAGTTGAAGTTTTCGGAACGAATCTTAATGAAAAATGTTTTTCATTATTTTGGTTTATCTTGTTTTGTCATGTCATAAACATTCAAATGAAAAAATCATATGACTTCTGAATCTATGCAAAAAACTATTGTAACATAATATTGTGCAATTTTGACAATTCTTGTCATCCATGATAACCCGAATATTTTGTTTATTCTTGCAGCTGACAATACCATTGTAACTTATGGTTTACTTAATTGCTTTTAAAGTTTCACCTTTTGATCAACTAAGTAAAAATCTTACTGTGAAACTTGTTTAAATGAATGAGAATGGCTCCAAATGTATGATTTCAAAAATAATGATCACCGGCGAAATAATTTTAGCATTTCCATATTCAACAGATAGATAGTGGTCTGAGAATAGGAGAGTTAAGTGTAAGGGGATTTTTTTTTATAGATTTGGAGTTGCTCCCGATCATCCTGAAGTTAAAAATGTAATCAACACCTTCACAAAAACAGCGCAGCATGAAAAAGTAAACTTCTATGGTAACATAACACTTGGAAAAGATGTTACATTATCACAACTCCGAGAGAATTACCATGCTGTGTTATTGGTGAGTTTCATTCATATAAAATTATGCAAGGTGACTATATATTTCTTTCATGTGTATTTTTTCCAGCTTATTTTATAGAAATAAGCTGGAGAGTGGTCCCCAAAGTTTTATTTTTGGTTATTAATTTTTATGGCCTTTAAATAATTTCAATCAATACATCATATAAAAGTAATTATGTATACAGTTGATCCGTCAGTTTATAATATGTATTTTGTAACGTGGCACCGATATTCATCCCTTCAACATCTTGCCTTTAGTTTTTTGCTGATTGGAAATTATTCACTTAGCAATGTTAAAACTTGCTGTAAGTTTTTTTTGTTTAGGCACACATCTTCATCCAATAATACATGAAATTTTTGATTTGAAGAAGCATGCTTACCATAAGCTTCTGGAAATATATGATAGCTGTTATCAGCACTTTTATTCAAAATACAGTAACGGGTACTCCTATGATAGAGGAGTGTATAATATGGTAGACTTAAAATGAACCACACATGTCAAGTATGTTGATGCTCATTTGAAAACCTCCTTCTATTCATGATTTGCTCACGACTCTCGTTTATTTCAAAGTTATGTTTGTATGGATTTGTTTTTTTTTAATTCTTAATTTTTTATTTTAAAGAAATAAGCTTTTTTGCTAGAATTTCTTTCAAGTTCTAATCGAATTTTATAAATATGACATGCAAATGCAAAAAGAATTTTTTCTTTAGGTAAAATGGTTGAAGTATGCCTGCAGTGCATTCAAGACTCAAACATACCTAATCAATATTATAATTTATATGCATGGAGAAATTTTTTATTTATTGATATATTTTTTAGGCTTATGGAGCTGAACATGACCGAAAACTTGATATTTCAAATGAAGATAGTTCAAATGTGCTATCAGCAAAAACATTTGTCGGATGGTATAATGGAGTTCCAAGTGATCAGAATTTAAAGGTCATTAATATTTTCAGTCTTGAAACTATAATTCTTTGAATTTACATTTCTGCTTGTTTAAGTATCATAGCATATTCAAAACATTTGTTGTTTCAGGTTGATCTGTGCGGTTCATCTGTAGCAGTATTGGGTCAAGGAAATGTGGCTATGGACGTTGCCAGGATCCTTCTCACACCCATTGATATTTTGAAAAAAACTGACATAACTGAACATTCTTTGGCAGCACTGTCACAGTCAAAAGTGAAAAATGTTCATCTCATTGGAAGAAGAGGTCCTCTACAAGCTGCTTTCACAATCAAAGAATTACGAGAACAAATAAAATTACCTCAATGCCAAAGTGTGTGGAGGGAGACAGATTTTAACGGGATACAATCATTGATAAATGAATTACCGCGGCCAAGAAAAAGACTCACAGAGCTCATGTTAAAAAGTCTTGCAGATACAGATTCTAAACTAACAAATTATAAACGATTTCTTCCCATTTTCCACAGAAGTCCCGTTAAATTTTTAACAGCTGATTCAGGTAGATTGATAGGGATTGAATTAGCCTTAAATAAAATGGTTGGTGACAATATTTTGACTCAAACATGCATGAATACGGATCAGAGAGAAATATTGAATTGTGATTTAGTTTTAAGAAGTATCGGTTATAAAAGTATTCAAGTAGATAAAGATATTAACTTCAATCCTTCTAAAGGATATGTCGTCAATAGGCTAGGTCGAGTCTTGAAGTGCAATAAAGATGAAAAAGCATTAAAAATAGATGATATTCACTCGGATCCGGGACTTTATGTCACTGGCTGGTTAAGGACAGGCCCTTTAGGTGTAATTTTAACGACCATGACAAACGCATTTGAAGTTGCTGGAAACATTTGCAAAGATTTTGAAACAGACACTGAATTACTACAATGTGATAAAAACAAACCTGGTTTTGCAGGAGTGAATAATATATTAAAAGAAAAAAATGTTCAGATTGTCAATTGGCAAGACTGGGAAAAAATAGATGCTTTTGAAATTGAAGCTGGTAGAAAAATAGGAAAACCAAGAGAGAAAGTATGTGATGTTAAAAAGATGCTGGAAATATGCAGTTGATATGTGATGCTGATGAAAAAAAAATGTTTTTGCTCCAATTGTTATTTAATTCTTTATAAAAAATATGATACATAATTTGAATAATATTTTTAACTAGTTTTTTTTTAAATTAAAAATGTACTATAATTTCTTATTATTGTAAATCCACAATGCTACCGAAATTTTGGCCATTATGTTGTCCATGTTTGTTCACTGCATTAAAAGTTAGCCACAATATTATTTTTGACTTAGCTGTTTTTTTAGAATGTTTCATGTCATTCATAGATTTTGTTTTTATATTCTTTATATACCATTATCATTAAGTATAATTTTAGTTACATATTGTCAATACATTTTGCTAATTAGAATCTGATAAAATGCCTAGTTGTTGTTGTTGAAATGTTTGACATGAGAATCATTATTTAGTTTTTTATTATTGGGATGAAATTTTTTTTTTTATTAAAAGTTTCAAAATTATTTTAATATATGTAAGCATTTACTCCATTTTTTATAAGCTGGGGAAGTTTCTGCCACTCCAACCAGATTATTTAATATAATAGTATAATAAGCTTTGAAAATAATCCTGAATATAACCAACATCAATATTATTTATTATTAGAACTCCTACACAAAGCTGGGTGTCAAAAGTGGAATAGGGTGAGGCGGGAAACAATTTCTCTATTTCTTAAAAACAGCCATTAGAATTCATCCTGGATTTTTCTTTTTATAGATTTAACAAATATTATCAAAAAATTGCATACGAATCGTAGGGCATCTGCCACTCTTTTCGAATATTCAATTGTGTTGGGTCCCCAAAATGCATAATGTTAGGCTTTCATCCAAACAGCATCCTTATAAGTGCTTGACAGAATGAAAATTTGGAAATTGTTTTAGTGAAGCTGCTAATTTTGGGGTTTGTAAAATATCTGATCAAATCAGAATTGCTGAAAGGTTGATTTCAAATCAAGATTTATTCATATTTGATATTAATTTGTTATTTGTGATGTGTTTTTTCCTTGTGTTTATCAGATGCGATATTAAAAATCCAAAATATTTAGCACATTATCACTTTCATGTTATTGATATTTATCTACTACCCAATCATTCAAGTTAACATATTAAGTTCATGTTTTTTTTTTTTTTTTTTTATTATTATTATTATTATTATTATTATAGTGTTATATGCACAGTACTTACTTATTTAAATATATTTTTGTAAAATTCATATAAGCAGCAAGGTGAAAGTACAATGCTTATATGACCCGTTATTAAAGCAATATGTAACATGTTAAAAAGTATTTTGGTTTTTATTCACTTCTTAACCTTATTTCTATTGATCCTGGCTTCCTTTGGGCAGATGATTTCAAGAAAGTGTCTATGGGGATTTAGAAACGCCTGTTGTGTGCACGCTTGTGTACAGGGAAATAAAATATAACCTAGCATCTGGTATTTGAATAATATTGTCAAATTTATAATATCTCACATTATAGAAGCGTCTAAATATACATTAAACTAAAAAGCAAGTCAAAAAAAATTATTTAAAATTAGAACCTAGATAATAATAATAATCATTACTTCAATGGTAAATTGATGACATTCGTTTATGCTTTATTGTAAAATTCTATTTAGTTAAAGTTACCTATATTTTATAATAGTTATATGATTTTGAAGTAATTGATATTACAATGATCGAAGATACAAATCGTACTTTGAACAGGTGCACGGAGGGTGGTAATGGATTGAGTTTTTCATGCATCTTTTGAATGTATGTTTTTTTTTATTTACTGTTACTTGATTATTAATATAAAAATAGTTTAATTTAAAATTTAATATGCTTTTTAAAGTCTCTTTATCTACAAATAAATATGTCAACATCATCCAAACTAAGAATTTAAAAAATAATATTCGGTTTATATGAGATGATATTCCAGAAACATGTTGATATTGATAAATAGATTACATAATCTGTCTCAATTGCAACACATCATTTTACATTTATATTACTTACTTCGATATTTGACATAGTAGAATTTCTAAAAATGGGGTTTTACGACAATTGGCAAATATGAGAGGGTTTTTTGAAAGTTATATTATTAAAATCTTATTTATTAAGATAATCGAAAAGTGTTTCAAAACTTCTTGTGAAATTCTCGTGAAAGAAAATCTCCAGACGTTTGAGCGAACTGTATATTTCATCATTCATTTCTTAAGTTAATGTATAAAAATTTAGTGTACTCAAATTCAAAAGTTGTATTGGATAGAAAGATGTATCTACCAAAACCGGTCAATCGGGATTATATTTGAGATAGGACCATAATATTTAAATGATCGGTCAAGGAAATTAATAAGCGGGGAACAGTTCGTGGGGATTATTTAACATTGTTTTTATGGGTATACGACAGTACTTGTAAAAATGTACTGTAAAAATGAACAATCTATCTGAGAAAACGTATGCAAGAACAGTTGATCGAAATTCCACTATATGCAATAAAGTAAATGTTCGTAGCTTGCAAAACTTATTTTGCGATTTGACAATGTATAAATTTGGACACTGCTTGAATAAAATATTATAATTACTATATTTTCGTATGAAAAAAAAAAACAAAAAGGGAAACATTTTAATTAAATATATTTGATAAAAAAATCATTGAAATGTGAAGATTTGTTTAATGAAGACGGCTTCTCAGCAACGTGCCATACGAGATAAATTTAGTAACCAAGACGAGGGTAAAATATTTGTTTTTATATTGAAACTATAATATATACCATATCATGGTTTCAGTATTCATTACTGTCACTAACTTTCAATATTTAAACTTTTTGTCTATGTTCCTTATAATATCATTTTGAGTCGACTCTGTTGGTTTAACTGATTTTTTTTACACACGATTGCCAACCCAATATTTCCTCAACCCATAAACTCGTCAACCTAAAATAAGCATGGCGGCTGAGTATCAACAAATTGGCACAATGACTTCTACTGAAATTAGAGCCAAAGCCTTGAAGTTTTTAACCACTAAAAAGAAACTGAACCTTCTAGTTGAAATTTTACAAGGATTTGAGGTAGTTGAATTACTTTATATTTCTATTATGTCGTGTGTATTCCCACGTTCATACGTGTCTTGACATTTCGCAGGTTGAGAATGACAACTACACACCGAATCTCTTGGCCGTAGAATTGATATTCACCGAATTGCTGAAGCAACGTGACATGTATAAGGAAATAATTCCTCTAAAACCAGAAGGTATTTTGTAAATTTCTTTTTCTTGACTTTTCGAACGATGACTGATGAGTGTAATCCATAGATATTGGCTGATTACTGCGTATTTGTTCCTTCTGAAACTATGAACACACATCATAATCCACATACAAATTTTTGATATTTTCTATACATCCAATTGAGTGCAAAAAGGTTAAATAAATTAAAATTTGTTAGGAATTATTATATCTGTCATTAAAAAAGATTTTTGGTAAATATTGATTTTATGACTTAATATTAATAAGTAGGTATTTTATGTATTAATATTAATTAGTAGGTATTGTCAAAAACCTTTAATATCCGATGATGTACGGTAATCACAATTTAGAAATGCATAATATTTTAAAGGTAAAACTAAAGCAGATGCCCATCGTGAAGTTCTTCGTGATTTCTATACTTTGGCATACCACCGAGTAGTCTGCTGTTTATCGGCAGGCGGTGGAGCTAGTCGTCTTCAAGCTTTATCTACTGCGGCACAATTGCTCAGATGGCATGGAAAGTGTCCTATTGATTCTACCGACACACAGTCTGCACAGTACTACTTTCCTACACATATGTTACAGGTGAGATTTGTAGATACTGATAATTAAAATCTTCCCAAAGAATTATTGCAAACAATGACTGAATGTATCAATATATTACACATTATACAAGATCCATGTTTTTTTTTTTTAAATATCAATTTCTTATTTTGCTGTCTCAAATTGACAAATTTTGTAAAGAAAAGCAGCATTATAAAAAAAATGTTTTTTTATTTTATACTTTACCAAGGCATACCAAAATTACATCAATTTTTCAAAATAAGCATTGCAAGAACATGCGTTCATCTTTGTGGACTTGGCTTGTCAAATAAAACAAGTTCAAACACAAACACAAGCTTAACTATAATGTTAAAAGATTTAGTTGCATATTATCTCAATATGAAGTTTAGAAAATTCATACTACACTTTTAGTACTATTTTCACTATACAGGTTATCCTCGACTTATGACCGAGATACGTTCCTGAACTTTGGTCGTAAGCCGGATTGTTCTTAAGTCGAATTTCATATAAAATATGTATGTGCTTACATATTAAAATAAAACATGTGTATTTATTTATAGTTTTTTTATTGTTAAATTTATACTTATTTATTACAAACTAAAATATTTACTTCATTAATGTTTAAAATCTTTCATAATCTGTACTTAAGTACAATCCATTGGCTTATTATCAGTAGTGGAAGAAGAAGCAGAAGTAGACTTTTTAAAAAAATCCAATTTTAGTTGAGTTATTTGTTGTTTTTTCCCCTGTATATTTCTTTGTAGCATGCAAGATCTTCCTAAATATGACGGTTTATACTAAAAAATCTTTCATTATTCGAATTCATTTCTACAAATTTTTGCATTACTTGGTCAATTTGAAGGAATGCTGCTTCCATTTCTTTGAATACAATTTTTTTGGAGATTCCACAACCATTTCTTTTTTTTTTAGTCTCTTCAACCCTTTGATTTTCGATGCATAATAATTCTTCATTTGTAAGATCTTTCAAATCTTTTTCTATAAGTTTAAGTATAAGTCTATTTTATGGATATTGCTCCTTTAACAGCTTCACTGATATTTAGTTTATTCTTCAAAATTGTAGAGATCGTTGAATGTGACAAGTGTAGATCGTCAGCTATGTCCTTCACTCTTTTACCACTCTCATTGTTTAATTACTGTAAGTTTTTTTTTTCTAAATCTACTGCATTTCCCTTTTTTGTCATATCTACTCCGTTTGCCAGTCATTAAGGGCGCGATTTATTTCACTTCAGAAATTAATTGGGTATATGTATTATTTATATCTTATTATATTTGTGTGTATCTATGTCTAAGTTCAAAAACACTGTTAACTGAATTATGTATACAAAATTCAAAAACAACAAAGGGAAGAAGTGAGAAAAAAACGACAGGGTTGACAAAGGCACAACGCAATACAATTTCTAAAAATGCTATTTTTTTGGTCGTATGTCGAACTGTCATAAGTCGAGGACTACCTGTATATTTTATGTTCAGGACCTCTTTTGCTCATCATTAGTGTAATCAACCGATAGAATACAAATTGCAAACAAGGTTATTTATACAACATACAACTGATGATCAGTTGTATGTCTTGCGATGAACGAAATCAGTCCTGATCATAACACAAAATACAAAAAAAATGTTTTATTTAAAATATAGTAGTTCTTGACTAATGAAGAAAACTATATGCTTCGCTACTTGAGTTCAAAATATCACAATTAAAGCAATGCAAGTTTTCAGCATATAAAAACTTTATTTTAACAACTAACTGTTTATCACTTTTAAGGTGTTAACTGTCACTTCTTGATGGAAAAGCATTATATTTTAAATAATAAAAACACATTTTTTTAGTACTTATTTCCACAATATATTTTTTGATCAGGACCGGTTTCGCTCATCGCGAGCATTATCAACTGATCAGTTGATCAACTAGATCAGTTGATAATGCTCGCGATGAGCGAAACCGGTCCTGATCAAAAAATATATTGTGGAAATAAGTACCAAAAAAAATGTGTTTTTATTATTTAAAATAACTGTTTATTTTCAGTGAATACAATATTTGCCTAATTTTTCAGTCTATCATAACAGCTCTACTAAGCAATGACACAAACAATGCCTCTCTGATTGCCCGTTTTCAAGAGTATCTGGCTTATGATGATATCCTATTTCACACATGGAAAGTTCTGCGGACTCTCACTCCTCGTCCGTCTCCAACAGATACTTACATGAAAAATTATTTTGAGCTGGCGGATAAGCTTGGTCTTAAAAAGGACACGAAGGGGAAAGGAAAGCAGATTCCAGTGGAGGGGGAAACATCGGAACAAAAGAATCTTTGTGAGGTCGAAGGTAAATAAAAATACTCCAAACCGTATTTGATCATTGGTGTATGATTTTTGTACCACTGGATAACTGAAATGTGAATTCTCAAATGCCCAAGATAATTTATTTTTCAGAGGACAGTTAACGTGGTGTAAGAATTTTAAAAGATTACTTGTTATCCATTCAAAAAATAGTTTTAAATTGGAATTGTAAAATACCCGAAAACATCACAGTATACTTCCTCTAGGATCTAATGCTAGTGAAATTTATATTGTGCAATTGGCTATTAACTGGGTTTTAAAATATTGATCGCTGGTCACATTCAATACTTGTCCCATATTATTGTGAAAATAATCATTCTAAATTTATTTGAATGAATTTTATATTTTGTCATTATTTTGATGGTGGAAATTTTTTAAATCTATAATAATAGGTAGACTAATTGGAAATAATCTTTTCAATTTATCGTTATGTATTCCTTTAACAGAATATATTTCTTTTTGTCATAGGGAAACCGCCATTCCACTTCCAAGTGGTGAAAGTTCAACGTTACATGTCGCGATGCTGGGGATGTATTTCAACTTGGACTCTTGCGGGAGACACTCACCGTAGGGCTTTGCTTCTTCTATTGGATAGACTGTTACCTAATCTCCCCAATCCATTATTGCTGACAGATTTTCTCATGGACTCCATGGATACAGGTTTGTCTTTCTATGTATTATACAACGGTATTATTTTTAAAACATTTTGAAATATTTCAGCTGTAACTTTTGCCAAATTTTATGTGACTTAAATTTGTTTATACTGTTTATAAAGATAATTAACTTTTCATTTTAGACAATAGGCGACAATCAAAGAAATTTCTCACTAAATATTTCTATTTTGATATAATTTCTGTATAATGTGAAATAATAATCTGCCAGTGTTTGCATTGATTCTATGATTGCATTAAATGTTGTTTACTCTGTGGAAAATGTTGTAGTTATCATATTGAAGAACTTTTCAAGGTAATCTATTTTGTACAAAATTGAATACATTGTTAAATCATTTAAATTTTAGGAGGAGCGGTGAGCATGTTGGCACTGCAAGGTGTGTTTACATTAATACAACAACACCATTTGGATTACCCGCAAGTGTATACCAAACTCTACTCCATGTTTGAGCCAGAAATATTTCATACTAAACATAAGTCTAGACTTTTTTATCTTGCTGATATGTTCCTCAGCTCAACGTAAGTGTTTCCTATCAATATTTATTTTATCAAAATTAGTCTGATATTACACACCACAATATATTAAAAATAACATTTTTCCTGATACCAAAATATCACTTTTAAGGTGTTAACTGTCACTTCTTGATGGAAAGGCATTATATTTTAAATAATAAAAACACATTTTTTTTAGTACTTATTTCCACAATATATTTTTTGATCAGGACCGGTTTCGCTCATCGCGAGCATTATCAACTGATAGAATACAATTTACAAACAAGTCTATTTATACAAAACAAAAATTAATTTGAGTTAATGGTAGCAGGTGTACAAAACCATGGGTACAAGAACTAGGAAACGATTTACATAAAATCATACAATATTGATACAAATAAAGTAAATTAGTATAAAAATTAAATGTTCACAATCACTTATTAAGAATTAAAATTACAATTATGGTAAATCAATAATCCATTAGAAGCTCTAAACAATCAATAAGGAAGTAAGGAGTGGGAAATTTTTAATGACGAAAATAACCCACAATCACTACTTAATGGAACAAAATAAATTAATACATGAGAAGTCGATTAAAGATGAATCGATGAGATGGGAAGATATGGTCAGTCAGGGGCGTTCCAATATTTTCTGTAAAAAATTTAAGTAAAAGGAGGCAATATCATTTTTCAAAAAAAAAAAAAAAAGGAAAAAAATAATATTTATTTGAAATATATATTTATTAATCTAATTTAACGAGTATAACAATGGTGACGACGCAAAAGTAGTTTGTTCATTTATAAGGTTAGAATTAGGCAAAAATTTATATCGATTAATTTCAAGGATTTCTTGTTTATCTAATTTCAGTGATTTGTTATTGAAATGCAGGATTTTGTAGTTTATAGTAAAATCACATGAATGTTTATTTTGAAACAAATGGTTTCCAAAAGTAGAAATCTCATCGCCTTTTTTGGCACAAGCTAAATGTTCCTTAAATCTAGTATGAAAGGATCTTCCTGTTTGACCAATATACCTAGCCTCACAGGAATCACATTTTAGAAGATAAATACCACTTTGGCTTAAAATATTAATATTGTCTTTCGTGTTAACTAACATTCGACTAAGATTATGATTGTTATAAAAAGATACATTAAAAAGTTTTTTGTCTAACTTCTTGGATATGTTTTCAGAAACTCGGCCTAAATAACTTAGTTTTACCCAACGTTTTTCAACGGAGGGAACATCAATCATCAAGCTCGAGGTTACATTTAATAAAGCTAATTTTTTAGTTTTTTTAAAGACAAGTCGATCAATCAACTTTGCATCGTATCCATTGTTAAGTGCGATCTGTTTAATGGTGTTTAATTCTAAATTGAAATTTGATTCTGTCATAGGAATTGTCAACAAGTGATGAATAAAAGAATGAAAAGTTGACAACTTATGTGAAATGTGGTGTCTAGACGAGCTACTTTTGATATTGTCACTAAAAGTCTCTTTTCTGTAAATACTGAAACTATGACGATTATTAATTAGTTCAACGGTTAAATCTAAAAAGTTTATTTTATGCATACCCAATTCCATTGTGAATTGAATTGAACTATGAATCTTATTCATATTATTCAAAAAAGTATGCAGTTGCCTTTCGGTACCTCCCCAAAGTACTAAAATATCATCTACATATCTATACCAATAGATGATATTTTTAAAAAGATCTAATTTTGTAATTTTTGATTCAATCAAATTCATGAAAAAATCAGCTAAAGTTGGTGACAATGGACTACCCATTGCCAAACCATCTAACTGTTTATAAAATTTATCTTTAAATTTAAAATAATTTTGATCTATGCAACAGTTAATGATTATATCATGATAATGGCCATATCTGACCGAATAACTTTCGGTCAGATATGGGCACACTAGTAAATAGGCTCACTACATCAAATGAAAATAGCTTCGCGTTCAAAGGTACTGATAAATCTTTAATTTTTTCTACTAATTGAATTGAATTTTTAATTCCGAATTTGGGGGTGAATCCCAACTTATGTTTGAACAAGGAATTAGCAATCCCTGCTAATTTATACGACGGTGCAGCATTAAAGGAAACTACTGGCCTTAAGGGCATACTTAGTTGGGCATACGATGCAAAGTTGATTGATCGACTTGTCTTTAAAAAAACTAAAAAAATTAGCTTTATTAAATGTAACCTCGAGCTTGATGATTGATGTTCCCTCCGTTGAAAAACGTTGGGTAAAACTAAGTTATTTAGGCCGAGTTTCTGAAAACATATCCAAGAAGTTAGACAAAAAACTTTTTAATGTATCTTTTTATAACAATCATAATCTTAGTCGAATGTTAGTTAACACGAAAGACAATATTAATATTTTAAGCCAAAGTGGTATTTATCTTCTAAAATGTGATTCCTGTGAGGCTAGGTATATTGGTCAAACAGGAAGATCCTTTCATACTAGATTTAAGGAACATTTAGCTTGTGCCAAAAAAGGCGATGAGATTTCTACTTTTGGAAACCATTTGTTTCAAAATAAACATTCATGTGATTTTACTATTAACTACAAAATCCTGCATTTCAATAACAAATCACTGAAATTAGATAAACAAGAAATCCTTGAAATTAATCGATATAAATTTTTGCCTAATTCTAACCTTATAAATGAACAAACTACTTTTGCGTCGTCACCATTGTTATACTCGTTAAATTAGATTAATAAATATATATTTCAAATAAATATTATTATTTTTTTCCTTTTTTTTTTTTTTGAAAAATGATATTGCCTCCTTTTACTTAAATTTTTTACAGAAAATGTTGGAACGCCCCTGACTGACCATATCTTCCCATCTCATCGATTCATCTTTAATCGACTTATCATGTATTAATTTATTTTGTTCCATTAAGTAGTGATTGTGGGTTATTTTCGTCATTAAAAATTTCCCACTCCTTACTTCCTTATTGATTGTTTAGAGCTTCTAATGGATTATTGATTTACCATAATTGTAATTTTAATTCTTAATAAGTGATTGTGAACATTTAATTTTTATACTAATTTACTTTATTTGTATCAATATTGTATGATTTTATGTAAATCGTTTCCTAGTTCTTGTACCCATGGTTTTGTACACCTGCTACCATTAACTCAAATTAATTTTTTTGTTTTGTATAAATAGACTTGTTTGTAAATTGTATTCTATCAGTTGATAATGCTCGCGATGAGCGAAACCGGTCCTGATCAAAAAATATATTGTGGAAATAAGTACTAAAAAAAATGTGTTTTTATTATTTAAAATACCAAAATATATAAAGTTAACGACATATCTTTGACAGCTTAATGATTTACGAAATTGTTATATCTGAATACAAATATATTATTGGCTATATAATTAAGTATTATATCTTCTATGCTGGTTTTTATTATATTCTCATTTTTATAAAGATATTTGATTAAAAAAGAAAATTGCCATGTAAAGGGAAATTATTTTAAATAATAAGAATACATTTATAGTCCAATTTTGCTCGTTAATGCTCGCGATGAGCGGAACCAATCTTAATCATAAAATATATTGTGGAAATAAGTACTAAAAAATGAGTTTTTATTATTTAAAATATGCCATCTGTCAAGAAGTGACAGTTAAAACTTTAAAAGTGGGTAGAGGGGAATGTTCAAATAATCATTATTCCACATTCAGTTATTTCTCAAAGAGAACTCGGGTGCTAACCTTTGTATTTTTTTTTTTCATATAATTGTGTATCTTATTTGCTTATGTGTATTAACATTGTTTTGTTTTCAAATAGTCATCTGCCGGAAGTGCTGGTAGGTGGGTTTGTGAAGAGATTTTGTCGATTGGCTTTGGTAGGACCTCCAGCTGATGTTGTCATCCTGATGCACTTTGTTGCCAATTTACTTGTGAGGCATCCTGCTCTCAAAAGAATGGCATGCCGAGATGAACGATCTCATCAGAGACAAGCATGTTAGTAATTAAAAAACAAAATTTAAACTTTCTCTGGATTTTAAATTGGTTAACACAGTGGTCAGCAAACTCATTAGTCAACTGAGCCAAATATCTACTATACAACAATTGAAATTTCTTAAGTGCCAAATTTTTCAAACAAAACTTTGTAGGTAGGTACATTGTTACTAACTTGATTAGTGTGCTCCTTAGCTGGCTTTCGCTAAAAAGTCATCCATCTGATTGAGGTACATTTGCTGAGGTCACCAATTCCAATTCTAAGTTTCAAGTTTTTATTAACCTTCAGTTATGTTGAATAACACTTCATAATATTAAATTTGTTACAATATCCATAAAATTTAATCATGGTAATGACTGACAAAAACTTATGTAAACAATGGCCTTGAATCTCCTTGGAAAGTTTGGTTTGTATGTTGTTTTTAATTTTAGGCACGATTCCATGATTTCTTAATTAACTCTTAATAAGGTTCTTGCTTGAAAATGATAATTATTCAATATGATTATTATTTTCTTGGAGATGTTCGATTGCACTGTATGTGTGCGACCTCACATGGTATATTTTTGGAAGAGCCACAATCCAGGGGCCAAAGAGCACAGTTTGCAGACCACTGGGTTAACATATCATTCATGGAGATGGTTCAAATTTGCTTAAAGTTTTACATGATTTTTGATATCGAAATAAGTTTGATAACATAATTTATTTATCACCGATGAATGTGCTCCTTTTATTGATTATCTTGATTAGTTATTATTTTCTCTTTCCTTTAATATGCCTGATGTTTTTATATATCTCATTGAGATCACATGATATTAGTTTTAGGGAATTTGGTTTACAGCTCCCTTCATGTTTGGCAAAATATGACATGATACCATAGTTATAAAATTAACTATAGGTATCTATAAGATTTTAAGAAAAATTAATGCCTTATATAATATAATGAATGAATTTTTTTAAAATGTAATTCCTCTTACTGTGTCATATAAATTGCAGCTTCATCAGATCCGTACATAATGGATGAGCGAGATCCGTGCCTGAGCAATGCTCTACAATCAAGTGTGTGGGAGGCGGCCGAATTAAGAAGACACGCTCTTCCGGCGGTGGCAGAGGCCGCTGCTCGCGTCATGGCCGCCCCGCATGCCACACTTGAAGTGCCTCTCTCGGATTTACTCGATGCTACCACTGATGATGTAATAACTTAATATTAAATGTTACAGTGAATTGATTTTAGGCGGAACTGTCTTAATCCCACGGGACTGATCTATCGACCCCAGTTTTTCGAACACGTTTTTAGGGCTTATATTGTGATAAATATATTTTCCATTCATTTGATTTTTTATTACGTATATGGCTTTAGAAATTATAGAAAACATTTTTTATTATACTATACTTAATAAAGATGATATTACAAAAAAATGAACACTGACAAGTTCATATTAGTTTAAATAAATATTATTAATGCTACCGTTTTTTGTGAGAAAACACTTTGCCATTTATTGTGGGTCCCTTCAAAATGGTCTGGGATTAAAAGTGTTAAATTGCGATTGTTTACTGAGTTTGGTCATGAGAATAAACCTACTGTGATACAGAACAAAATCAATCAATAGACTATTAGAGGTTTGATATGGGCTTTCTATGAAGTGTAAAAAACATGCATTATATTAATTGTCATACTTATTATGACATAATTTTTATGTCTTACTTCTTTATCACCTGTTTATATTTCTGGTTGACATCAATGCCGATTACAAGTATTTATCTGGCCAAACTTGCCACCTCATTATAATTAAGCGATTGGAAGAAATTGGACGGTTATTTGTTTTAAATATTTTAGTAAAACAAATTACGATACTATTTTTCATACTCTAAAATTTTTACATTCATGAGATAAGTATAAAAGACTTTTTCCAAAAGAAATTCTTTTTCTGACCCTCCCCGACTATTTAAAATTAATCCTCATAAGATGTTTAACCTGCTACCTGCTGAGTCACATAAAGTATATTACAAATATTAGTTCAGTAGTTGATGTTGACCAATCTTATGATATAAAAATTAGCTCTTTCGCGAGAGTTTTGAGAGAGACTGTTATTGTTATCATATTTTTGAGTGTCAATTTTCACTGTAATAAGTGTCAACAATTGAGGCATTAGTTAGATTGAAGCAAAATATTGTATTATTTATATTGAATGTTAATTTTCTATCTATAACGCAACCCATGATAAACACATTCCATTAACTGCAGTACCCATCCTGTATATGACCACCGGGTTGCCCCAACTGCAATCATTATCTATCCATACATAATGTATTAATTTGTATTTTTGAATGACTTCTTTCAGATGTTTGATAAAGAGTTCAAGAAAAACTACAAGCAGGTGTTTCTCACATTTAGCCGACCTCAGTCCATGTCACTTCTGTCAGGGGAGAGACTCACACAATACTGGCAACTCATTTAATTTATATTACTCTATCATACTGTTGTAATTTGATTGCATACAATATTGTTTTTGTTTTCTAATACTTTTTTACCAGTGATTTCAGAATTGGCAAGATATTTCGATGGTTTAACTTTGACAACTTGATTCTAATTTTTATATTCAAAGTATGGTTCTCTGATATTATTGTTTTTTTGTTTATGAGATTTTTGCATTATCATATTCTTTTTGCACCAAAATATCAACCTACTTATTTCTCTGAATATTTCAATAAGCATCCAGTAAAAAGGTCAAATGTCCTTAATGAGTTTTCAGTTTTAAATCGTTGATGGCAGTATATTAGTAAAATGAATTAGATTTATTGTAATAAAATATTTCAATCAATTTATTAGTCTGAAATATTGACACTTTTTTAGTAATTTCGCTGCAAGGATATGTAAACATGCCAAAAACAGTACCACTAAAAAGTATATACTTCATTATCACAATCCCTGCCTTTATTATTGGAAAAAAGATTTTTTTTCAAATTAAATCTGTTGATTGAAGAAAAGGATCTTATTTTTGTTTGTTAAATTACTCTACTAATATCAGTTGCCATAAGAATAAACATGTATTATCTTACTATAATCTAAGATTCCAATTGTAGGCCCATGATTATTTCCCATAATATATATATATTTTTTTTTTTCTATAACAAAACATATATATTTTTCAATGATTCGAATTATACCTTTACTGTACATTTATATCGAGGATGTATTAAGATTATCTAATCGATTATTTGGAAGGATATTTTGTGTGGCATAATTGCAGATTACCAATTTCTATACAGATTTTATTTATTAGATTGGGCATTTTCACACATATATCTGAGATGGAAGAAAGACTAAATTGGATTTTTTTCATAATTGTGGGCTTGGTCATCCAGGCTTGTTACATATTTATTACAAACACAAATCACTTTTTCTCACTTGAACATGCTATTATGAAAAAAATGTGAATTGTGTTTCCGTAATTCACAAAATTTGTGTTTAATTTATTTCATTTCAGATTGCCTTCTGTAAATCTTCACAGATTCGTTTTTATTTTTTTTTACTGACAAATATATGCAAAATAAATTGTTTATAAATTGAATGTTGTTTTTTTATTATTTTCCAAATTTTTGTCCATATTTATAAAGAATGTGGTAGTAGTTTCTCATTTGTGTCTTCAAGAATAAATTAAGTCAACTCTCTTTATAGCGTACCCTCCAATAATAGTAGATTTTCTACGAAATGTTAAATTTGAAGGTCAAATTTGTATAGTCTTACAGCAGTAAATCATTTTCATGAAACAGAAATTGGAACTAATGAAACATGGAAGTGATGGAATATAAATGTATTTGTTTATAATAAAAAACTAACAAGATCAATATTAGGTTACTATTAGTAGTTGATATTTGATTGGGCAGGTAAAAAGATCCTCTGTGTGAGGAACAAATAGAAAACAAAATATAACAAATTGTTTACACACAAAGAATAAGGATTTGAAATTCGATTTATATGTGTTTTTCTTACATTAAAATAACTTTATTAAGATATATTTAAACATGGAATTTCTATTTGAGAAACATAAGTGAATATGAAATAACATAAAATTTTCCATAGACTAGAATTCTCAAGAAACATTTTCAGCTATTTATATTACTGCCCATATATTTATACATGAAAATAAATTGAGACATCGATCAAAGAACAATTAGATAATATAAAATAACATTGATTATTTTATTACATTTAAAGTTTATGGTGATCTGTATGGATTCTGTGTAACTCTGTGATGGAAAGTATATTGCTTTATATAATTGTTCTGATGAAGAAATTAACAAGAAAACATTCTTCAGAATCGAGGATGTTCATCAATATTTACATTTAAAAAAATAGATACAATTTTCAAAATTTAATTGGAAAATAGTCCGATTAAAAAAAGTATTTATTTCAATGAAAAAAAAAATAATTTCATCAAAAACAAGCACAGATTTGTCTCATGCCAATATTGCATGTTGTGTCATTCCATCTTATAAGTTGTCACATAGACTATGGTATAAGGTTACTAAAATCTAATGTTAATATATAATTTGTGACATTTATGGAAATAAAATCATCCATTTTATATAATATAGGTAGTAACATTTATTTTATTTTTAGGCACTTTTAATGCTTATTTTATTGAAACAAGCTATAAATTCTATTAGAATATTTTCTGTGATAGGTGCAACATATAAATTAATAAAAAAAAATTAATGTTTGCTTGATATATTCAACGTTTTTGGTCTAGCTAAAAATATAATAACAATAGCTTAAATGTAAATCACATGAGACAGAATGGCAATTTAATTTGCGATATAATATGAAACAGGTGTTCCAACTGCAAAAATTAAAATTTATAAATCTAGATAAACCACCATCACAATTATACTTATTGCTGTAATATTGACTATAATGATATTTTTCTGTTTGTACGATGTGGAAAGCTAGCTCAATCAGATAATCATATAATTTTTTCTGATCTAAGTTTAAAAAGTATTTATTCTTATTTCATCAGTGCAAAGACAATTGATTGGTCTCTAAAAATACAGTGACATGTATGAGATATGACAGGGGGTTTAAGGGACAGTTGTTTGGAAAAAGAAGTTACTAATTTCTTAAAACAATGTGTTGTAATTTCACGGTTATTGAAAAAAAAATTACAGCTAATTTTACTTTTCGCAAAAAGCTACATTAGATATTTTTGTAGTTAAATCAGAGTAAATATATTGGAGTAATCAATCATAAAAAAAATATTTGTATTTGGAAGTATGGAATTATATTTGAACAGCGATTTTGGTCTTTTCAACGTCAATGATATATTACATAAGGGCAATAATCAAATTTATGTGTAGAGTATTTATGGAGGCATTGCATACAACTCTAACAACTACCGTCCTTCCTTGTATTCTTGAAGAGTACAAATATTGACATGTTGACTTGTTTGTCTAATAAATGTAATAAATAATTTTATGTACCCTTATTCAATTTATGGTGTCTGAATTTTTTTTGCAGTATCATTCATCAGTGATGTATGAGTATGAAATATATGCATTATAGTGGAAGAAAGATTTTTTCGACATATCTCTTAGGGCAAGGATTCCCAACCCCATGCCTGCGGAACGATTCATGTGCGCCCGCCACTATTCAACCGTGACAGATTTTTTTCATAAACACTAATTTAAAATATAAACCATTTTTTTTTTTGAGTAACTAGGTTTATTATATTTGTTTATATGTTTGCTATATTGTATGTATGAGCCTTTTTTATTTATTACTCATGTCCAATTATAAATATCTTAAGAAAAAATAGCTGGTGCCCGCCACCCTAACGATATTTTAGAATGCGCTCTGGAGTACAAAAAGGAAATCCAAGAAGAATATCATCATGATATTTAGTGGTATAAGTGTTCCGCAAATTTTTATTTAATTGAAAAATGCAGTGCAACTTTGAAAAGGTGAAACAGAAAAGACAAACTGATGTAGGTAAGGCTTAGTTGGCACAGAGTCTAATGGCGTTTTTATGCTATCACATATTTATCAGCTTTGTAAAAGATGTAATGTCATAACAATTCGACTGACTAAATAATTTCAATTTAGCTAAATAATATCTTGAATTGAAATCTTATTCTTACTTTATACATAATAAAATTGGTAAAATTGTAACACAAACATTATATATGCCAAGATAAAACATATTTTTTTATAACAGTATATAAAGTTGTTCAATAAGACATGTTGTTTTTTTAACTTCAACGACTACTTCAAAAGAAAGTGATTTGCCACAGATTAAATGTTTTTCACTCTATATTCTGTAATTATCACTTTGTGTTGGAAAGGCATGATATTTTAAATAATAAAAACACATTTTTAATAATATTTCCACAATATCTTCTATGATCAAGACCAGTTTTGCTCACTACTGATCTTAAAATATATTGTGGAAATAATACTAAAAAATGTGTTATCATTTAAAATTCTATAACTACTAAGAAATGTTACAAAAATTAATTTCAAGTGGAAGAGTCAGACTAACAAATAAATATTTGGTGAAAATTAATGTGTTTACAGTTCCCATTCAATATCACAAATATTTTACAGCTTTATTTTATTATTAAATTTATATGCTCTATTATTGAATATTATATTGAAATTGTTGTTCAAATATTCAAACAGGGTATTATGTTTTGAAAAGTTATTACAATTATTCATTTTCTGTGACTATGAAATATATAGTCATCTTAGACAGTGTTAAAATAAAACCTCACTGGATGTTTTACTATTTTCTATCAGATTTGATTTACTATGACAAACACTGTGAAGGATTCAGCCAATATTGTGGAAGTTTATTTAACTTTTTTATTCCACTAGGTGGGTTAAATTTAAAAATAACCCAAGTGGAATAAGAGTTATTTTATTTTTAACCAAATAGCCATAAGGGTGACTTACATTTTCCAAGACAGCCAGAAAGCAAAAGATAATTTATCAAATCACTGAATATAATAGTGAGTAATAACAGTGAGTGGCAGTCTTTACTCTTTCATTTTGTCTACAGTTGTTGTAGTCCCTTTCAATATGATCAAACCATATGATACTCCCTAATTCTTATCAATTTATATATACAATCACAATTATTGAAGTCACAATGGAAGATACTCATTCATTGTTCTTTCTTCAGACATTAAAAATCACATAATTTCAGGTGTCCTTTGGACACTCTTCTTCTTCATACGCATTGCCACTTTGCTGTCATCGATAATCACGTCAGTTTTCTCACTTGAACTTTGAACACCTGAATCTACATCCTTTTTACAACATAAAGCATCAGATATTTCATCTAAAGTGTCTTTTGATTTTGTTTCAGAACTACAGCAATTTGGTTTGTCATTTTGTATATTTTCCACAGCTGGAGGATTGGTATTCTTTGACGATTTTATTTTTTTTGGATCTGATGTTTTCTTTATCATCACAGTATTGGACCCGCAACACAATTGTTCCGTTTCGGACATCAGGTCGGCATTCTGAGGTTTTGCTGAATTGTCTTTTGTTTTAAATGAACATTTCATTTGCGATTCACACGAATACACATTGTTCTCTGAAGCACCTCTCCCTTTCATTAAAGGAGGCGTTGATCCTTCTACAACATTACAAAAATATTTAAAATAATAAAAACACATTACTTATTTCCTAAACAAATTTTATGATCAGGACCGGTATTGCTCATTGCGAACACTATTCACAAATCACAAGCAAGTCTATTTATACAAATTTTGATTTAAAGTTAGCAGGTTACAAAACCATGGGTTCAAGGACTAAGACAACAATTTACAGGAAGACATACAATATATATATATATAAAAAAAGGAATTAATTAATTTTAAATTATAAAATTGAAATGTTTACAATCTCTTTTAATTAATTTAAGATAAATCAATTATTACAGGGTTCAAAATGATCTCAATCAGGAAAGAGTATAATTTGATTTGTTTGTTATTTGTATCAGAATACATATATGAATCCATTTCTTTCAAATAATATAATATTGACTGCAAACTGCACTCTAATAATGTTTTGCATATTTTTGGAATTGATTATGAAATGAATTTTGCATTTTTGAAACAGCCATAAATTTTGAATGATTGATTTTAAAGGTGCATGCATGATAATAAATAAATAAATGCAATGCATGCATGATGCAATAAATAAATGAAGCACCTAAATTTAGATCAATACGATGCCAATATTGATATTATTATAGTATTGATATTTATAAATAATAAAATATTGTTAACCTGGGTCGTTACATTCAGGTATGCATACTGTAGCCACTTTTGCTTTTTCTTTGATACTTTGCATGATGTACCGGGAGGCTATGTGGCCAAAAACATAATAACCTAGAATACGATGTGATAGTAAATATTTTTTTTTAATTAAATGCAATATTGATAATAGTAATGTGAACAGTATTCTCATTACCTATTGTACTGCCAATAATAAGAGCAACGGCAAGGTAGACATTATAAAGCATTATTGCCAACATAATGAAGTAATTCAAAGATGTATTGGTTGTATACAGGAACACTTGACAACTCACTACTGCACACCTGGAAAATGTAAATATAACTGAAATTATCACATATTATTTTAATATCAAAAACAACATTCTATTATAAAATATTTGTCTACCTAGTCTTAAAGATACTAGGTGTTCCTGGAATTACTTGTTCATCGCAGCTCGGGCTGGCAGCGGTTCTAGAATATAATAAAATTTTATTTCACAATATATTATTGCGTATTTGCCACAACTTATATAATTTTAACATAAGCATAAATTTTCTCCTGCATAAATATTTTTCATGGACCTACGAAGTATTTCCCAGAAGGTTGCTTCTGTCTTCTGAACAAGGTCCTAACATAGCTTGTCGCATTCGTGTGTTATGGTCTCTTCGTGATTTTGTTTCCAGGACCTAAAACATGTCAATGTCAATTAAGGAGACTGAGTGGTATTAAAGTGTAATCAATCTGTGCCAAAAGACCACATTCATGTTTACAGTTATTATGCTAGTGCTAAAAACTCTAAATTCTATTTGTCCATGACAGGGATTCCCAACCTTTTTATACTCTAGAGTACATTCTAAAATATTGTAGGTTGGCGGGCACCACCCATTTTTTTAAAGGGGTATTTATAATTAGACATGATTAATAAATAAAAAAAAGATCTCTACGTTATTGTCACTATATAATAAATCTACTAAGTCAAAAAAATTAAAACTCTAACAAATATATATAAAAATAATTTACACTTTTAATTAGTGTTTATGAAAAAATCTGTTACATTCAAATAGTGGCAGGCACACACGAATTGTTCCGCGGGCAGGGGGTTGGGAATCTCTGGTTTATGATCTCACATTTTGATGAATAAATTTTATCACATTGTCATAATAATGACATTAAATACCTTGAGCCCTTCAAAGATTACAGAAAGCATTGCAAAGATGATACATGCGATCACCAGGCTTCCAATGGTGTTCACTTTTAAGCCTTCAAAGAGCAGGTCCCCAAAATCATAGCCCCACCAAAAGTGCATATGCATTTTGAAAATCTGTGAACAGAATAAGATCCATATGAATTCACGATGTACTTAAGTCAATGAATACTAACCAAGCTATTATTTTAGCCAACCATATGGTCGATTAGTAAAAAGATGCTGCAAGTCTGTATGCATTTCGGAGTGTTATACAGGCTGACTGTACACATGTATGATTCTCCAATCCATTTATCATATTTTATAGAACTAGGAGGCATCCGGTATCCTTCCTATATATATATTGTGATAACTATTCGTATCAGCTGTTATATAAATAACTGCCTCATTCAAAATGTAACTATTCCTAAAGATTACAAATCATTTTTAATTTTCTTTACATAGACCAATTATTTGATTTTTCAATATGATTTCTGGCTCCCAAGACTCACAGAATAAGAAGAGAATAGTTGGTATATTCTTTAATGAAGGTAGATACGACTGATACTGCATCGAGTAACTTCTCTTTTATTGACCGTCACTGGACATTTACAGACAATTTGAAGAATATTATGTAATAGAATTCTACATTTATTATACAAGACAAGGAAGAATGCCGACATATATATATATTAGGGGTACCGAAAAGAAATCCATTTTTTTCTCATGCCGTGTTTGGGATCAGTCTGTACCTGAACGCGGCGAAGTAAACATCTTTGTAAGTGTTCCATTCTATAGTACTTTTCCTCGGCTTTATTTTTGTATCATTTTTAATTTTGCATCCTTGGAAATAAAATGAGCAAACCAGAAGCAACCGAACAACATATACGGCATTGTATGCTGTTCTTTTTTGATCAAGGCTGGAATGCAACCAAAACGACCGAATCAATTTGCAAAGTTTACCAAGCAACGTTAACAGCAAACAAATGTCAATTTTGGTTTCGAAAGTTCAAATCCGGGGATAGAAGCCTAACAGATGATCGGAAATCGGGGCGACCACAAAATTTAGACGATGATCTACTAAAAGCCACAGTTGAAGCCGATCCTCGTTTAACCATCGAAGAAATAGCACAGAAGATGCATGCTCCATGGTCCACAGTGCGAGATCATCTACAAAAAATCGGTAAATCAAACAGAATGGGTGTTTGGGTTCCGCACGCGCTCTCCGAAATCAACAAAGAGGTTCGAATGAGTACGTGCGACTCCCTGCTGTCACGACAAAAACTACATCCATTTTTGGATCGAATTGTGACCAGCGACGAGAAATGGATTGTATACGATAATGTTACAAGAAGAAAACAATGGCTGTCAACATCCCAGGTACCTGTCCCTACCCCTAAGCCCGGTCTCACCCTTCGCAAGGTCCTTTTGTGTGTCTGGTGGGATATTCGTGGAATTATTTATTATGAATTACTCAAACCAAGAAATACGGTAAATGCAGAGGTCTATTGTCAACAACTATCCAAGCTAGACGAAAAATTAAAAACAAAACGCCCACATTTGGCCAATAGAAAGGGCGTGATTTTATTGCACGACAACGCTCGTCCTCATAGTGCAAAAATGACCCGAGAAAAAATTTCCGCCTTGAATTATGAGGTTTTAAAGCATCCGCCATACTCTCCAGACCTTGCGCCTTCCGACTATTACCTGTTCAGGTCAATGGAACATTCCTTACGGGAAAAAAAATTTAAAAATTTGCAAGATGTCGAAACTCATTTGGAGTCATACTTTAAGTCAAAACCAGCAAGTTTTTACAGAAAAGGGATAGAAAAACTACCTGAGAGATGGCAGACAGTATTAGACAGCGAAGGAGAATATATATTGTAATATTATATTAAATATATAAAATTTGTGATAATAAATATATTTCATATAAAAAAATGGATTTCTTTTCGGTACCCCTAATATATATATATATATATATTTTAAATTGACATCTGCTACCAATGTAAACCATAATATATATCCTTCTAATTGAAGAATCTAAGCAAAAGCTTTTCTACAAGAGTTGTAGATAACTCATTAATGAGTAAATCAGAGAGAGTAGAGATCAAAAGGATAGGGCTAGAGCAGGACTACTGGCTATCTACGACCCGGATTGAGAATCGGAATTTATTACACATCGTGATTTCCCACTCCTTCAAACAGAAATGTATAAATGCATTGAAAAAAGTTGTTCACATCGCAACTCAAACTTGATATACAGAATGTAACGGAAGCTATTACAATAATGGTTGACTACTGTTCATGGATCCAACTGTCATATGAACTTCCGATATAGTCAATGTACACAATCGAGAGTCTTCCAAACAACGAATATACGTTTACAGAAATAAACTATAAATATTAATGAATTATAAGTGTTTGGTAATAGGCTTATTTTGTGGTCAAAAATATTAAATATAGGGTTACAATAAACACACAACATTTGGCTTCATATATTACGCTATTTTAGGGATTTTTTTAGCTGTATGTCCGTGTAATGTACTGATGCCTCACTATATGTTACAAACAAAACATTTTTATTTTTTCAAAAAAATATTCATGAAATAAGCTTTTTTAAATGAATTATATTGGCCAACTCATGATCCGAGTATTGCCTGAAATATTCCCTGAGAAAAATTCAATTAAGATTTGGGTTCGGGGCGGGCCCAAACCTTAACTATGGTTACGTGCCTGAACCAAGTCTACAGTCTACAAGTCAGGCAGAGGCCCAAAGGTGAAGTCTAGGCTCGTGCTGATTTCTATTTATGAAATCGTAAAATCGAAGACGAAAGAATTAAATTAGGAAATTGTTAAATTTATAAATTAAAAAAAAAAACACATTATTCATCTGTTATGACTTCCAGTGAGAAAGCTTATACGAAGTTCCAGTCATAAATTAAAGCTCTGTTTATTTGTATCAAAATAAAATACATACCTGCGAAATGTATTTTTATGTTTAACAAGTTTTTGAACTGGCATGGGTTCACTAAGAAAAAGGTCAACACATTTACATTATGTAGGTACAATCATTGAAGTTTGTGATATTATTTACTCGACTATACGTCATTATCAGACAAATATCAATCTTTATCTACGCTTATCAGCTTGGAAATAGTTGTTGATGGTAGTTGTTGTCCATGGTGTTAGTTAGTAATTTTAGTTGCCATGCACTGTAATGCAAATAACTCTAAACGTCTTTCATTTTGGATATGATAGAGTGAAAAAGAAATCTATAAATTAGAATTTATGATGCAGTTATAGTACAATAGGTTTAAATCATTTTTATAAAAATATATAAATGGTAACATTAAAAAAGGAACCTAACTATCTCACTAAAATAAAAATGTCAAACGTCAATGTCACTTCTCATATCCTACTCAATATAAAGAAAAACGGTTGTGTACTTAGAGCTTCCCAATGAACGGTGCAAGGACAAAAAAATTGCCACCAAAGATGAAGGACATGTCTAGCGAGGAACTTCACATGTTTTTGACCAAAAGAAGGGAGTCCGAAACCAAAGCTTTAGCGGTGGTACATTCCTTGCTGGAATACGACGTCGTCTCAGAAAAGATTTTTCTTGATGCTCTTGTTAATATAACTCGATCACAATATTGTGATGTCACTGAGGAAAGGGCTATTGTAAAATTATGTGGTTACCCATTATGCTCGAAACAACTCGCATCTGATCTACCTAACCAAAAGTATAAAATATCAACTAAACTTAATAAAGTTTATGATATCACAGACAGGAAAAAGTTTTGCAGTAACGAATGCTACAAAGCCTCTGAATTTATCAAAGAACAGATCTTAACAAGTCCATTGTGGTATAGAGAAAAAGAGGATAATCCTGAGTTTAAATTGCTACCATTGAATTGTAAAGGCGCTTTTGGTCAAGAAATCGATTTATCTTTGATAGGAAAGTTAGATGTAGGCGAAAGAAAAATAGAAGGAGGTTTTAAGTCCCTTCTTGATTTCACGGAGGCATCTTTGACGGAAATATCTATCGAGAATAAGAAAATTGATTTAGAATCTATAGAGGTGATAAAAAATAACCAAAAAATAAAATCTCCTGCATTTGATTCCACTTTAGATTCTCAAGAAAGTGTTGATAACCTGAACCAACCAAACATTACTCATAGCACTGGTTCTGATTTGTTGAACAGTGAAACAAAAGAATCTCCTATAATAACCCATGAAAAAATTAAGGAAAACCCCATTAAATTGCCTGCCTCCAGTATTATTGGTGACGTGATTGAAAGAAAGCCTACAAATAAAGTCGACCCTTTTATATCTGCAGGGGAATTTTTGGAAGCATCACACAAGGTGGAAAGATTCAATGCTAAAATAGCTGCAACAAAGACAAACGATAAACATGTCAAAAAAGCAGGGAAAGTAAAAAAGAAAACAATCCAATCCGTTCCATTGACTGTGATATATGTGGAAAAGTGCCTAGGTGAATGGTTTACCCTCGAGACATTGATTTTCTTATTTGGTGAAAATAAGGTTAAAAAAATGGTAGCTGACAAGGGTGACTGCATTAAAGAGTACCTGAACAATATGGCTTGCGGTTTGTTTTACAAATCTACTTCATATGACCAGTATCAGCAGCTTTGCAGAAAGTTGAATCTGTTGGAACTGGAAGATCGACGATATGACATCAAAGTAACAAACATAAAAGGCACTAAACCTCTACCGCATTATTCCATGTTAAAAGAAGAAAACAAATTGTTGGACATAAAAGTGCGAGCGTTTTATAAGGGAAGCACAGAAATACCAGTACAGGAACCTGCTAAAAACATAATTGAGTCACAATCTAGGAAAGAACCGGTGGAAGTAAATTCACAAGAAGAAGCCCTTACTAATTTACCATTAGTTGATAAAAATGCTCAAAATGCATTACGAAGAAAAATTGTATTAACAGGTCTAAACAAAGTGCTGCCTGATTTGTCCCAAGCATTGGGAATCTCATCCAGAGAACTTAGCGGGGAAGTCAGACTCGTTGTGGCAACGTTCAATTTGCAAGCAAATAATATTCTTTTTAAGCCGGTGCAGTGGAGCATGGTAGCGCTCATTATTATCAAATTAATGTCCATTAGAGATATTCGATTGGCACACAGCTTAGAAAAAGAAATGGCCAATAGACACATGCAGCTCTTGTTGATGAGCTATGAACAAGACGGTGGTTATTTGGATAGACTAGTTTCATGGTTGACAGATATTGATCGGCTATTAGATAATAGTAATACTCAACTTACAATTGGTTCTCCTCATTAAAACCCACATTTGCAAATTTTATAAGACATTGACCACTTTGGCTGCTCGATGCAAGCCATCATTTGCCTTGGAAGTTTACCTTTTTCTATATTAAGCAGAACAGGAAAACGTAGTTGACATTTTTTTTTATGAACCCAATTATCTATGGTGGTATAAATGAGATACCTTGATACTTGAATTGTTGAAGTATTTATTAAGTAATAGTAATGAGAGGGATGAACCTGATATATTGCGATAAAATTATTAGTGTTTTGCAGACTATTAGCAATTAAATTTATGTAACTACAACTGTATTTTTCATTTCAAAAAAGTTTTTTGGAAATAAAACAAATTGGAAAATAAATTACGAAGGTATTTATTTATTCAAATAAAACAACAAAAATAAATTATCTACAAACCAAACATTTGTAGTCAGTTGACTACATATGCAATGTAGAAAATGTATTTACTTAAAATTACTCCATTTATTCGATTGGCTTTTGAACTATTGGGTGTTCATATTTATCTTACTTCTAAAGAAAATAATTTGCAGTGTGGATTGGTAAAAATAAAGATTAAATAACACTACTCTAAGGATTAATCCTATGTTTGGTTTTAATTAAAAATTATAAATGGATGGAAGTAAATACCAACTCGATGAACACGTCTCTGGCAGGAAAGGTAGTTCTAACTTTCTAGCCGACTCAACTTTAAAGACAGAACAAGGTATATCCAGCTGTTAATTTCTTCAAGAGCTACCTCAGATATCCAAAATTGTATTACTGAGATAGTCTATTGAAACCGGAACAATTATGGAGAATCTAGGACAATCTACACCAAAATTACCCGGTTAAAAAGAATTGTGAGGTAAAAATTGCTATGGAAGGCATTAAAAATATCTACAAAACAATACAAATTATATTTTTTATTGCAATTATTTTTTTATTTACACCTGCCTACGATTTTGCTCATATCTGTAAATAATCAGTGAAGCATTTAAAATGTGTTCAATAAAATAAAGTCTACTGATTTTTATGGATAATTTTCTGATGGGATTTGGAAAGATCAGGATCCAATATACTGAGAGTGTTTCCCACAAGATGCAGCGAACCAGTGACCAATACTTGTGGGTTTTCTGGATCATTTATGTTTTCTTTTTTGATGTAATTTATAGCTGCTGATATGCTACTAAATGCTAAAGCTTTTTCTGTTGGGCCATATGCATTTTTGATATCGTTGGGGCAATTTTTAGACCAAAAATTTACATGCA
This sequence comes from Himalopsyche japonica, assembly GCA_028555115.1. Taxonomy (NCBI): domain Eukaryota; kingdom Metazoa; phylum Arthropoda; class Insecta; order Trichoptera; family Rhyacophilidae; genus Himalopsyche; species Himalopsyche japonica. Next base: position 685,616 of record JAHFWJ010000538.1, on the reverse strand, counting down.
GCAAACATCTGTCAAATTGTTGTTTTGAAGAGACTTTGTTATTGATTCGATCTGTAACAAAAAGATAACACTTTTGACAATTATTATTATTTATTCTTAAATCAGAAGAGTATTTTTGACAGTTGAACATATTAATGTTCATCTACAGCACAGATATTGGAATGTATGCTTGTATAGAATAATATGTATAATACAAGTTTTAATTGAACATGGATCACATGTTCAACATTATCAAAGCGTATGAGCATAAATTCCTAAAACAAACATGCCATTTTGTAAGTCCAATTAAGATATATAACCACTTTTAAGGTGTTAACTGTCACTTCTTGATGGAAAGGCATGATATTTTAAATAATAAAAACACATTTTTTAGTACTTATTTCCACAATATATTTTTTGATCAGGACCGGTTTCGCTCATCGCGAGCATTATCAACTGATAGAATACAATTTACAAACAAGTCTATTTATACAAAACAAAAATTAATTTGAGTTAATGGTAGCAGGTGTACAAAACCATGGGTACAAGAACTAGGAAACAATTTACATAAAATCATACAATATTGATACAAATAAAGTAAATTAGTATAAAAATTAAATGTTCACAATCACTTATTAAGAATTACAATTACAATTATGGTAAATCAATAATACATTAGGAGCTCTGTACAATCAATAAGGAAGTAAGGAGTGGGAAATTTTTAATGACGAAAATAACCCACACTCACTACTTAATGGAACAGAATAAATTAATACACGAGAAGTCGATTAAAGATGAATCGATGAGATGGGAGACTCTTCCCATTTAATTTTTATACTAATTTACTTTATTTGTATCAATATTGTATGATATTATGTAAATTGTTTCCTAGTTCTTGTACCCATGGTTTTGTACACCTGCTACGTTTAACTCAAATTAATTTTTTGTTTTGTATAAATAGACTTGTTTGTAAATTGTATTCTATCAGTTGATAATGCTCGCGATGAGCGAAACCGGTCCTGATCAAAAAATATATTGTGGAAATAAGTACTAAAAAAATGTGTTTTTATTATTTAAAAAAAAAAAAAAAATAAGATATATAAGATAACTATTAAAGTTCTAATTTCTTACCAACACATTGACTTGTATCAAATGCAATGTTAGGAACAAATAATGCCATTTGAAAATTAAGCGGGATCAATAGTTTGAGTAAGGATTCTGAGTCACGGTCACCAGTAGCATTGAAAATTAAATACTTTTTCGACGCATTTCTGCAACAGACATTTTAAAAAGCTACTAAATTATATGGGAAACTTTTGTCCTCTGCGAGTAGTATTTTTTGAAAAACATGATAAGTTCTATAACATCGTAAAATCTTCATAAATAAGAAATCCAGCATTGTAATCAAATCTATTCTGTCACCATAAGTGTCACTTTTATAATATTTATTATGTAATGATGCCACTATGGAATTTTGAAAAAAAAGCTGAATTTTAAATGTTTATTTACTCATAAAACATCTCAACAGTAGTCTTTTTAATATGATGTAATTATTCTGAGATATTTATTTAATTACTGCAATCTCATTCATTTAACATGATATTCATGGATGTACAACTGAAATGTTAAAAATTTATTTACTGATATTTAAAAAGTCTTCGAAAACCGGCTTAAAATAAAAGTGATCTTTGAAAGTTCGACATTCGACACTTTTAAAGTGTCAAAAACAATTCTTGGTGGAATGGCATTACATTTAACCCGTTTTTTACATGGCTATTTTACCTATTATGCACGAAAAGTATCATGCATTTTTTTACCAGAATAAATATAGTTTTTATTGATTTTTTTATCTCAGCCAGTAGATATTTTTGAAACCTATTTTTTTGGATATATTGCTGTAGTGTGGAGAATATAAGTTATCTTCATATATTGGTGACAACATATATAAATAAAAGTAAAAAACACCAAAATATTTTTATATAAACTATAAATTTTGAGTTTTAATTTGTATAATGTTATTTTTTTTAAGCTAACATGGCTTGAAAGTAAAATATGTTTTTCGTGGGTATAAAAACAACTGAAATGAAAAAATGTTTCTGCGAATTTATAAATCTCTTAAAAATATGTATAAAGGTTAACACGTTCCATAATCTTATAAATTATCAGATCAATATTTTTGATATGGGTTGCAACTATTTTATTAAAAAAAAAATATTATTTTAATAGTAAATTTTCGATTTATAAATTTTTAATGGTTGGTGTTAAATATAATTTGTAGAATTAGATGAGATATGGAAATGTTGACAAACGCATTCAAAAGATACACCCCACTTCTAACTACTATTATTCTAGGCCTATTGGCTTCGGTCTGTCTCTTAGAGTTTTTATCTATCTTTTTGGAAAACACTATGTATTACTTGAATAATTTAAAAATTTTAAGCCGATGATCGGCTTAACGGGATTGTTCACATACACCAGTTAAGGCCGATCATTGGCCTCGTGGGATTAAAAGAGTTAAAATAACAAATCACAATATTTAGTATAATACTTCCAGAGATTTTGTTTTAGTTGACAATTTTGCGATGAATAAAATCGGTCCTGGTCTTAATAACATTTGTTGAAATAGTACTATACATTGCGCTTTATTAATTAAAGAAAATGTGTCACTTATCATAGATTGAGAAATATCTACAATTATTGAAACATTACGTACCTGGAATTTTGCGAAAACCATTTCGTGCACACCTCAATTGATTCCAAGGTGTGTGCCCCGTCAATGTAATAATCAACATTGCTACGTTTTAAGAATTGACACCTGCCCGGCCAAAAACATTTACTGAGTCCTTCTGATGTTTTATATGGAATCACTTCCTTAATAACATAATTATCACAGTTACCTGGAGGAACACTTGATTCACCATTATAAACATTTTTAGGTGGGTTCTCATTGCAATTATAAAATTTGTTGTTTGTATGTAACATCAGGTTATCATTTAAATATTTTGTATGGATTATGTTTCCGTTTTGAAGTGAGCCAATTTTCTGTTTCATAGAGCACTTATGTCTCATCCACGAGTGAGCTAATTGTATTGATAGAGATGCATTAATTTTATGAGTCGGCATGTCTGTTGACAAAATTGGCTGTAATCCCCTTTCCCAGGTGTATTCATCATACCCAGGAATTGTTTTAAGACAACACTGTAAGAAAAATTAAAAAAGTAAAGATTACATATATGCAAAACATTATTTGTCAAAAGCAGAGTCAAAGAATAGTGCATTGAAAATTTTAAATCATCAATATCAAACTAAAGTCAAAAGAAAAATCCATACTTCAAATGATATAAATGTGTCCAATTGTATTAATCTAACAATCATGTAATCTTAATTTTCTTCTGATGAGTATTGCAAAAATATTGAGCTTTTTCAAAATTAAAATCAATGTAAGTTAAGAATAAAATAAAGATTTTTAGAGGTTGAAATGTTGATAATTTTAAAAGCCATGGTTTTCTAAATCATTACACAAGTTTATGACCTTGTGCATAAAATAAACCTTGCCTTCGTTGAATTTGCAATATCCTCAAGTACTTTCATAGCTGCTTCAGGTTGCTGTACTGTGAAAGCCTGACAATTTGGCTTTAAGATTCCTCCCTTTTCTGCAGCAATCTCTTCTATAGTATTACCAAGGATTGAGGTATGTTCTAGTCCCAATGAAGTTATACCGACTACAGGAACATTACTATGAAAAAAAAAGAGATCTAAATTGAAAATAAAAGTTAATTTTTGAAACATTATATACCGTTAATCGGGTACAGACATTTTTACAAATCTACAAAGCATTTTTTGCAATTTCACCTTGAGATAGTATACCTGAACATTCAAATATGCCATGGTAATAATATAAAAGAAAACATATAATTGAAGGTGTTGATTGAAACATATAATTGAAGGTGTCATGTTCTTAAAATGGAAACGCCACGGTAATCATAGAAGATTTGTAATTGCAGAATGTGCGATATATGATATCAGGGGCAAGAAACTGTCAATATATAAGTAGCATAGTTATTTTTATCAGGGCTGTGAAGTCAGAGTCGTGGAATTGAGTTGGGGTGTTTTGGCCTAAGTTGGAGTTGTGTTATGGTCAATGTCGGAATCAGAGTCGTGAAAAACGAGTGATTCCAACCACTTTTTTGATTAGTCGATTTTGAAAAATATTTCAATGAACAATTTGCCGGATTGATTGTTTGATCTTTAATTTAATACACATAAATAGGAAAGGTGAAAAAATGCCTGAAGCTTTTTTCGTCGGAGTTGGGTTGTTGGTCAATTGGTTTTCACAAAAGCAAAAATTATATAATAAGTATAAAATTGTAATGAAAGAAGAACTGCACAATGCACTCCCTTCATCAATCAATTTTATGTAACCACAAAGCTCTAAAATAATTGAATAAATTCAGTATATTATGAATATAAATATTAATGTTGTTACTTCCACAAATAAAAACAGGATTGGTAACTCACTTGACAACATTAGTACAGTCAAATCGACCGCCTATACCGACTTCAATAATAGCGACATCCACTTTTTGTTGGAGAAATACTCGGAAAGCCATTATAGTGAGGAAACTAAAATACTTTGGCATATCGCCTTCATATTCCTGTAAATATAATAAATATCCTGTTACATAATTACGAAACAAAATAATTACAATTGAGTATATGATAACACATACATGCTCATTCACTGTTGAATTTACACCAAATCGATTAAGAATTTTTGTGTTGATCAAATAACTTATGTATGGAAATAAAATCTCTAAATATTTGTTTAAAATAAAAATCACTCAGTGAATTATCATTTTCTACAATAATAAGCAGTATAATAATTAAAATTAAAAAAAGTACATGTTATCACATAGTTGTGAAAAAAGGATTAACATATGATACACAATGCTTACTTGGGTTTTGTAGAGATCTCCATACACATCGCTAAATGAAGAAGCGAACAGATCTTTATCTATAGGTTGACCATTCAGCCTTATTCTTTCATTAACTGAGATAAGGTGTGGTGAGGAATAAAAACCAGTTTTGTAGCCATAGGTATGCAAAATGGATTCACATAGTGCACTTGTTGTGCCCTAGAAATTTTGATCTGTTTTGATTTGCCCCATAGGATAAATATTACAATTTATTCAAACATTAACTAGAATAGAAATATTGTTAGCGAAAATATAAAGGTGTCAAGAAGTTTGCATAACAAAGTCATAACAAAATTTGAGATTGGTTTTAAAATAGATCATGTTAGAATAAAAATCACCTTTCCTTTAGTCCCAGCTACATGAATGACGGATAAGTTTTTCAATATATTTGGTGTTATTCCTATTCGTGTAAGATATCTCCAAGCATCCTTTATATTTGTGCATTGCTGGGAATAAAAAAAACTGTATTTCAATCTTATAATTTTCAAATGGGTGCAATGTCAAGTGGATAATTATTTCTATATTAGTTTAACATGGAATCGAAAATGATGAAAGTATAATTATAAAAATAAAGTAAACTGACCTCCCTTTTTTGAATTCTCAACTTTATTTCTTCAATAGCCTGAAAATTTGATTGTAAACCATTCAAAGCAACAATCGCCTCCTAAAACGAAAGGTGAACCACTATTATTTGCTCTTTAAATATTATATTTGTAATACAAACCTACACATAAGGTTAAATGAAAAATTAATAACGCCATACGTTTCACTCTCTCTATTGAGTGTCCTAAGAAAAATCATGAAGAATAGCAGCAAGGGATTTGAGTCACGCACAAGCTGAATAATGAAAATAAAACAGAATTTTGTGTGAATATGTTGAAAATTCTTGGGTCATGAAGGTGCCCGGAGACAAGTAATGGGTGTTATATGACAAGAAACATTCCCATCAAATACCATGATAAAACAAAGAAAAAAAGTATTTTAGCGTAGTTCGTCAGAAAGCATAGGAATAATCTCTATGAAATTCTTCAACCTGGTCAAATAATTAACGGAATGGTGTATTATGAGCAAATAAACCACCAACCAATTATGTGTACAAAATTGTCAATAGAACTCCAGTGGTTTAACAAAACAACATTAATTTCTGAAAATGAAACTAAATAATATCACTATCTATTAGTGAAAATTGACCTTTCAATCAAAGATAAATTATGTGTTTTTATGTTATTAAATTCCTAAAATTATAACATTTATCGTCGTAACTGGTGAGAGCATATTTGTGTCATTTTTTATCACATTTTATTGGAGCATGACTCAGATAAACATTTAAATAAAATAAACACAGCTTAGGATATTGAAAAACATTAACTATAATATTTTTGAAACATCATTAGTGGACATATTGAAAAAAAAAATAACTCACATTATAATCCATTGGAGTAGACATTTTGTTGAATACAGCCGAATGAGGTTGGCGCACTTGTGTAATTGTGATCAGAGCAGATTTCTTTTGCCTTAAGGCATTCATTATGTAAACAAAACACCATGATTTAATTTCGTTACTTGGTAGGTAGAAACGTGTTTTAGATATGACTGGATACATTTTATAGCTAGAGAATATTATTATTACTGAGTTTCTTGAAACAGTCTTACTCTTATCAGTTTTTTGTCAACATACTGATCATAATTTAAACTTTATATTGGCAAAAAATAAACCATGTCTATATTCAGCAAAGGCTGAATTTGCTGTGCTATGATCAAATTTACTAATCGAAATTAATAAATTTATCATATTAAGCAATCAAATTATTAACTATATTATGTGTAGATTTTTTTAATCAGATTGATTATTATCACAATTGATATATTGTAGATAACTTTTAAAAATTTTATTAAAAAAATTATAACTACAGTAAGTGCTTGTATTGATGAATAATTAACACTAATGTAATGTTTCTTAATCTCACTGAAACAATGGGCAACTTTGCCATTATAATATTTTTCAATCTACCTTTCCCCATCCTAGCACAGTCTAGCACTTTAAGTAAAAGTATTGTTACTATTAAGGTGTTAACTGTCACTTCTTGTTGGTAAGGCATGATATTTCAAATAATAAAAACACATGTTTACTTATTTCCACAATATATTTTTTGATCAGGACCGGTTTCGCTCATAGCGAGCATTATCAGTTGATAATGCTCGCTAAAAATGTGTTTTTATTATTTAAAATACAGAATATTGTTAAAAAAAAAAAACTTTAATGGCATCGTCAAATTTATAATAAACGGATTTAAAATTTTGGTAGCATCGGTTACATTTTTAAGGAGAATTCAGCCCAATTTTCTAAAGATGACTGATAGCAGAAGCAGTTTCAATATCCAACCGCGTATTTGTATCTACTCCCAATCATAAGACTTTTATCTATCTATAATTTTAATCTATCATTTTCAACAGACCGCTTCAACTTTCGGATCATGAGTAACAATAAAGTGATACAGCACCTATGTACACTTTACCTGCAATCTATGACATCGTATTTTGAGATTGATATTTTTATTTGAAACGAAAAGAAAGACTAGAAGTCAATCTAACAAGATCTAATATACAGTTATCAATAATGGGTATTTTAGCACCTTCTTCTGAATATATGTTCAATAAAAGCCGTTAATTATCTAAATACACATAATGACTATTTGGTGACATGTTTTACAATATTATTAGAAATATGTTTTCTTAACCAAACTTATCGAATAATAATTTTTTTAACCATTTATCTTCATTTTATCACAGACTGCTTTCTTCGTTTGACAGCTGGCGCACGTGTTTTGCTTCCACGAAAATATTTATAATTATTGTGATGGTTTGACATTTGAGCAGAGACAAAGTAGTCCTATGGTTGGGGCCCATTTTTCGCATTCCTTGTTTGAATAAAAACAAAATTCGATTTATTGCTCTAGAATTCCTTTAACCTTTTGAAGAAGGTTCAACTAAGGAATTTCAAGTATGATACATATCATATTAAAATATAATTATTATTTTGACGACATGAATAATATTTCTGTTTCTGCTTATGCTCCAAAATGCATTGCATATTTAGAAAAATACAGAATTTTTGAAATTTTCAATGTACGTCACTAATGTGTTTCAAAATGTTTATTGAGATATAGTTGTAGACAAGTATGTGATAATTTACACCAACAAAAATCAATTCAGTATTTTTTGCAGGAGTTGATAACCAAAATAATTATAGCCTCACCTGAAAATCCTCTACTTTTTATTAAATCTCAGTTAATAAGTTTGCTTCAAAGTGGCTCAAACAAGATTAAAATTATATTGCTGGCACCTGGTATGACAATAATCGGTAAAATCATTTTTTACTATGTTATAAATAATCAAATTATTGTAACAGTAAGTACTTACGTAGTTTTTTCAAAGTATATTGATAATGCAAAAGAGGCTGGTTATTTATTGTTTCTTCTTTTTAAGATAAAAAGCAGATTGCTCGAGGGATTGCAGAACAGTTGGGAATTGTTTTATTATCAAGAGCAGATATAATTGAATCTTATACTGAGGTAAGTTTTTAGAGTTTGTATCAATATCAGGTATGCAAGGCTTGATCAATATTAAGAAATACATTTGAACACTTATATAAAACAGCTGATGTCACATAGATATCTAAATAAAGGTCAGTGTGACATATTCTAGATGGTTATATAGAAGAATGTTTCAACTATTTTCAAATGTTAAGCGAACAGTTGCAGCGTGAACTTATTTAAAATAATAAAAGTAATATTACAACATATATAAGTACTTGATTGTGTTTTTTTTTTAATTAATTGAACGACATTCTCTGTGCTTGTCCTGGGTATAATTGTCTGATAAATATTGGGAAGCAGTGCCTTTTAGCCTTAGTGCAAAAATCTTTTGGTGTAAAAATATCCAATAATCTTTCTGATTATAAAAGATATTTTTCAAGCAACATTGAATGTTAAATCTTTTTAATTATCAAGGTTGTTAAATTTAATTGTTGCAGATGTTTGGTGACACAATATTAGATGTTGATGTTTTGGCTCACACTGTTGGTGAAAAGCTTAAGACATATCCATTCAAATTAAATGGATGGATAATGATTGGTGTGTTTAGAAATATATTTTTGTATCTTTAATAAATAAATACTTGATCCATTACAACTTTTCAAATTTTATCAAAGGTTCTATAACATGGAGAAAAAGTAAGCTTATTTTCAGCATTTTTTTTTGCTTTTTCTATCTTGTACAGCTTATATGTGAATAACAATCTGATTTTCCACCAAGTACTATATCTATCAAACACATAGTTTCATACAAATTTTTGTGCTAGATCCCCTAAGTAGTGTCATTACTTAAATGATTGAGTGTACAGTAACTAAATAAAAACAAATAAATAAGTAATTCAGCTGGTTACAAATTGTTTTTTTTTATATTCTACGTAGACCATCCACAAACAATGCAAGAAGCTCATTCTTTACAAAAAAATGCCATTCTTCCTACATGTACAATTTATCTAAAGAATTATGACCCAGCTGTAAGTTTTTCCTTTTCAAATAACTACCCTCAGCGAATATTTGAATTGAAAAATATTTTCAAGGCTACTCTCAAGGTAAGTCTAAATTTTTTTTGAGTCATTACATGATTGAATGAATTATTATTATTATAATCACAACTTGAATTTCTAATTATCAGACCAAAACCGGTGGCTTATTTTACTTGTAAATTTAAATCAGTCAATAAATATTGTTTTCGTTTACAGGAAGTGGATATGAAAGACCAAACTCTAGATGAAATAGTTGTTGCTTGTTGTAAAGCAGTTGTTCACAGTTGTTTTTCAGGACTACCAATAGTATACAGAGTAGTCTTACTTGGTCCTCCTGGCTGTGAGGTTCATCACCAGGCGGTAAAAATTGCTGCCCAATTTAAATTAGTAATAGGTAGATAAAAATTTATAAAATCTTTCAAAATATCATGTAAAATATTTTATTATTCAAATTGCTGTTCAGACTTGTATACTTATTAGGTCTTCCAATTCACTTCATGAATTTTTCACTCCATTAAGGTTTTTATCAATAAGTGAAATGCAAAATTTTGCTGTTAACCCTATGGCAGCCCCCTGAGAAGTCACATTCATGATGTATATTTAATTTATTTATATAGAATTATTGAACCATTGTGCAAAAAAAAAATATTTTTCCTTTGACTTTGAAGCAACAAACAACATCAAAATCATTTTTGCTGAGTGCAGAAAAAACGATTACTCATTTACAATACGGGAATAAACTGATCTGTCATGAAGGTGTACTCCAGGGCTTCCAATCCCAGAATCTCGATTAGTTGATAAATTCTTTAATCTTCTATTGACTTCATATCAATTCTAGATTTCACTGGATTCACTGTAAATTTAAAAGAATTATATATAAAAAAAAATATTTGTCCATGCAAAGTGTATTGCCTCCCAATGCAGGTTTTTCTACAAAAATTGATGTTTACTCAGTTGGTCAACCCCCTTCTGTCTTCTAAGAGAACGAAGATCAAAACAACAGAGGCTAGGTCAGGAATAAATTTTAGCATATTGCTCTTGCTGAAACCTGTTTTTAGGATGGGGTGGGAGGCAGGAGTTTTCACATTCACCAACATCTATGTTTTTGTACAGAAATCCATATATAGATTGATAAAAAACTCTTACTGTAGAACTCTGCGAAGTCCATAATGGTAGCCAACTGTGTTCACCAATGCGCCACAGATCGGTTCAATCAGATTTATCAAACTTAATTATATCTTGATTTTATTATCTGATATTATTTATGTATCGAAATTTATTGTTGACATATTGATAATGAGGAAAACAACTAGAATTGATAAAAAAATTCTGTGAATATATTTATTTTTATATAAAAATATTCAATTTGTCCATAACACTCCTTTCTACTTTGTAGTCGATTTCGAATACCTGCTTTGTCAAAGTATTTTTAATGATGCTGAATTAGGTAGAAGAATAAGAAATAAAGCTATTGATTTAAATGATATAAAAAATATACTATGCAAAAAGTTGAATGAAAAGGTATGAAATATTTTCTTTAATAGTTAGATCATTGTTATAGTGACTAAATATAGCTTTTGAATATTGAAGATTAATAAGAAGCAGCGGTAGGGGGAAAAAGACATATTTATTAGTAGATTCTCAAATATTCCAGTAATGACTTCAATGAAATAGTATAACCTCAACCAGAAAGTATTTTTATGATTATCAATTAAATTCTAGGATTGCTTAGAAAATGGATGGATTCTCATTAACTTCCCAAAGAATGTGAACGAACTAAAAATACTCTACAGCTTTGAAACTCCTCCAAATAGGTTAGTATCTAAATTTCACACTATTGATCTTAAACTATTAATACGATACAATATCATTGCGTCTAAGTGATATTTTTATCCAAATAATATATGATTAACTGAGGATCTTTCCAGTTCTGGTTATTTTACTTTTGCAGAGTCGTATTTTTCAACATTTCACAACCATCTAGCAATGCTTTGATATTAAGTGGAAAATTAGGAGAGATCTCTCAATATGCTCAAATACTAGAAACAGAAATGATAGAAAGGGTAAGGTTAATTAATCTAGTAATCTCCTTTAAATTTTAGTTGTGGATGCCATGATAAATATACACTTCTAATTATTTATTCATTATGCCAGCTTATTGTATAATACGTGTACATAATACCAAAATTAATAATTATGCAAAATCAATTTGCTACATAGTTTCTTCCATTACATTGTAAATAGAATATTTATTCCATTTAGATTTAGAAATTTAAAGTAAAAACATGTATAAATGTCAGTTGATTTAGAATTTAGTATTACTGTTCAATCCTTTACCTATGGAAAAAAAATCATTAGCAACAAAAAAAAAAACTGAGTAAATATAACATAATTGTAATATTTCAGACAAATGAATACTTTATTAATATAGAAGCATTAAAATTGTTCTGTGGAAAGACTGCCATCTACATTGATGCTTCGAAGACAACTGGTTAGAAATTCAATAATAATTTATATGTATTTACTATGAAAGTTTAGTTACATGGTAATTTTTTGTTAATAATTGTTACTTGTCTGTTAATTCTCATAAAAAAAAAACCAAAGAAATAGAACAGCAATATTATTTTGAGTGCTATGCAATATGTACACTAATTCAACCAGTGTCTTAAAAATAATTATTTTTTTGACTTGTATGAGTTGAGTACATTACAGACAGAATGGGATAAATATGTAATCAATTTTTGTAATTTTTTCCCTCTCATTGCAGAAATTATTGAAATGACTATTCAAGAAGGCATATTGCAACCACACTAGAGAAATTGTCCACACTTTTAATTACTTGCTGGATTTGTTTGTACATCAATATACCTATTTAGAGTTACAAGAGTAAAATTAATCATTACGTTGTGGAATTGATGATCCAGCTTGAATTTTTAAATTTAGTATTCTTGAAAGAAGTTATCATTATAATTATATATTATATGATAGAAGTATCCAACATCCATAAGGTTTTCAACGCAAGAAATACATACATACAATACATACGTGGTTGTTATTAATTGACCACACAATGCCTCATTCACATGAACCCTTTCCAAATAACAATAGCTTCTCAATATTTATAAGTAGTTTTCATTGTAAGATGGCTTAAGATTGAAATGATTAAATTAAAATAATGCCAAATTGAATATCTCACCAGTATAAGAAGTGCCACTAGGGCAGGAGTCGGCAGTACTGCCTCTTCAGATATAAACTCTAATTTCATCTCAATTCAAGAAGCCTTATAACATAAAGGGTTGTGAGATAGAGCTACTGAACAAACTTCCACTTGTATGGCATACTTTCTAAAACCCTTAGCCCGTCTCCACACAACCAAACTTGCGTTGGTCAATACGAGTCGCATGCGAATGACGGATGAAAATTTATAATCGTGTATTCGATTAAAAATAAGTAGCTATTTGTCAGATATAGTAAAGCTATCAAAAACATATAATAATAATGCATGGACACCTTCCTAATTCAATTTTAAATAAAACATCTCAATCTTTCTTTCCCTTAAAAATCCATATCCTTATACTTACGTACATTACATGCAGCTCTTTGGTACCTTTATTATCTCCTGTTTCCATGAAAATCTGGCTCTTCTCACTTGACAAACTGCCCAAAGGAAATTCATGGATAAATTCATAGTAAAGCCCAATATGATGGATAAATATCCAGGTAAATGTGAAAGTTGCCAAGACATACTTTTAATGTTATACATATAAATGTCCTTGCTTATAAATTATGCTCTGCATATGATACGACGAAATGAAACATACAATTAATTTTATTGCTTCCGCCTCTTTTACACCTTTATGACAAATGCCACACTAATGCATAATAGCGACGAAGAAGAAACAGCACACCCGAAAACAAAGTTATCAATGGTAAAACTGAATTTTACTAACTATTTCTCAGATATAGAAATTTATGTATATGATTTTTATCATTTTAGATGTCGATTATAAAAAAAAATCGGGCAAATTTTCATTCTTTTCTTAGAGCAGTATTACTAAAAGCAAGTAACATTATTGTCAGTCTGCAATGGGTGGTTTACCCATCCAAAGATGGACCAACAAAATTATGCAACAGCTTATATATTGAAATTCGTCATATATTATTATTTCCAGTTGATATTGTCAGTATATATCAGTTTGTGATTGTATGATACACCTCAAATGTTAAATAGATAAATAAAACAATTTGGTCATTAGAAAAAAAAAACAATTTATTTATTTAATTCTCCCATCTTCATATTTGGACATCACATTACCTAGGCTTATTTAAAATAGTCTACACAGAGAGGGGGCCAGTCTCAAATAATTTTAAAAATTACCCAGGGGAAACGGCCACCATGTCAATTGGTGACAGACAATCTCTTTTTACTGTCAACACATTGCCAAAATGCAACTGTAATTCTTTGTTCCGTTTGCAACCATATAAATTTTTAATAAAATCATAGACAATGGATCAACACTGAAAATTGATTTATACAAATATTTTACCAAAATACATGCTAGACAATACTAAACTTTTGTATCATGAAATAATAATTGCATCAGAAAAACCAAGACTACAATAAAAAAAGTATTGGAATTGCAAATTGACCAATTGGCATGAAAATGCCAGGTTACTGATCGATCACCAGTAATAAAATACTGGAAATCTATTCAATCATCTAATGTGAATAAATATTACTATTACCAGTCGTTATCATTACAACATTCACTCATGTAAAAAAGAAATGCAGAGGTCATCAGTCTTTACCTAGTTACAATTTAAGTTAACTGCGAGCATGCTGATGTTTGAAATAAAAAAATAAATATACACTCCCCGCTCTTCAAATACACACAAGATGGAATAATAGTACAGTATGCATTCGGGCATGATGAGACTGTGATGAATTTATCATTACAAAATTTCATAGAAAGAAAAATATAAAACAATAATAGAATTGACGCATTTAAACAATTCACTCGCGTACACGCACGCACACACACACTTTAGTTTCTGAGATAAAGTCTTTTAAGCGGCAGAGACAATTCGTTAGTCACGGCCAAATGCAAATAGAACACTTCCGCATGGAGAACTCAACACAAAAGAAATAAAATTGAAGGTTACTTGCCAAATATTATGCAGCATCACTTTTTGATGCAACACTTGAGCACGGATAATATTGATGAGGTGACATTGTCACAAACAATATGTTGATAAACTAAATCACCCTTCGCCCGAAAAAATTATACTCATATCACGATATCAGGGGTCCAATTAATAGGATTATGACAAATGTAAAAGAGAATACTACATATATAAGTTTCATAAACAATTAATTGAAATAAGTAGTGAAATTAAGTTAATTAATTGCAAGGAAATGTAGAATTAATTATCAAGTATAGTGATCAAACTTGCTGCATTGGAAAGTATGCACTGTTTAATATTTAAAAAAGTAACCAAGAAGCTTATAATATAATTGACTAAATAAATAATCCGCTGTTGGTGTTCGGGGGCAGTTCTCCATGCGGACGGATCCTTTGTACGATAAGTGTTCAAACGGCAGTCCGTTGGAAAGCATCAGAAGAAAGAATTTACAGCTCATCCTTCATATCTTCGTCTTCATCTGAACCTCCCGCAGGAGGAGGAGCTCCGCCTTGACCCTGGTAGAGCTTGGAAATGATGGGTTGAACCACGTCTTCCAATTGTTTCTTTTGTTTTTTGTATTCCTCTGAATCAGTATCTTGATTTTCTTCTAACCATTTGATTGAAGCATCTATCGCTTCTTCCATTGTAGTCTTATCATCTTCGGAGACCTGAAAAATATATTCAAATAAGACTTTGTTTATAATGAGAACTTTTGAGACACATAAATATATATAAAAATGAAAAACCTTTTGTAAATATATTTTCTATATAGTTTTTGGAACAAACAAAATAAAAACTAATTAATCATAGCTGAAATATAATTAGATAAAAAATGAAATTCAGTCAGAAAAAAGTCTAGATTGGCAAGATCATATATATATTGCTTTTGTTGAACAAAAAAAAAAAAAAACACTTCTAGGGAAATAAAAGGTCAATTCTAATGTTAGGAATATTAGCTCTAGAACAAAAAAAAAAAAACCAATCACACTTATTTCATGAGGTTATTATAGAAAGTAAGCAGAATAGTATAACATATGAGAACTAAACTAAGCATGTAGTTTTCTGACCAAGTTTCACATTTCATCATCAGTGATATGCTGCATGAAATAAAAAAAAAGTAGTGCATAATGTTGTTTTCATATAAAATTTGGCCAAGCATGGTTTTTTTTATAAATACTATTATATTGTAATAATCACTATCTAATCAGTAAGTTCCAGGGCTGAGGAGTCGTTAGAAAAAAAACACTTTTTTTCTGCCTTTCCTATTTATGTGCATTATGCATTATATTAACTGCTCTACCTATACGAATGAACATAATACGCTCGCTGTTATTGAGACCTAATGCGCTATATATAGCTCACATACATTCTTTGGAAAAAAATACACACCCATTATATCTACAAAACAAAAGTGACATGTTTCAAGATGCACAACAATAAAATATATATATATATATATATGATGATGATGATGATATATATATGATATATACATATATATATTATACATAATTAATTATTTTTATTATAACAACCCCTGATATGAGTAACTAATACTGTTTTCGTAATATGTAAAAAAAAAAAAAAACTTTTTTATCCCATCTCCTCGAAAATAACTAAGAGGTAGGGCAGTTAAACATCAACCTAACAATCCTGTAAATTAAAAAAAAAAAAAAACAAACTTTATTTATTTGAATTTGTTCAGAAAAATAGCATTGCTTCTATTCAAAAATTATATTTCAAAAGTGGAAAATAACCACTCAGATATTTGGGTTGGCATCACTGCTAATTTTTTACGATTTCTGGGGGGGGACCCCCGTATTGCCATTTCTACATTTAAATTGTAGACTCATCAAAGCTCTGTTAAATTTTGAAAGTCTCTTTCGTCTGCTATAATGGGACTCAAACAAGGATGGATCTCCTTTTGTTCATTGATATTTTTCAAAATTGTCTAATTGAAAAAGTAGACGGAGTCACTCGTTTTTTATGTTTCCAACTCCGGTCACAACACTGGGACTCCAAAGCCCTAGTAAATTCAATGAATAAATTATTGACTGTAAGAAGAAAGCAGTATATACCTTTGCTCCGAGCTTTTCTTTATCTTGAAGTTGGTTCTTTAGTGAGTAGGCATAACTTTCCAATTCGTTGCGAGCTTCAACTCTCTCTTTCAATTTCTTGTCATCATCAGCAAATCTTTCTGCGTCCTTAATCATTCTCTCGATATCATCAGGCGTCAACCTGTTTTGGTCATTTGTGATGACAATTTTTTCTCGGTTTCCCGTACCTTTGTCTTCAGCGGATACCTGCAAGTGAAGATGATAGAAACAATAAATTAGTAGAAGTCTTACACTGACAAAATTTGGTGTATAGTATATTTTTATAAATATGCAGTCAATCCCCAATAGCAATTTTAAGGTGTTAACTGTCATTTCTTGATAGAAAGTCATGATATTCAAAATAATAAAAATACCTTTTATGACTACTTTCACAATGCATTTTGTGATGAGAACAAGTTTCGCTAATCATTAACATTATCAACTGACAAAATACAAGTTAAAAACGAGACAAACAAATTTTTTAATATTGTTTTTGCAACATATTTCATGTTAGGACCGGTTTTACTCATTATGAGCATTATCAACTTCTAATGCTAGCGGTGAGTGAAACTGGTCCTGATCATAGAAAATACCACTAAAAAAATTGGTAACGGTGTTAATTTTTTTTATAGTGACAAATAATTTTTTTGCAGATGTCGAACATATATTGTAAGAAAAAGGGGTTTACACACTTGCCGCGCACACTTGTTTGCAAACCATAGATAGGTTATATTCATAATATAAAAATTTTAAAATGTTTGATTTTGTTAAATTCGTAAAATATAATTGAAAAACCTAATCTCAAATTTTGTAAGGGTGCATAACCTTGTACAGCGTAACCCCTATCTCTACACTATAGGGCGTTGACTGTATTAGTAAAAAAAAAATAGAGTTGTTTAAAACAATTACCTGAAGAATACCATTGGCATCGATTTCAAAGGTGACTTCAATTTGGGGGATTCCTCGGGGTGCTGGTGGGATTCCAGTCAAATCAAACTTCCCTAACAAATGATTGTCTTTTGTCATGGGACGCTCTCCTTCATATACCTGTAATGTGACGCATCGCAATGGTCATTCATATTTATTAGTGCAATATTAGTATATATTAAAATACAAAAGCAAACAATTTGTCAAAAAATCAATGGACAAGATAAGCTCACCTGAATGGTAACAGTGTGTTGGTTATCACTGGCTGTTGAGAATATTTGAGACTTTTTAGTTGGGATGACAGTGTTTCTGGGAATGAGCTTGGTCATCACTCCACCAACTGTTTCGATGCCCATAGTCAAGGGGTTGACATCCAACAAGACTATGGCATCAGTGTCTTGCTCACCTACAATGGAGAATCATTTTATTAACTATTTAGATTTAAAACTTAATTCACTGTCTCAATATAAAATAGTAGACAATGACTGAGTCATGATGTCACTATTTTGAATTACTAACCACTCAAAACTCCAGCCTGCACAGCAGCACCATATGCGACAGCCTCATCAGGGTTTATTCCTCGAGAAGGTTCCTTTCCGCCAAACAATTCTTTGACCAATTGCTGTACTTTAGGGATACGGGTTGATCCACCAACTAATACAATTTCATCAACATCCTTTTTGTTCATGTCAGCGTCTTCCAATACCTGGATGAGAGGAAAATAAACATTTATTAATTAATTCAAAAACACCACTGACAGAAATTGAAAAAATTATCAAAAACTAAGCAATATATTACTTTTTGGACTGGTTTCATGGTGGATCTGAATAAGTCCATGTTCAATTCTTCAAATTTGGCTCTGGTGAGAGTTTCAGAAAAGTCATCACCTTCGAAAAATGATTCAATTTCAATTCTGACTTGATGGCTGGCAGAGAGAGCACGTTTTGCTTTTTCAACCTCTCTCCTCAGTTTCTGGACAGCGCGGTTGTCTTTTCTGATATCCTTGCCCTTCTTTTTCTTGTAAAGCTTGATGAAATGATCCATAACTCTCTGATCGAAATCTTCTCCGCCGAGATGAGTGTCACCATTTGTCGCAACCACTTCAAAAACTCCATTGTCAATTGTCAGAAGAGACACATCAAAGGTTCCACCGCCTATAAGATTTATGATTCAATTAAAAGGAATTCATTTTCAAACTAGCTTAATCATCTTCTGCAAAAATTTTAAATTAAAGAGTAAAATTACCAAGATCAAAAACAAGGACATTCTTCTCTCCATCTTTCTTGTCCAATCCGTAAGCAATTGCTGCAGCAGTAGGTTCATTGATAATTCTCATGACGTTTAATCCAGCAATAACTCCGGCATCTTTGGTGGCTTGTCGCTGTGCATCATTGAAATAAGCAGGTACCGTAACCACAGCATGAGTCACTTTTTTGCCAAGGTAAGCTTCTGCTGTCTCCTTCATCTTTCCTAATACCATGGCAGAGATTTCTTCAGGAGCAAAGATCTTGTCTCCTTGACCAGTGGCTACCTCCACATGGGGTTTGCTATTTTTTTCAACAACCTGAAATGCAAAAGGGAATCAATTTATAACATACAAGAATGTTTTCAAAGGCCAACAAAAAGCTATGGCAATAAGTTAATACACTTTTCTTCTAAAATTTAAAATCATCAAAGATTATCATAAGAATCAAATATATCCATTGTCTGCCGATTGAGTTTCAAATGCTGAGTCTGATTGCAGGATGTTGATGAATGAAAGAAAAAAATATGAGTGTTATAACTGTAGCAAATATGTTAATTTTCAAAAGATACTAACATTGCAGAGTATTTTGTTTTTTTAATATGTGGTGTTAGATTATGCAGTTTAGCAGGCAATACTAAGAAATAATTAATTATCATGTATACCTTGAATGGGAAGAACTTGACATCGTGTTGAACAGCAGCATCTGACCATTCTCTACCAATGAGACGTTTGGCGTCAAATACGGTATTTTCAGGATTAGTTGTCAGCTGATTCTTGGCAGCATCCCCGATAAGACGCTCCCCCTCCGCAGTGAATGCTACATACGATGGAGTGATTCGGTTACCTTGGTCATTAGCTATAATTTCAACTCGTCCATTTTTGTATACTCCGACGCTGTAAGAAAACAGATTGATGTTAAATGAGATTCAACAGCTTTCAAGCACTTATATAGAAATATAATAGGTGAAGAGCATGGAGTTTCAATAAAATACATTATCACTCTTAACTGGATTTACACCAATGACTGATTTCAGCGAATTCCTAGGGTCCTCTTAAGTAAGGACATTCCTCCAATGACACTGCAAAACACTAGAGACATACAGTGTGTAAAAAAGTAAACTTTACCATGAATACGTTGTTCCCAAATCAATGCCGACGACAGTGCCCAGGTCTTTATCCTTTTCTTTTTTTTCTTCAGCAAAAACAGCCACTGCTAAAAAGCAGAATGCTCCCAATATGCACAATCTCATTTTGATAGTTCTGTCAAAATTAGAAAAGAAAAATTATACTATCTGAAAATGAACAGAAATAGGTTATTTGGAATACGCTAGCAACGGTAACTTCTAAATGGTCATAAGAGGCAGGAGGTTATTAGATCGTCGAAACGTTTAAAAACGCGATTGATGACGTATTCGTTTTTGAAATAGATATATATTGTATATTTTCACAATTTCTGACAAAGCAGACATATTCAACACGACTCGTCTCGTTATGAGTTTACCAAAATTACGAAACAAATATATTTACTAGCGGTGAAATTGATATTTGGATGACATGGCAAGCACTCGTCCGGCAAATCGGCATCCATGCCTTCTTTTAAATATCACAGAAAATCAACTTAATCAGTGTCAAAACTTGTAAATTAAAGAGCACTAATGTATCTAGTAGGTAATTTATTAGATTTTGACAAATACCTGTATATTTAATGTGGATAACGGACAGTAACACCTCCTAAAAGACAACTTTGGTCATACTATGTCTCACTCGAGTATTGAAAGAAAACTGACTGTCCTGCGATGCCGCTGCACATTATTTAGCGCTAGTGGAGATCGTGGATCGTTTCGATTGGCGCAATGTAAAATGACGTTTCGAATGAACGTTTTTGATTTGTCCATTTTGTTCGAGTTGGCTCAACACCATTGGCCCACGTTCAGTTCCAGACATTTCTCGACGATTTCACAAATTTTGGCGTGAAAAATGTTATACGCGGGGTTTTAAACTATCAAAATGATGAAATAAAAGACAAGAAAATTTTCCTTCAAAGAATTATTATTTGTTAGTGCGATTTCGAAATAGTTTCACGGCGGTCATTTGCAAACAACGAATAATCTCCAGAAGACCGTCGTAATAATTTTGTACCACGAATAACGGAGCATTCTAAATAACCGAATTTAATCAGGTCAGCGGTCATAGTCGTCAAGCTGTACGAAAACTTCTAAGACACGTATTGGTGGTCGTAGAATGAAATTAACGCTGTATTATAATAGTATAATCCTATGTTTATATATATATTATGTATAGCATCATAGACACACAATTTTCATATGGTTTTTTTATTATCTATTATTTATGATGAAGCGTTTCCGTAGTCAAACCTGAAGCCGGATGGTCGATGTCTCTTCGGTTGCGGTGTCTATAGATTCGTATCATAGTATGAATACTGTAGTAAATTGATTTTTCATTTGATACCTCCGTTCAGATTTGTTCATGGAATGTACACAAATTATCCAGTTTTGTTTCAAGAAAGTAGATTGGAAGATAATCTTCCATTACTTAAAATAATAATTTTGTCTTTTTGAATAGGAAAACATAAAATACTGCATCAAAATACAAATTTCATCAAGGAATCAATACAGCAGCGTTCGTCGATATTTGTGTATAAACACTTGATCCATAAAAATCTTTCATCAGTTTGGTGGTCTATATTTGAGAGTGAAAGTGTTTGTTCATAAATTTATTTTTCATCAAGTGGCAATAAAAGGTTAATAGCATGCACTCTTTTTTTATTCATTTTGTAACACAGTAGAAAGTAACTTTGAATTGAGAGAAAAATCTTTTTACGACAGAATTTTTTTTCTGATTTATTTCAATAAGATTTCAATGACATCACAACTAATTACTTGATAGTAAGTAAAGATAATAATGCAAATAGTGAAATTTAAATCTTTCTGTCTTGAACACTTAGAAATGCTTAATGATTAATCCTAGGTCTTTAGTGACAAAACATTTTATATTCACTTTTCGGCATTTTCAGACGAAATTCGGGTCGTTAGTGACAAAACATGTGGAATCATACAAAGTTGTAACGATTCAAATTTAATTTAAGTTGCTTAAATATCTATGTGTATTTAGAAACAATATATATCTGCTATTAACATTTTTAAGCCTTATAAGACTATTTAAAAGAAGCAGCTAGGTCTCTTTTATAATATACCTAATAAAATGTATTCTACAAGAAATTTCAAAAGGCAACAAATTTTATATTACATCTTTAACCATCTTCAGAAGTTTTAGCTTCATACTTATTCGATATTGAAGAGGGTTTCTTCTTGATTCAACAAGAGATTTGGCATAATCAAATCAAATTTAGAATGGGGCTCACTCGAGCTCCAGCAAGCCTCTTCCATCCAGAATACCCCTGTATATGACTAACTGTTAGCTGTAATGCCTTGGTGTCATCTAAGACCTAGATTTTACGGTAAATTACAGTACACAATATGGTTAAGAAAACATTTTTTTTTTGCAATTTTTAAAACATCCTGATAAAGTAAGTGTGTAACTATAATATTAATGAATTTAACTTCCTAAGAATAAAAAAATAGATAACACTTCATTTAATTATTGATTAAGATATTCAAATAAAAACATGGACAGGAGAAGATACTCGTAACATACAATAAAAATGAAATATTAAATTTAGTATGTCTGAACAAATTTATTATGTAAATTTTCATTATATAACGTTTTAAGAAAACACATTTATTTCATTACAGATTAAACAGATTATTTCAGTATTTATGCAGTCTCAGAAACACAACTTACTGTCACTGCGGTACATAGCTAAACAATGTTTATAAAAATAATAAATCAGTAAAGATTCTTGGATTAGTATAAAAATATTTATAATGTTTCCAAATCCTCAAATAACACACCAAAAAATTAAGTTACCGATTTTATTTTGCACATCATAAATTTACACAACATACAAAACTTAAAAATTTCTTCTTAATAAAAGTCACTCAGAATGTCATTTGTCTTTGATAGGAGACATTGAATAATCAAACACTAGTAATCAAACTTCTCAATTAAGAGAATCACAAAGTTGAATCAAAATTATCATGAATATTATATACAAATAAAAGTGAAAGTATCTGAAAGCTTGGATATGAAACTAACATTGAATGTAAAAAGAAAAATACATTATCTATTGTGACCTTTTTTTCATACCCGTTACCCCAAAACCGGTTTCACTCATTAATAACCTAAAACTAACTTTTTTGATTTGTGGCTGGCTACAAAATTTTTAATACAATAATAAAATTCATAGGAAATAGTATTCTGAATTGATTAAGTTGCTATTAGGAAATATTTTTATAATCTACACTTTTGTCTATATACGGTATTAAGCTGCCTGCTTTACCGGAACGCTTTTGCTTTTCTATCCCATCCTGGATAAGTGGGATAATACTTTTATTTCATATGAATTATTAAAGTTTGAAACAATATCTATAATTTAAAAAGTTTTTTCTTCGCTTAACCACTGTAAAATTTGTGGTGTAAAGTAAGTAATTATGCAGTCAGCTCCTGAAATAAATAAAAAAATATGCATAAAAAAGATGATCGACCCTATATTATGAATAGTTATTAGGATAGATTATGCTAGCGTTTTTTCACTATCTAATCATATTTGTTTAATATCATGTATATTTTTTCAAATCATAAATTGGAAATGAGAATTTTTATTGAAAAGCATTAATTTTTATTAATCTTTATTTTAAACAATGTCAAAAATACTCCTATTGAATAACCCATAAGTAGATGTGACTGAGCCAACGGTTTAATTTGTGGAATAGGTTCTAATGATTGCATGGGTGAATGAGGTTTACCTTATGCAAACAAAATACATAATGTAAAATGGATAAGTATTTTCAATAAACAAAACATTTTTTATACTTAGACTATTACATATTAAAAAATAGCTTTCAAATAAAGACTGATGAAATTTGTATCTAAAAAAGAGTGTTGAGCACAAGTATAATATATTAAGTTATATCGTAGATAAAGATGTATTCATTGTATTGCAGCATTCAATAGCGTTTGATAAATGTGAACATATTATATTTGCCAGTTGACATTGAAACAACAAATGATATTTACTGATAAAGTTAAGCCAATGCTGTATCAACACATAATCAATGAATAAAATGTATGAGTGCAAATAACCGCTTTTTGATAATTATGTACTCACATTGTCATCATAAAGTCATCTCGAATAATGATTTTTTTGTTATATCAATAATATATTTCAGACCCAGCAATATAAATAAGTGATAACCAATTAAAAACTCACTAAAAGTGAATTCCTACATGTTAACTTTAAGGACTCGTATGTCAAGCTGAACTTGACATCGTATTGCCTACATGAATTCATATATTGAGTTTTTTCCTTTTCCTAATCGAAAATTGGAAACACACCTTGAAAATGAATTTACGATTATTAAAGTACCATTTATTGGTATTGCATAGGATGTATTTTGTTCATTTGCGATATTAGTTATAAATAAAACAAACATGGCTTTGTTTATGCGCGTAGTAATGAAGCCAGCCGTGTTCTCGTAAACATTTGCTAGCAGTAATATGGTAAATTATCAAAAATAATTAATTGTTGTTTTGTGTAAGAAAAGAGATTACATACTATTGTGAAATGTGTGAGAGGAAATCTGGCCTTCACTCAGAGGAATGTTTTTAAAAAAATCACACTTTGAAATGTTACATTTTTTATTTGACACCTTGGAACTTAATAATTATAAATTATGTTATTAATTATTTATATGATGTACATCACTCATTTGATTCAATAACGTTTGAATATTATTATAATCTTTAAGTTAATTAAGGAGTAGGTACAAGGTAAAGTTGTTATTTTTAAGGAGTTCAAATAGTTAATTTTTATTTTGTAAAAACAAAAGTAACAGGTAATGTAACCATATGGTCCGCACAGGGAGCAAATATGTTCAAAGGAGAAAAGAAACTCTCATTTTCCCATAAATAAATGTTTGTTAAGCATGAAGATCTACCAGAAACAATTTTCCTCGATATGCAAAGGAAGTTTGTATGTATGTTACAACAACAGTGTATTTCAGGTGAAAAAATATTTTTACTGGAATTTCAGTGAAATTACATCCCAGGACATTCTTATCATAACAAAGCACATCATTTACTAGCTGAAATATACATACATGTGAAAATATATTATATCAGAGACTTACTAGTGAAATTATATTAGTTTCCAAGCTGTCATTAAGACCATAGGCAATATTATACTTTGAATATAACTTAAATTTTACAGTGAAATCATAGAATATCATTATATATTTTTTTGTGAAATTACCAATAAAATAGTCATAATAAATAGCTAAAACACCATTTAACAAACAAAAATCAATGTCAATTAGTTTTACATTCAATTAATTACACATTTAACAAATTGATCCTTAAGATTTCTTGGTTAATCTGAAAGACTTTTTTTCCAAGTAAAATGATTAAAATATAGTTGGCAATGAAAAAATGTACTTTCGCTGTAACATATATACATATTTTTTTAAAACTATGCTTGCTCCTGATGCCAAGATATATACGTCTATTGAAGCTCACCTCAATAGAAAACTTTCTGCAAAAACTGATTGTTGCTCACACTCTAGCAATTATAGGACTAGAAAAGTACAAGTGATTACTATTTCAAAGAACAGAGGGATAGTAGGAAATTCCAACACTACGGACATTTATGCTTTCAAATACAAATCCAAAAATTTAATATGCTATACTGATATTTGAACCTGTGAATGCTGTAACCAAAACCAACAACGTTAATCACTCAGTTACAGACTTTTCGTGATATATACATTGTAGAATTGAAAACATGATAAACAATAGTTTTTACAATACTCCTCCCCAGCTTAGCCTTTTTAAGTTGTGCAACTATCTCAATAACGGTTCTCATAATACCCACATTAAAAAGACTTACAAATGATTCAATAATCGCATTGACATGGACAGCTGATGATGATGGCTGAGATTAAAATATGCAAAATCTAAAAAGTACCTGCTCGCCTGAAAGAAAGCAGCACTTCACTCAGCATAGTTTTGAGAGAATTTCCTTCACCCATCTTGGCTAACATTGCATATTCTCCAGATACCTGTAAAAATATTTTTATTATTAGTCTGGTCATAGCCCACTGAATAGATCGGTGTGATGTAAAATTTATAAGTATGAATCCTTTTAATTACACAAAACATATAGAATCACTATAAAATATCAAATATTGTTTTTTACACTATATTTTGATTTTTGGAACGAATTTATCAAATTATATAGAGTAAGGAATTTTTTATATGTGCCACTTTCTGGAACCAATGTATTGCATAAAAAAGGCATTGGATGTATTACAAATGTCACTTAACCGTTAGAATGCTACGCGGCGCAAAAGCGCTGCGATCGTTTGTATCGAAAATTGCGGCGCAGCGCAAAAGCGCTGCGAGTTTCAGTGTGTTTTCGGTGCTCCGCGGGAGTGCACGTACGCTAACCTCGCGCGTAATTTGTAATGAGAGTGCATTCTTATACATTTAAAAATAACTTTTATCGTTTTTTTATATTATTTTAAAAAAATAACCATGTCACGTGCTATTATTTCGAACGTTGATTCGATTCCTAGTGATTCTACGGGGAGTGAAACGACACATACAAATAGTGATGATAGCAGTATTATAACGCATCGAAGAAAAAGATTGAGGATTTAAAGTGAGTCTTTTACCTCCTCTTCATCTACAGAAACAGAAGAAACACCAAATTTTGCCAAAATTCCTCCGACAAAAGTGTTTTCTAAATCAACAAATGATTTTTTCGAGACTCCTGGACCTAGGCGGGCGCCTCCTCCCGATGGCACACCCATAACCTATTTCAACATATTCTTTACCATATCACTGCTCGAAACCATCGTAAGGGAAACAAATCGATATGCTGCACAGTTTTTGGCCTCGCACACTGTATCGGATAATTCTCGAGCAAAAAAGTGGACGCCGACAACAATATACGAAATGAAAGCCTTTATTGCTGTCATACTCGAAATGGGAATAACGAGAAGGCCAACAATTAGTAGTTATTGGATAAAAAATTCCCGACACATACCATGGTTTGGGACAATGTTTTCAAGGGATAGGTTCCAACTGATTTTGAAGTTTTTTCACTTGGTTGATAACAGATTATTATTTGAACCAGGCCATCCGAATTATGACCCATGTGGCAGGTTTGATGTGCTTGTCAAACATGCAAATACCGTATTTCATCAGCATTATGTACCAAATCAACAACTATCCATCGACGAGTCGTTAGTTGGTACTCACTGCCATTCTTCGATAAAACAATATATTCCAAACAAAAAACACCATAAATGGGGAATCAAATTTTGGATGCTGTGCGACTCGGTTTCCAAATATTGCTTGGGTTTTTTCTGCTACAAAGGAGCTAAAAATACAGATGACAGAGATTCGGTAGAAAAATATGGTCTTGGATTTACGGTAGTGCAAAAATTGCTTTCAATTGGAAATTACCTGAACAAAGGTTATCATTTGTTTACAGATAATTTTTACACAAGCTTACGATTGGCCAAAGCCCTTTTGGAATAATCCTTTCTAATAAACATTAATAAACAATAAACATTTTATCTTTATAATGCAAAAATAATTAATAAAATTGATTGATATTTGTCTAAGTTAGAGTGTTTTATTTGACACCATTATTTTTTCCTCTAAATTAATCAATATGTGTATAGCAATTTTCATTTATTTTTGCCAAAATTGCTTAGCACTAAAACGGTTAAATGCCACTTTCGGCTAATTTCCTAAAAAAATAGTGCCAATATAAAAATATTTTTCAGGTCAATAATGATTGTTTTACAGTGAAATTAGAGGATATGTTGAGTTAACAATTTGGCATATATCTAAAAGTGTAAATCAGAATTTTTCAAACAGATAGCCATGTCCCAATGAAATAAATATTACAAATGCATTAATATTTCTCTATTAATCAATTAAGTCAATTTTTCCAAATAATGTACTGTATAAGTGAAGAAGTATTATATAAACAATGACCAAAATTAGAAATCGCAAAATATTTTTGAAGTTTATCTTGGAGTTTTTTTTGTTTCTTTTGTGTTTAAATTGATATAACCATTTCATTCATAATACTTTTATTTAATTTTTGGATGATCTTTGGGGATTATGACATGAAAAAAAACATCAAATTGGATTTTTATGAACCAGGGTCAGATAGAAATTAATTTAATTAAAATCATTTCTTGAAAATTTCAGATATTTCTTCCAATTCCGCTGTGGCTGTTTCCACCCAGAATTATGTAAAATTTCTTTTTTAGTTGGGTTAAGAATTCGTCTACTCCACGAAATGGTACAATAAATAAATAGTAAACAGTTTCTCTGATTCATTATCAGTTTTTCTTAATATTGGATATTACAATAAATATTTATCAGCCCCTTTCATTGATTAATTGTAGTCGAGGATGCAATGAAGATTTTTTTGTTTTCCTATATTTCCATTTCCTTTGGTTGATGACTAAGAATTCAGGTTTATGAATTGTAGAAATCATTAATGGTAATAGTGACAGATAATTTTTCAAATTCATGAAGTTTGAAAATATTAAATGATAAAAGTATCAATATGTATAATACAAAATAATATTATAAAGCACTATTACTTCAAAATAAAAATAGAAGATGACATATTTATAAGAAATATTGTAACACGAAAGCGGACGCAAAAGTTTTAGAATGCCGAAAAATTTGGAGACCCAGTAAACGTAAGTATACGCCCCTGCCATTCACACATAAAAGGATCATTTTGTTTGATTCAAACATTATCTAAGTATTAAACTGAACAATTCAGTCTTTGATCAAAAAGTAAAATTTTTTGTTAATACCTGGTATACAAATAATGGATAATTGGGATGTCTGTCTTTGGTTTGTTTGACAATGTCTAAATATGGTAAACCTGGTTTAACCATCAACATGTCTGCACCTTCTGCAATGTCTCGGTCCTATAAATAAAAATAATTTTGTTTATGTTCATAGCGGTTGAATTGAAAGTGGTAAGTAATATCAACTGAAGGATTTATATTATGTTTCACCTGTTAGTAATAGTAAACAGACAATACCACTTGCAATTTTTTCCAACTTATAAAGTAAATATTTCTTATTCACAATCAGGTACATAGTCTAATATAACGCTTTGTGAAACTTCAACTAGGTATGTTTTTCACAATTGCAAAAACATACCAAAGGCTAGTCTAAGAATGGAGTAAAAATACAATTACAAGATTTATTGTTGTAACAACATGAAAAACACCTGGCTTTCGCAGGAAATAAATGAATAAATTTGGAACACATAGAAAAGTTTTAAATTCATTCATTTATTTCATGTAATGTACTGATTTTATTGCTAACTAAATAATGAAGGTAAACTCACTGCAGCTCTTGCAGCTAGTCCTGAACTTCCCGGAGGAAGCTGATAACATTTTCTGTCGCCAAAAGCTGGAGATGCTTTTGCTGCTTCTCGGAATGGTCCATACATTGCTGATGCAAATTTGCACGAATAAGAGAGAACTGAAACCTTTTTAAAAGATGTTCATTATAAAAAAAAAAAATTCAGCCCTTCCTAGAAATATGTCACCTAAATATTATGTAACAAATATATCTGTGAGCGAAGGGCACTAGTATTCAAAATTGAGCTGAATAAAACAAAATAAAAATAATGTATAAATGTGTAACAAAAAAAAGTAACAACTTTTGGCAGACTATTTATAAGTGGTACCTAAAGGTGTACTTTTTGTCATAACTCTTAATCATACAACAAGCAAGTTCATCTAGTAACGTCGACTGTAAACATTGCTTCATGTTGATTGGATGATCCAGGTCATTTTATGGTTTGTTTTCAATGTATATAACAATTATATGGTAGTAGAAGCAGTAATATTATTCGTGCACCAGATTTTTTGAACTCTCATTCTTACTGATGAAAATCAGTGATTCTACAGTGAAAAATTTTAATTGCATTAAAATGGAGATACCTACTTATCCACATACCGTATTGTGAATTCCTTCATTGGTTAAATATCGTTTGATAGCACCAATTCGGTTGTCCATCATATCAGATGGCGCCACTATATGTGCACCTAGAAAAACAAAATTAAGTTTAGTTATCCATGAAAATATATAAACAAACATATTGCCGATTTAGTTTGTGGAGGTGCTCACTCTGATTTGACCGAAAATGGAAGATAAATACATAATATTATCATAAGCCTTCTTACTGTCAATGATTTTATAAGAGTATATGCTAAAAGCTACAGAACTGGTTCAGTGCAATAGGTTATTTTTTCACCATGTTATAATGGATTTCTACCAAGTAAATGCCAATTCAATCAATATAAATCATCAACTCATATAAAATAGCTCTAAGCATTTGTAATTTTGCAAAATAATGACGGTTTTACTGAGGGTTATATATCTGTTTTTAATCACAAGCAAAGAATTGATGGTAAGAGAGTTAATACAATTAACACACAAAAGGCATATTTTCATTACAATTAACTACAAAATTACAAAAAGATACCAACGTTATTCATATAATAGCACTAAAGTTGAGCTGTTTGACGTTACATGCTAAGTAAATTCATGAAAAGAAATTTGAGGTATTGTTGCATAATTATATGCATACAATATCAAATATATCATAATCTTCTGTTAACAGAAAATCTTACCGGCTTTGGCATAGGCCAGAGCAACTTCTGCAATTCTTTCAACCGATAGGGGATGATCAATGTTGCCATCACTTTTCAAAATTCCACAGTGACCATGAGAGGTGTAAGGGCAGAGGCAAACATCACAAGCGATGAGAAGATCAGGAAATAATTTCCTCAGAAGTGGAACAGCTTTCACCACTGGATTACTAGGAGCGTCTGCCATTGAACCAGTTGGATCCTGTATATTGTGTGTTAAAATTATAGTAGAGGATAGTATTCAATAATGGTCAGTTAAATCAATAACCAGTTTTACACCTCTAAGTAAGAAAGCGCATATGTGTGTAGGCATTTAAAGGAGAAGTGATGTCTCATTAGTCTGGTGTGCTATTACTCCGTACTCGTTGAATCACTTTTTTTTAAATAATAAAAACACATTTTTAGTACCATTTCCACACTATATTTTATTATTATTAAGGCCGGTTTCACTCATCATGAGCATTATCAACTGATCTTCAGTTCCTGAAACCGGTTCTGATCATAAAATATACTGTGGAGATAGTTTTAAAAATATGTTTTTATTATTTAAAATGTCATGTCTTTCCATCAAGAAGTGAAAGTTAAAACGATGAATCACTTTATCATTATATAACATATAGCCACCCTTGCTTCTTGTTGGCATTGTTCACTGTAATACACGCACACAGATAGATAAAATAAATTGTATGAAATTTTGCACCTGCTGCGTTGTGATATATTAGGTGTAGTAAAAAGTCCTGACGTTTTTTTTTAAAGGAAACTCAAAGTGTTTTTTTTAGTATTTATTTTTAATTTTTATTTATAAAAAGTAATCTCCCTGTCTATCTATAACCTTCTGCTACCTATTAGACAAGGCTAAAATCCATTTAGTAAAAAACGCTACTGATTTGGAATTAAAATAGTCGGAAATAGCGTTTTTCACGTCATTTTTTGTTTGAAACTTTTTATTCCTAAAAGTTTTTTATATTAAACGGAATAAATGGTAATCCGATTGTGCTAGATCTGGTAAATAAGGTGGATGCAATAAAGTTTTCCCACCCAACTCCTAGATTTTTTCCCAGGTCATATTCGCCACATGCGGTCGCGAGTTTTCGTTTTGCAGTTTATCGTTGCATCCATTCATCCTGCCCGGCCTCTTTCTTGTCAAAGCTGCACTTAATTGGTTTAATTGGTCACAGTATACTTGTGCCGTCATAGTTTCACCATATTTTAACACTTCATAATGAATTATTCCTTTGAAATCCCTCCAAACACGAAGTAAGAGTTTTTTTGGGTGTAAACTAGTTCGAGGGGTTGGAATTGGTTGTTGTCGACGATTTAGATATTGTTTTTTCTTCGATATATTCGTATATAACACCCATTTTTAATCTCCAATAATCTGGTTTAGAAAAAATGGTTGTAAAGTGTGCTTTTTTTGCAGCAATTGGCATGCGCTTAGTCGCTTGCGCCTTGTTCCGATCGCTTAACGCGTGTGGCGCCCAAATTCCTACTTTTCGAATTTTTCCCAGCCTTTTCAGGTACTTTTGTTTTATGGACCATTTAGAACCGACTATATTGGACAATTCCTTTTTTGTTAGCATAGGATTTTTTTCGATTTCAGCTTTCAGGGCGACTTCATCTATTGTATGAGGTCGTCCACTTCGTGGTTAATTCTCAATGCTTAAATTGCCAAATTTAAATTTTGTAAACCATCTCTGACATTTTCGAACCTTTAACACGTCTCTATAAACGTCGCAAATGTCTTTAGTGGCGACGACTGCACTGTTCTGGGCGTAATATTGAAAAAGCATGCAACCGCGCAGATATTCTTATGAAGGGCAAAGGTCGGTCATTCTGTTTGGGGCGAATGAACCTTTTTTTTCTATACGGAACGTAACTTGAGATGTCACACAACACGAAAAAAAATATTATGACATCTTATTTAACCAAAGGCCCGAAGCCGACCGATTTTAAGACACGCATTTGAAAAAAACGTCAGGACTTTTTACTACACCTAATATAACAAATGCCGAATGAAATGTCAAAATGGCGCGCGCTTCTCGTGAATGACTTGCGCATGCGTGGATGAAAGTAACAACATAAATAGTTTTGTTCTGTTTGAAATACAAATGACGGTTAAATTTGTTCATACAAAAATACTAAAATTGCAATTAAAAAATGGCAGGCTCACCTAATAATAATAAGAAATATACTTTACGACCTATTCTCATACCTAATAAATATATAAAAAAAAAAGATCATAAAAATATGTCGAGTCGTTTCGGAGGAGTTTAACCACAAACACTGTGACACGAGATTTATTTATATATATATTTATATATATAGATCAAAGAAAGTCTTCAACCCAAAATTAATAACATACCTTAGCCACTTTATCAGGAACACCAAAGAGAAGAACTGATTTGAGACCGATATCCACAAGACGTTTAAGTGCTATTTTTAATTGGTTGATACCATAACGGTGTACGTTAGGCATGCTGCTGATTGGTTGCAAAGCATCATCATCATCTCTGGAACAAAAATATCATATAAAATTCAAATTTTGCAACACTATGGTAGTCGGTTTAATACTGAAGTTTAATAAAACATTCATATGTTTACATAACAACAGGTGTCAGAGAGACATATCAATTCATTTCACATTTTGGTAGACCAAAAAAACCACTAAAAAGCATGTTACAATAATTATTCAATATGTGTAACACTTTGAAATTATGAACAAGTAATCAAATATTCAATATTAACATGAAATTGATTTAGGAAAAAGGTTCTGACATACATTTGAATATAAAACTATACATACTATTGTAAATAAATTTCCATGAGATAGATTAATTTATGGCTGAACTTGAGTTTTATGGTAGTCATAATTCTGAAGAAAAAACCCGAATTCTTAGGAATAATTTCAGGTTCCTGGTAGTTATTTACAAAATCGTGAATGTCTTTTATTGATTGAATTTGCATTTAGTTGGTAAAAATCCATTATGACATAGTGAAAAAATAGCAATGTAGTTTAGTTCTACAAAACTTATAGATATTTCTGATGAGCAAGTAAGCCGAAATAGTTATCAACTATATATTTTATAAATTCTGCAGCATTAAAATACATTGCTATTTTTTCACCGTGTTAAATGTCTTTTTTTAAAAAAAACAATTTTAGCCTGTTACCCAACATTAATAGTGTTTAATAATCTAGGTGTTGTTAACCACTCACATTGTTTTTCTTGACATTTTTTGTGAGCGCAATAGCGCAAGTGAAACTTTGGCAATTACTTATAATGATGAATTTGTACGGGCCTGTTTCGTTATATTGATGTATTGTAATGTTTTTATTTCTTAACCACTTCCCGGTCGATTTCTTTTATAAAAACCGTTCCAAAAAAAAAACAATTTCTTTTATGGTTGTACACCCAGTCCTTTTTTTACTCGACACATTGGTTCTAGAAAAAGGCGCGTAAAAAAAATCGCATAAAAAAATCACAACTTTCATATAATTTGATAAATTGGTTCCAAAAATTAAAATATCGCGTGAAAAAGTACCAGATACATGAAAAACCAATATTTGCTCTTTAAAATTCGAGTAAAAAAAATATATATTTTATCATGTCTTTATTGCTTATAAAAATACAATGAGACTATAAAAATATTTTTTTTTTCACTTATATGAATCATTTGCTGCTGTCACTCTCAGTTGCGAACTGTAATCGTTTGCGATTTTTTGAATGAAAGTATTGAATTTTATATGAATCTGAATTTTAATATAAAATTATTTTGCTCGGACTCTTGAATTTTGCTCGGAGATTCTTGATATGAGTCAATTCTTGACACATTGGATTTATTTTGTTGTTCCATGGGTGATTTTTTTTTAAAATAAATTCTGTCATAAGTTTTTGGGTTGTTTTTTGCATTTTCTTTGGCTGTATTTTTTATAAAGTTCGGTGTAGTTCATCATATAGAGTCTTAATTCATTTTGAAATTTTCTAGCACGCTTAGTATCGGGATCGTTTGTCAAAAAAGAAAATCTTTATTGTTCTCACAGTAGATTCACTAAGTCCAAGTATATTCCCTGCTTTAGTGGGACCAAAGCCTTCTTTTAGATAGTTGAAAACTTAAATTTTTGTTTCAAACGAGATTCCTTTGTGCTTAGAGACTTTAAATAATTTGCTTGCCATTTCGAAGGATCAAAAACTAAAAAATATAAATATTTTTTGACCCCCAATAATATAATAATATTTGTTAATCATCTAAAATCTTTAACATACGTATTCGGGAGTCACGTGAAGAAGTGAGAAATGTTGGATTAATTAAGTTGTAATTCAAGAACAGCGCTTGTTTAGCAGAATAAATCAGGAAACACGACCTTTATGTATGGAAGCCAAGTTAAAACTGTCTTTTTTAAATACTCATGCATGTGTTAATTATTTTATTTTTAAAATTTTTTTTACTTCAAGAATAATATTTTTTTCTTCTATTCGCATTTATTATTTTACATTTAAAATATTTGGTCGTCATTGGAGGGCATTTATTTGACATAATAATTCAAAGTGGTAAAATTTATTGACGAGAAAAGTGCTATTCAACGAATTTAATAAATGCATTGTGTTTAAACAAGTTTACGAGCAGACACACATCTCATGATTTTACGCAATTGCATTATATTTCTTTACACACCCTAAAACATAAACTCACATAATATCCGATATACTTGTCAACATTTGGCAATTGTATGTGTATTTAAATAAATGGAATACTTTACAAAATTAAGTTTTAAAAATACACATATTTTTTTTATTTAAAAAATAATGAAACGTACATGCCTAGCATCATATATAAATTTCTTCTTTAAAACAAATTTGGGGAAAAAAATCGCATAAAACGAATGAAGAGCGTAAAAAAATGTAACGGTGCCGTCCAAAAAAATCGCGTAAAAATAGGACTGGGTGTATATTGAAGTATATTGTCAGACTATCTTCAAAAAATTTTTTTAACTTTTCGAGGTCTAAAATTCATATTTTTTTTTTAATTTAATTTATTTAACATGAGTAATAATTTTAAACTTTATCCCAGGGTTGTTTCTGTGTTTTTTTTGTTCCAGTCTCCGGTTTGGGCGAAAACTTACATTGATAAAGTCTCGGTTTCATATAAATATCGTTCTTTCTCAGTTTTCAGTTCAAAAATCCTTTACCTGAAATCGTACTCAAAAAAAAGGGACAATAAAGGATATATATATACATGCGTTAGAAGAGTCTAGATCTACAGTTTACCGTTAGTGTTGTGGCCATAAGGGGTGTTATCTATCAAAATTATTTTTTTTTCTCGCAAACGGTGTGAATTTCTACAGAAGTTGAAAAAAAATTCTGAGGTTTGAAAACCTATTTTAAGTTGAAAGAATACAAGAATACGCAGAATAGTGTAAATTATCGTTCTCACACATATGTGTGAACATCCAAAATTTTACTTCACCTTGCGAATGGTATTTTTACCGTGCATAGGCTATTATGCACATGTGCATGAACGTCCAAAATGGTACGGTCTTTTTATCTCGCACACATGCGTGAACGACCGCACTCATATGTGGCAAAAATATTCTTTTTACTATAAAAAAATTGTAGAAGGGTTGAAATTCGCACATATGGTGAAAAATATCATATTTCATTGCAAAAGCAATAATTCATCTAAGATCTATGATTTTTTGAATTTCGCTTGCAGTTGATGAATAAATTTAAAAAATAAACCTCACGTAATAAATATGGGGTACATCAGGTTGTGTGGAGCAATATCAACATTAGGCTGTTGCAAGTGCCGAAGTGTTGGATGAAAGAAACCGCTCTGCAGAACATGGCATGATTTAAATGAAGACATCTAAAACAAAATACATTGTTCATTATCAATTTTTCGTGAGAAGATACTTCACGTGAAATTGTAATAGACAGGAGAGTTTTTTTATCGCATAATAGTGAAAATATTAGCTAAATAATTTTTATTTTGGCAAATATGCTTTACAACCGCCCGAAAAAAATCCCGATGCTGCTGAATTAAATGCAAATACGTATAATTTGTAATCACAATTACAAATTATATGTTATTTGGTAAAAAAAAAAAAAAGCAATTTTTTCTGTATTCAGTAAAACTCCGTTTTTTTGTTTTTGAAGGAACTGGTGGTAAAAAAAATGTAACTAAGGGAAAAAGTAGATTTGAGATAAGAAAGTAGTAGTAGTTATTTAGATGCCCACACAAATCAGTATGGTACAGATTTGTGATGATTTACAGCTCTTTTGATTAATAAGAAAGTTTCATCTATGTACTTCATACTGTAATTGATTTGGATTTTAAATATTTCAAACGTAAATTTTGGGAAATAGAAATGTAAAAGCGTGTACCAAATATATTAAAATAGAACAGGATTGTAAAAATATTGACAATTAGCTTTTTGTTATGAAATAACCTACAGAGTTGCACCGCTTTTTTTTTTACATTTATTTTAATTTGGAGAAGAAAAAAACTACTGAAAAGCATGTTATAAAGCATTTGGTTTCATTGTTATTCACACACAAGACAACTTCACTTAGTTATTTTAGGCTAGGTTTTTTGATACATTTTGTTTTCTTATTCTTACACATATAAAATTATGATGTGTGAAAATGCGAGTAATTATTTAATATTCCGTCTTTCTCTTCACCAGATAATAGTTTAAGATATAAGTAAATCACAAATCACACTGTAAAAACAATTTATTATGAAAATTTCATGACTTACTTGTATGAATAACAATAGTATTAAAATATGAATATCACTTAAAAATAGGACATTAAGGGTTTAAAATATCGTAACCTAACTGTACAAATAATATAAGGCTTTCTTGCGGTGCCAGTTTTATTTATTTTGTGTATATTTTTCATTCAATAGATAAGACTTTTAAGATGTACGGATTTTTAAATAGTCTTTGTCATCGTGGCGTTTACCAATAAATCGATTTGGATTAACGAATATAAGTCACTCACTGTGTATAAAATATTTCACCCACACACTAAACATAAGGAGTAGTTTTAATTATTTTGCGCTACACTTTTCATTGAAAATATTTGATATAATGATTTTGATTATGACACGAATAAGTTCACCGACAAGTGTTTGACACTTGAGTTTTTTGGCTCACCGAAAAAGGTCAATCATTGCCAGCCGCCATTAATTACTTGCTTTCACGTTTGCCGACATTAATTTATAATTACAAAATAAAAACTCTGATAATTATAAGTAATATATTCATAATCGTCTCACCTCGAGAATATCAAGCATTACTTACTTTCAAAAGTATAATGTTTATTGTATTTATTAGTGGTAACATTGATCTTATCGGGTACCTATTGATATTTTGTCGTAATACAAAAAAAAAATCAAAAACATATTACCGCACGCATCAGTGGTAGTTATCCAGGGTTTCTTGAGTAATATTAAATATATAAATATATGTTCTTATAACTACACAACTGTTCGAAGTAAATTATGTCGATTAATTTATATTTAAAATCTAGACCCTAATTTATCCCTGCTGAGCCGCTTAAAGTATTTTTTCATCGCTAATGATTTTAAAAACTTATTAAGTAATAAATTTGAATTTGTTGAAGCTTTGTAAAAATCCATATGTTTTGTCCACACGGGTTTCGCCTTTCGGCATTTTCAGGCATGACGGCAATAGAACTGACCGCCAGTTCGTTTGCATCCGTGTGATAGAATTGCTGAAGATGCCGAAAGCTGAAACCCAAGTCGGTAGTGAAAAAACAAATGGAATCATACAGTTTCAATAATTAAATTTGATATTGAAATTCCAT
This sequence comes from Himalopsyche japonica, assembly GCA_028555115.1. NCBI lineage: Eukaryota > Metazoa > Arthropoda > Insecta > Trichoptera > Rhyacophilidae > Himalopsyche > Himalopsyche japonica. The sequence continues at coordinate 646,961 of JAHFWJ010000538.1, read as the reverse complement.
TAAGCACCTTCAGTCGATATCATAAATTAATTCAGTATTGTTGGTATTATGGAAATTTAATTTGTCAGGACAAATGATATTGTATTTTGATACACGAAAGTTTAACTATCGTTTAAAATTTTTGTATTTTTTAGTATCAACCATCAACATACCATAATCTGCTGTCTCAACAGTTGTGACTATAGTAGTCAATGGTTAATGAATTGGTTTTTTACTTTATAATGACTTACAGTTGGGTAACCATTATTTAATTTATTATACTTTGTAATCACTTACACATATTTACCTATACTTTCAACTAGAGTTGAAGAAGGTGAAAAATGAAATTTCCAAATTATTATAATTTTGTAAAGTAAGAAATTCTTAGGCGATGTCAGAAATAGCATTCTCTATTTGTTGAGAAAATATTTTATTCTGATCTATGACCAGAAACTTTTAAATCCTATGACATACTAGACTAGGCTTAGTCATTCAAATATAATACTTCAAAAGTTGAATCTATTTTGCATAAACATATCATCATTAAATAAAATTTATGAATTCCCATATAACATAATTTTATCATCAAGCTACCAATGTATATTTTTTGATACTTGTTATGTTTTATATTGAAGATATAACAATATAAATCATCACTGGTCTCCAGCCCTTTTTCAAAGACACAAAATATGTGCTACATTTCAAAGAGAAAACTTGGTCATGACTTTATATTTACATAAATAAACATACATGAAATGTTTTTAATAACTGTCTGATTTTGATAAAAATATTCTAATACATTATATTTTAACTTGAATATGCAATAAAAAAAGATTTAAAACAAATAAGGAAAGTAGTCTCATATCAATTACGAGAAATTATCGCTATAATTATCATAATGGTCCATTGAAGATATTTTAATTAGTTATACAATAGTTAACTCTCTAACTCCCACAGGGCCGATTTATCAGCCCCAGTTTTTTGAAAAAGTTTGAAGAGCTTATTTTTTATATACTATCGGTAAAATTTATTAAATATATAATATAAATTTATTAATTAAACACTTTGATCCATATTTTTGTCACATATATTAGAACTGATATACAGAACTGTACTATTGTGTCCGATTGGTTGCGCAGCTTCTAAAGTCCACTTCCAGTATAAACAAAAGTTAAACATATAGCAGAATGTGTAAGTATTTATAATATTTCAGTACTGCTTTTACCAACTCATATTTAGCATTTACAAATAATATTCCTTGTTATGTCAGCATCCATTTTTTGCAGTTGTAATATTTTAATTGGAATAGAGTGACTATGTGGGTAATTTTTTCATTTTTACATTCATATTTGTTATTTTTTCAAGCACTTTTCAAAATAGTTTGGGATTAAAAGGGTTAATATAACATTAATTAAGAAGAGTAACTCTATATTCATCGGTTTAGTGATAAAACAACAGATAATAGTTTTGGTCGGCATGATTTTATAAAGTTATTATTATAAGTAATACTATGGTTGTCAAAAATTAGCCGACATTCATATTCATTAGTATATTCTTAAATATGTTTGGCTATGAGTGTAGTCTATTATAGAATGCCAGCCTTGAATACTGAAGTGCAATGCATTCTTGTTGACAAAATTCATCAGATTCAAAAGACGTTTTTCTGATTTATGCCGAAATAGCTATCAACTATATATCTTATAAATTTTGTAGAACTAAAATACTTATTAATATAATATATTGAAAAAGCTATTTTTTTCATTGTGCTTTAATGGAGTTCCACCAAGTAAATACCAATTCAATTAATAGATGTTTCCTATTTGCTCTCATAGTATTGGTACTTTTGTATGGGTTGCATTCTTCCATGTCGTTTGAATGGTTGGCTGAGACATAGTATCTGATTGTACCCGAAAAATTGCATTTGATGGTAGTTCTCAATAATTTGTAGAAATGCCTTTCTGGCAAGTAATAAAACAAGAATTGATTGTACAAAAATCAAATGCCAATTTCCTAAGACAGATTGAGCACCACTGCTCGATTAAACTATGAATATTTATATAATGTAAATTTAGTTCCGGGTTAAAGAGAAAAAGTTTATATTATTGAAGTAATAAGCGTATATTTATATCTTCGTTGATAGGCATATCTATAATTTCTGTAGTTATTTGAATATTTAAACGTAAAACATTTTTATTATAAAGGAAAAAAGCTGTAGCTGAACTTATCAGCATATTCAATGAATCCACTTAAATTTGGTTGAAAGCCATAACGAAATTTTTAATTTTCATAAATCTTCGAATAACAATTTAATTTATGAAGTATTTCATATTCACCTGTACATCAGTCATCTCCAAACTTGATAAGCATTTGAACTGCACTTTAGAAATTTAGATTGCTCAATGAGCTATTTAGACATATATCAGCATAATTATTTCACGTGTAAACATTAAAACAAATTAAAAAGTATTACTTGGCATTTGCGAAAATCTCCATGCTAATGAATTGTATCACAATAGTAGCAAATTATGTATTTCATTCGATTCATTTCTCTCAACCTCAGAGGATTGATCTATCGATATACCTCACTCGATAAGAAAACATTCTAGAGCCAATTTATCAGTGAAATCTATACAAATCAATAGCACAAGTCTTTCATATCCATATAATTGATTTTTTTGTATGATAATTTTGTAGTGAAGACCTTTGATCAGCTTTCTAAGCCTTCACGAGACCAGTGGTTCTCATATGCGGCCACGGAAGCTGCTCGCAGTATGCATTACAAATTATTTTGTAAAATTATCATCATTTTCAAATTGATAGAATACACCCGACCTGTTTTTTGTAAATACAGCTGCTATTTTATCAATTCTGAAAACAAAACCACCATATTGGACCACTGATGTTTATAACGCTGCCATGTTACAGCTAGAGGTCTAGACACACAGATGTGCCTTCAGTTTATTAGGGTTTATATATGTAATTCAAACATTTCCTAAAAATGCTAATTCTTGCCTAACCAAAGTTTTCTTAGAAAGAGTTGAAACTCCCTCCCCATTTCAAATATTGTTTGCTCTTCAAGGTCTAGTGGCTTATACCTAAAATCTTGTAATTTATCTCAATACAAAGCACTATATTTTGAGGGCAATTTTTAAGATGAGATTAAAAAAAATATCTTTCAGAGTTTGGTATATTTTCATCTCTTTTATATTAATCGCAGATTCAAACATGTGAATAATGATTTTTAAAACACATTCTGTTTTAATAATTAGTTATAAATTAATGAATAACATTTTTGAGCATTTTATTAGGGATATTCCATAAAGTATAATATTTACACTCGAGACTATACATATATAAATAAATATTTCACATTTTTACGCTTATTGCTTTGTATTAAAAAATAATGCTTTCACTATAATCTAGCTTTGACAATGTACAAAAGCTAAGATGAGATGAAAGTATCTAGTGACAAAACTGGGGCCAGTTGACATATGTTCATTTTCAATAATAGTATTGGGTCACGATATATATCTAAAGAAATAAATTATGGCAAACAAAATCTGCAACTGTATGTATATATATATTTGTTACTATATTTCAACTAGTTAAAAGTATTGTGGTAGTGCTTGTGTCGTAGTAATTAATATTGAAGTTTTTAAAATCCTTCATCGGCTGGATATAAAAAAGAAAACTGCCACAGGCCCCAGCTTGATTTCAAATTTACATACTTTCCAATATAAATCTGTTTCAGTACAAAAAATCTAAACATAATTATTTTACACAATCAGTCGTGTTGCATATACAAGCACATCATAAACTTTGCTATAAATATCATTTTTAATACTACAACAATATTTTTCTTACAAGTGTGGCATAGTAAGTGTGAATTCGTTTGTTGATGATCATTGTCAAAGTTTTACAAACATGTCAAAAGATAATACGTCTTGTATGTCAAAAATCTATACTCCATAGGATAGTGGGTAAATTGAAATTGACTGCCTCATAAAATAAATACCACACCATCAAAAGAATGTTAACAGAAAACAAAAAAATGTGTATTAAAGTTAATAGAACACAATCACTACTTAAAAATAAAGCGATGTGTGTGTTGGCCAAAATGCTTTCATTTTATCTAATAAAAGTATTTCACAACAAAAGTTAATTTTTATTTTGTATATAATGTTAAGTTTTTCATGTATAATAACTGTGCTGTATGACACATTTTCTATGAATTTCATGATTTATTTCAGTACTCTTCAGATATTTTAATTCAATATTAACGCGGAACATGATATTAATACTGTTTAAATTAAATGATACTATCTTTATTAGGTGTTTTACTCCATGAGGCGGTCAAAATTGTTGTATCATGTAAACTTTCTTCTTCGTCAAGTAAAGTCTTGTATGTAGTTTCAGAAAATATATAATGATGTTTCATGAAAATAAAGATGAAACAACGCATATGTCTTTTATTGGCATAACGGAGGATTTAGTTAATACAATTTTTATAATCACTAAAAAGCAATTACACATATTGATATTAACTGCAATGTACTAATTTTTAAAGAATTGTCATATTTGAACTATATAATTAATCACAATATAATAAAACTTTGAATGTTATTTAATAAAATATGATAATACTGTAGAGTGAATAAGATAATATTGCAAAATATTTTGAGAGAAAAATGAAGTTAATACATTTTGAATTTACACCAAAGACAAATAAATACTATGTAAATAAATGTCTATAAATATTTGCCACAAAATAAATATCATGCAACAGCAGTGCCTTTCGGCTGCGAGCGCCAAGGACTCGAGGTTTGATAAAACCAAGCGGTCGTCTGTACAAACGATCACCAGCATAGTATAAGCGATGAGAATGAAGGAGTAAAATTAATAGCAGTCTCATGACTTTAAGAATGTGTCTCGGCACTCGCGGTGAATGCGCGCTTTGAAGGCTTAGAGGTAATGTAAGAAAAAGTACATCAAGATTTTGCTGCCAAATTAATTGACTATTTTATGTTGTACCCTAAAGCTAAACTTCAACTATTTATATTCTACGGATAAATAAATACCTTAAGTCTGGGATGCATAAAATATCAACACAAGAAGAAGTCTATGGGGAGCTTTTAAATTGTATATGTAAAGTTTGCATTAAAAAACTTGATACAACAGGTAATGATTGCTAGAAGATTCGCAGATGTAAATATATATCAAATACATTGTATTTATAACCTACAATGTTAATATATTAGCATGTCAATTTGATAAGAGGAATTTATTGAGTATTTATAATATAAAAAGCAGTTAAAAAGGGATACAATTTAAGCAAAAGCAGCCTGTGGGCTACAAAAGCTCTTATATTATTGTGTAATCTAATACGAAATGTAATAAAGAATGTACACAAACAGACAAGGCATTCTGAACACATTGATTGCATAAAATTTAATTCTCTTTATTTATAAAAATCATGAGTGGATATATTCATTTATGAAAATGTTTTTATTTTATTATAGTATATTATTATAGAATTTTTGGAAGGAAAAACATTGAAATTCTAATGCTGTTCTGGTGAAAAAGCATTATGAGTAAGAATATCTTGAGTAAGTGATATAAATAATTATACATAATAGTATTATGCACAATATTCCAAAGCAAATCTTCATTTTGATTCACATAATTTTGCTGATGTCATAAAGCATTATTATGCAGCACAATAATTAACAATACAAATGAATGAAAACAGCTTCCAGCAAAGTGAAAATCGGGAATCAAAAAATATTAGCTATTACATAGAACCCGACATTCCTATCACCGTAATATTGTATAAAGAGGATTAATATTAAATACTTCTTTAAGTTTCTAATACGAGAAGACGGAGTAAAAAATATTTCTAGCAAAATTAAGCTTGCTTTCTCGCCAGAGATTTTTCAATAATATGAAAAAAATGGGAAATATAAATAACAAACATAAACTTTGCACACCTTTAGATGGCTTGTCAATAGCTCATAAATAATATACTAGAATAGACAGAGGAATAGATGTCTAGAATAATAATTTGTGATGTATTATCAAGAATAAAGACCTTTCAATATTAAAACTTCAAACAGTAAATATTAATATTATCAAGTTTCCTGGAATTTAATAAATTTACACTGTTAAGTGGATCAGAAGAAATACGTGTAATTACAGATTTTCATCAGTTGAAAATGTCCTACTCCGTAGGTTTCCGCAACTTTTAACATAGTTACTTACGATAGGAAAAATTTTGTAGCAGTTTTGCGACAGTTACAATTATGATTGCTTGGTTAAAATTAGTAAACATACTAATACTGTTTTATTGATATTTTTCATTAATTGTTGTGGAAATATAAATAATTGATAGCAAAATAAGTTCACAGAGGTGACGTGTAACACATATTATATTGCCGATTAAAATATAGCCTAAGAATACAATCACAAGAGTGCAGTTGCAGATATAAAATATTAACATTCCAGAATGCTATTGAACTGAGTTTACTAATGCATTGAAATATTTAAAACTCTTCTACTCTCGAAAAAAATTCTACTTCTCTGCTTTCATAGCTACAATTTATGTCAGGAATATGAATGTCTTTACTTAAATGTTCTATTTATATATGGCAATTTTTAAACTAAAAAAAGTGCAAATTATGGCAACAAAATACGACTAAATGTCTCATCAGACTAATAAATATGAGAAATTCTTACAGCGGTCAATGCAACTTTTGAGTGCACAAAATTAAGAGTATTTTATCACAAAAATCCACATATCCATAAGAAACAAATCCTCATAATCCGAATTGAATCACCACCACTGCGTCGGAAAAGTATACATGAAGAATAGAATGTGGAGACGAATTTCATATTTAATGGGCACTAATTGGAAAAGGTAACTGTTATTAATGTTAACATTATCAAATTTGATCGGGCAAAAACTACTACCTAACATAATCTAATGCTAACGAAATTAATATTTATTGATCTTGGAAAGGTAACAGGGCAGATAGATCCCACTTTTTTTGGATATTTTTATAGACTGCAGATATTTCCTCAAATAATTTTAAAAATTTACATTTAAAAAGCTGTGGTCAATTTGGGAGCATTGTTTTAATACTACCTCCTGTATATACAATATGTTTAAAATAATATGCTTATATATAAAATACAGTGGATGTTAAACATTGTAATCATTGATAATTTTCTCAGTGATTATAATATGTTTATCAGTTATTGTCATCATAATCAATAAGTACCAAAAGACCATTTATAAAATGGTAATCTATTCTGATAATTAAAAATCTACAAAAACAATGTTAATTCTGAAGAACTATCAATATAAAATAAAGTCTAGGAAAACAGGGAAATGAAAATGAGTGAATTTTTCAACTGGAAAAAATGAATGAATTTTTCAAAGAAATCTAATCTTGTTTTTAAAAAAGTTCGTAATATATTTTTGTTTAACATATGTGATATTATTTGGAAATAAATTGTGTTCAATACAACATGTGTTTATTCAAACATCGGCTCAATGCTGTCAATCAGCTGATCATCGTTTAGCAAACGTTTCAAATCCTGATATGAGCGACACAATAAGCGCCATCCACTGTATTGATATTACTCAAATAAACATACTTTTGATTGGAATAAAATTTAAAATGACAAAACATGCCTTCATAGCTTTACAGTTGATATTATCAAAACATTTTAAAAAATGTTTATCAAGTTACTGAAAAGCCTATGACACTAAATTGAAACTTCATAAAATGACTAAGATGTTGTATATATTATTTAAAATAATATTCTCTGTAAAAATGTTTTTCCTTTTTGGAGTTTCTATTATTAAGTACAACAAAACCTTAATGAAAATGATAATGATGGCATACAATCGTTAGACTAATACAGAAAGATGAAACCACTTAGCTATTTACATTCTTATATCAAACCTTTGAATGTCATCCCATACCCCATATGTAACTTTTTATAGTAAATCTGTTTGAATTATTTTATTTCCAAGCCGTATGAGCTGTGCATTTGCAAATTCTGATTCCAAACGAACCGAAGTTCTCAATGTATAAGCTAATTTATGTTATCATGTAAATGAGTGACAGATTTGACTAATTTATGATTGATATATTAATAACCACATGTAAGAAAAACCAAAGAAAGAATAAATATTAAAATGATTCCAAAATTTTTATTAAACCAATTGAATCGTTGTAAATATTTTAGTTGATATATGAAACAAAATTTGGATAAATCTTTGAAGTATGATAATAAAATATCCATTAATGAAAAATCAACATTCTTGAGGTTTGAGTCAGAAATTCGATGATACACCCTTCAAATTAAAGTGGAAAATAAAATGTTGTAATATTGTATAATTGTGTCATTTATTTATTTATTTATTTTGAACATAGCTTATTTCAAATGTAGAAACATATCCCTAACGTTTCTACATCATTATTACCTCCAATAATGATTTTTTTATTAAAAAAGTAACATCCTGCAATGCGTGCATTGCATCGATGAAGGAGGTATTACTGTAGTTATTGAAAAAAATATGTAAGGCATTCAGGAAAATGTCAATATTAATTTGCATAAATAAATAAATACAACTAATGCATATATGCAAAATACGAAACTCAGTATCTATATAAAATTTTCTGTCTATGCAGTTGAAACATCTGTTTCATGGTAGTGTTATTTAATACTCTAACACGGTGCCGGGGACCTGGGACCAATACCCTAGTATCCTTTATTAGTAAAAAGCTAATTTCATCTATATTGAATATTTATTTGGTTGACCGCTGACCAACTGTCGTTCACCAACCTGCATTTGAGTAGCACTGCTCTGACAAGAAATTGACTGAGACATTTCAGATGTGGTATTAATGCAGTCATTAAATACTTTCTAAAAACTACTATCATAGATAACATTCTAGCTGTCTAATAAATGTTCTGATAGAGAAAACACTACAACTCTCCTTCCGTTAATTTGTAAATAGAAAAATATTAGCCCGTATGAAACTTCAAATGACAAAAAGCAGCAAAGGCTCCTCCGGTTGAACTGTTTGATTACAATGAAGTTTAAGTAAGCTATTTGAAAAGATTGCACGGTGATCGATGCACTGAAGGCTTTGATGAGAGTTTCCACACAAATTCGATAGGCTCTTTTCACAAGCGGTGGTACATTAAAAGAGGTCAGGTAGACGGCGGTTGACTTTGACTAAGTGTGTGTAAAAGAGAGGTTAGGTGGGTCTCGCGGGCAAGGGGGACGCTGGGAGACTCCAGGATTCCGCACCGCGCCTCGGTGGCGGCATCGGGGCTGTGCCGCCGTACCTAATAAACATAAATTAACACATAAACATATATTAATAAATATTATACAAAAAACTGAGATGACCAGTAGTTTCTACCTTTGTGAAGAATAACTTAAATTTAATAATAAGAAATTTTATAATGACATAACCGGCTTTACTCATTGTGTACATTATCAATTGATTATCAGGTATAAAATAAAGTATAAATCAATGCTGTGGCAATTATTGCCGGAAGCTGTAGAACGGGTATGAATAAAATTTATTTATTTATTTTAACCCACTGACTGCTAATGTATCAATTGCTGAGTTTGCTGATTGCAGCACATTGATAGTTGATTCTAAAAAAGACAATCAACAGTGATAAAATAAGCATTTTTTTATATTAAGTATAGCCTCTGTCCTGATAATCTAGATAGGTTTGTTTAGACACTACCGAAATAATTGTTGAAATATCCGATGATACAATATACTCAAACCCATTCTCTATTGATCCAAATAAATGATATTTAAACCTAAAATATTTCACTAATTAATTCAGTTTAACACCAATGTGTTAAACAAACCAATGGAAATTTTGGGACAAATCAAGTCTACATTTTGATACAAAAATGAACTCCAATGCAAAAGTTGTTAACAGTCTTAACTCTCATTTTTTTAAGTGTCAACTAACAACATATTACAATGAGCCGACTCAACAGTGGAGATGTTAGCAGTCAGAAGATTATGCGGCTCAGGAGAGATGGGTTAAAGTAAAAAATATGCTGTTTATCATTGTTTATACGACAAGTGTTAGGTTACATATTTGAATTCGAATTGATAACTAAAATCAATTTATACCTTTCCTGCGGGAATTTAAAAATTTCTAACACAGAATTAAAAAGTAGTTAAGTAGTAATTAAACTGATAAAATTTACAAAAATGTTAAAAATTTGAACAATTCATATTCGATAATGAAATTTCACCACACAACTCTAGTCAATATGTTTAATTAATTGTATTGATTTTGATAATATGGCATTCAAAATATATTTCTTTGACTATATCATATCAAAGATAAATTACGAAATAGGGATTATAATATGGACAATGCATTTCATTAATAAATTTGAGTTGTGTGATTTATCTACGATATTTTAACATCCTCATTCAATATTTAGCATACACCAATACATCAACATTTGCTCATCATTTATTTGCAGAGAATCAATCTTTAAATTCAGATGAACGAATTTTTGGAAACAAATAGGGTACCATTAAATAATTTGCCATTTTATAAAAAATATTTAAATTTCCCTTGTTTACTATGTTGCACCTTTAACATGAGATGGGCAACTGAAAACAATTATTAATTTCTTTTAGTTTCTTATAGTGATTTAATCTTCAAATATATATATATATATAGTATCTGCGTGCAAAAGGGAAAGGATTCACTTTTCAGAAGAACCTAAGCAAGATTAACGTTCACTTTTAAGGTGTTAACTGTCACTTCACGATGAAAAGGCATGACATTTTAAATAATAAAAACACATTTTTAATACTATTTCCACAATGTATATTTTATTTTATGGAACATTCACTTGCAATTGCTGTGAAACCGGTCCTGATCATAAAACATATTGTAGAAATAATGCTAGAAATGTGTTTTTATTATTAAAAAAGAATAATTTTAGCTTAATTTATCAATAATAAATTATATTTCTTTATTTTCTCCTTGATGGATATAAGCATTCTTAACACTTTGCGGTCGGGCCCCTCGAACAATATACTCAAGCCTGTAGCGGGTGTTTTTTGCAATTAGCGCAAAAAAATATTACTACTTAAAATCGACACAACTTCTAAGCCAAACAATATTTTTGATTGAAATTTTCAAAGAAATGATATGTGACATTTGTTCTTTAAAAATAAATTATAAACACTCTGATATACATCTTAATTTCATTATATTTCTAAGCTGAATATAAAAACCTATTTCTCAATTATGTAAATGGCACTCCACATCTCATCAATATTAAATTTTTAAAACATTCTATGTAAAAAATAATATATTTATTCTTACCATATAATTATATAATAAATAATAATATATACTTGCAATTCCTGCAAATATAGAACCACTGGAAGTTTGAAATCTGAATGACGTAAATCGAGAAACATGCGTCACTGAATAGGAACACTCGGGTTTATAATAACTCATGAGTTTTATTGCCACTAGTCAAAAAAAAGGTCTTTGTCGTATTGCCGGGCATTTTGTTCCACGCCGAAAAACAAGCCCGAGAGAAGACAGGTCACGCAAACGACCGACAGGATAGAAAAATGAATTTTATCAGGTTCCGCAAACAAACGACAGTCCACAAAAAACGAAATATTTCGTTTCCCGACCATAAAGTGTTAATACACAATGGACTCCTTTCCCATACAGATATACTGCCTGATATTATCATTCCTGTAAAACTCCAAAACTCAAAACAGTGTTTCTTTACTACCTCTTTTTAATAATAATTGACATGTAATTACAAAAAAACTCAAATGAACTCATTAATATAAAAATCAGAAATTATATCTTAGATTTGTTTGAATGGTCATAGGATTACATAATATAAATGATTCTTTATTACTGATACAAACTGCTCTGAAGCACCTTTAGTCAATATTTAAAAAAATACCAAGTAATTCGAATGCATATAATACATATGTACACAAGCATTGATTCAAAATTGTGCTAAACAAAAAAGCAATTCATGAGTGAACATAAGCAAGGCATACTTAATGATAATCGCAAATGGTTTTAAGCATTCTAATTTTTGGTGCAGCACACACTAAAAAGAATATTCTTAAATTTGCCAGCATTACTCCATTTTATTTCATGCACAGTGCAAGTGAATGATTTTTTTTTATTTCATATCATAGTAATATTGTGAGATTCAGAATTACATAACAGAATCAGATAACTTGTTCAGCATATTTAAATATGCCAAACCTCTAAACAGTAATTAAACTCAATTTAAAAACAGATTAGCTGGAAATAAAATTAACGTAACAATAAGTGAATGTTTTACTTGATTTATCTAGAGTGGTTGAAAATTAGAGAGCCGAATGAAAATAATAATAAATATATTAATAGAACAGTTTTTGACTTTGAATTATATATTAAAATTCAATTACAGAGTCTAAAAGCTCAATAAAGCTCAAGAATATTTCTGAAACTGAAGTACACGAGTCGATTTGATTTTCATCAATACCTAACTATAGTAATATAAGTAATAACCAAAAATATCTATCAGTGACTGACATCTAAACTAAGACTGCACAAGTTGATTCAATTCTACTCCAATATCTACTGACCAGGGAAAAGAGATGTTAGTTACCTAAAGCCGGGAACAAAATTATGGGAGCAGTCCTGCAACCTCTTGCTCGCGTCTACCGCCAGAGAGTCGCAGTCGGAATGTGCGATGCGTCTGGGAAAACGACAACTCCGGCCCGAAGCAGATGAAACGGATCCGCCGTGCTGCGATCCCATCGGCCCGGCGACACGGTTGGGCGACGCTGACCTGTGCGCTCCTGAGTTGTTGGCACCCAAATGCAATTTTACATATGATGTGAACCTTCTCTTTACAATGCCGGCTATTGAATTCAGCCAGCCTGCATTTTTTAATCGGTTGAAATTTGTTTTGTCGTCGTTGAACGGTCACGCAGCGTCGCGGCGGCAATTAGTGGCAGAACAAAACAGAACACATTTCAAAGTTTATTATCGGTTCCATGTGACAAAACATTATTATATCGACATAAAAAATATTAAATGAACGATGCGACAAAACAAATTACAATTACGAAAAAAAAGAATTATTATGAAAAATATGCACAGACAGGGTGCATTCAATGAGTGAAAAATTTGATTCAGAAAAGAGTACGCAGTACCAGCAGTACCACCGTTTTGATACATGCAATGTTGTTTAAATTACATAAATATAAGCAAGCATAGTTTGATAAATATATGGATAAAAATATAACACAAACTCAAAGCCAACAAATAATAATAAATATTTTACAAATACGAGGCAAGCATTTTTAAAAAGTGCAAAAGAGTAGATGTATAATATAAGTGCGTTTGTGTTTGAATGAAATACATTTACAAAAAAAAAAAAAAAACAACCATAATAACAAAAAGAAGAAATGAAATTGTGATACAAATCGTGAGCGTTGGGGAGGTTGGCGTGTCCGTAGTCCCATAGACAAGCGGGTGTCGTAGCAGCGGCGCGCCAGACAAGCCGGCAAGCGAGCGAGCGTTGCCGCATCGCAGAGCGAGAGTCCACAGAGTGAAGTGGTGTGACGGGAGTGGTCAATTGGTGACGTGTGCAAGGAGCGAGATACACACAGAGAAGATAGCGAGGGAAAGGGTGAAAGTGCAAACAAAACATACACACGTTAGGAATATTTCAAATTGCAACACTGATGATGAGATGATAGCAATATTTAATGGACGGCATGACATAATAGTAGTTTTTGTTCTGGTGTATCAATAGTCATGTATGCGGACAGGTTTATCAATATGAAGCATCTATTGGATATCCAGTAACAAACTATTAAAGCATGTACCTTCCAAGATAAATGTTAGGCAACTAATGAGTCTGATGATTGAATAGCTGTATGCGGATATATAAATAGTATACATAAACCACATCCATCTAAACCTAACTTAAAACAGTTGCCAATTAACTAAACATTTAACCCAAGTCACAATATGTTATACCTTTTATATTGTTGCAAATCACAAATATAGATAATTACACAAAACTCAATATTATTTTCCACAGTGAAATCATAATCATGTGATAATTTTTTTGTCAAAAACTTTTTGGTTTATCATTCCAGGTTAACCCATTGAGGAGTGCATTGTTTGCTTGGCAACCAACTTAACATTTGAATATTTATTTGAGTACTTGTTACTAAAATGGTTCAACATTTTAATAAAATAGAAATGACAGTTTATTGTTTGTATGTTTGTCAGCATTCAATATAACAAAGAATACCATGTGAATTCCAAAAAATATCTTCACAGCGCCATTTGCATGACTGCATGCTTGTAGCTTCCTGACAGTTCAATATATGGAAAATATTTGATGCTGAATAATAACATCCTAAAATCACAATCAAGCTAATGAGAATTGATATTACTGTATAAATATTTGTAATATAGGTATAAACACAGCAAAGTGTGAATGTATATCTTTCTGCAAGAAGCAGTACACAATTATCCATATCTTTTCATGGTCCAGATTAGCAATACTCCTGATTTGTCCGAGTCTGTTCCAATGACAAAATTCACACGTATTTCTTAATAATCATTTGTATATACTTATGTTTTGAGTTTTACAATTTTATAATTATCATGGAATAGTTGACTGTACAACACAGTAAACATATATATATATACTCAACCGAAGTAAGAAAAATGTAAAATACGGCTGATCTACATACACTGCCAGAATTCATTAAGATTTTCTTACAGCTCTTTTACAGCTCCAATATTATAAGAGCTTCGATTACCTTTGCAAAACGTGAACTCGCTTGAAACTATTGAAACCTCATCAACCATCAAAGAATTTCCTTCATAATGGGTTAAACAGGAATCTGTGCATAGATTTTTATACAGCTAGCGTTCATATGAGAGAGGTTAAATTACAGGACAAAGAATACATATCCAGAATGCTTTTGAATTGATATAATTGATAAAAGGTATATTTTACTAAACATACACCCAGTGGAGTATTTTGGAAGCAAGGAGTTTTCCTAAAGCGCCACATATACTAAAAAAAGCACTATATTATGTGTAACCCACTAATGTTAATCAGTTTTGATCCAAATATCATACAAGTATATGTTTTCATTAAATTAATGTTCTTTTAAAAATTGCGAGCATTACATTTATTTAATTTCAAGATGATCAAAGTAAAGTGAAAAATTCAGAAGGGTGCAAATAAAATTAATATATAATTATTACATTTGAAACTTACTTTTCGATATTTAATGAGGTAGAATTAGTAATTCTACATACTTGTAGATATTATATCCATATAATAAAGAATGCGCTAATAGTCACCAAATTTCAATTTTAATTGCAACATTATTCTTCAAATTGGTCTATTTTTATATGGAGTTATACAGTTTCTATTTGGCAGCACATAACTTTCGTTAATATCTTTAACCAAACGTTTTATAGAAATGAAAATAAACATTATAAACTCCAACCAACACCTTGTTTTATGGTTTTTGTCAATAAAAATTTCCGCATAATAATACATATAAAAATTAAATACAGAATAAAGTAGATTTAAAAAAATTAATTAATGAAACATGCAATGAAAAAATTATTTTGAATTATTGAATTGACACAAAGGCAAGCAAACTGTTTTCAGTCTATGAGACATAACATAAAATTTTCATAATATTAAAGCTAATGAATGAATTGAATGCATAAATATTTAGTCATTTATCATTTTTTAAGTAAAGAATGCACAAAACAAACCTTATTGTATGCTAAGCAGTTAGAATAAGATAGAAGCAATGGATAATTTTAATATTAACCTTTGGTTTACAGATATCAATTGCTAACAATTAGACAATTTTGGAAACCATCTCCAGACTGTTTGGAAATGGCTGATAAAAAAATCAAAAATACACTCTGTTCTCTAACTGATATGTAGTTATTTATTGAAAACACATGTAATGTCCAAAACATCTATGCAAGGAACAGACAAATTATTTAGTATTGGAAAGACACCTCCAGCGATATTATTATTATTATTTGGAAATTAGTATTGCATAAACCAGACAATCATTCAAACTGTATTATTATGTACAATATGCATACGCATACGGGGAAATAGCAGAGGGCGAAATACCAATCGTAACATAAAGCCATTACCTTGTTCGTCTTTATCTTTGGCGTGACCTTTCCCGTGCCTGTGTTGTGTTGTATGATTAACTCGACCGTTTACTTCTCTTTCAAACAGTTCTCCTTCCCCAATGTCCGGTTTGTCTTTTTCCTTCGGATGATGACTGTAAGCCCCTTTATGATTCTTCTTCTCTTGCATTCTAAGTTCAAATCTCTCTTTGGCAGTGCTCAAACTCTCTTTGTCGCAGTTGTCCTCCCTATCGCTTCGCTGCGAGTCTCCATTGATTTCCGCTTTTCTTTCTCTTTCCCTCCTGTGTTGGCAGCTTTCTTTTTGAGATCTCAGTTCGAAGCGTTCACGGAGGCCTGCCTGCTCTAACTCAGAGATTTCAACGTCTCTCTCATTACGCTCACTTTTCCTATCGCGTTCCCGTCTCTGGTGACCGTGAGCTTGAAATCTTTCTCTAGAGGTCGGAGGCAGTGATTCCATATCACTTTCGAGTGAGGGCACAGAGCACTCATTCTCACGTGTGTCATGGGAGTGTCTATCGTGTCGGCGGTGAGGTTTGATTAGATCAGGTCGAACATCCTTTTCTGAGCTTAGGTACATAGATGCCGGGCCTCCTTCTATTTCTGTAGGTATTCTATCTCTGTCTCGTTTCTCTCTCGATAGAGGATGATCAACAGGACAAGCTGAATGATAAAATAATTAGTTAAAAAAAAAACAATTTTGATCAACAAATTATACCCTCAAACAATTAATAAAAGCTCTAACATTTAACATTCTGAGAGAGTGGAGTCATTTTTAAATGATTAACCGGTTATCAATGATAAAATTTTTAAAAACGTAAGTAAATAAATTAAATATTTTATATGCAAGAATTATTATATAAGTGTGGGGTAAAAAATCATATTGATCAGCCGATCTTGTGATTAGATTTGAAAAAAATGATGAAATGCTCACATGGTAAATCCATACGCCCCAGACTAGTGTCCCGATCCCGATTGAGGCGACGCGGTGGCTCTGGAGATCGACCTACACTCGCTTCTCTGCTTAAGCTACACAAAAACAATGTAATGTTTCTAAAGAAGGAAATCAATAGTCATAGGTGTATTTATGTAAACAATTCAAGGAAAAGTAGATATTAAATGATAAATTATTTATATTATTTAATCTTTGAACCTAGAGTGATGTGGACTTCCGTCTCGGAGATCTCTTCTACTTCTTCGCTGACTTTGTTGATGGTAAAACCTCTGCAAAACTATCGGACTGGTGTTTCCTTGCACCTATAAAAAGGCAATCAAAAAAAACAATGATACAGTATGAAATGTGACAGCAGAGGCTGGATACAGTAGAACCTCGATTACCCGGATTGGCCAAAATACTGTGCTAAAAATGACTTTGCTGATATGCATGTGGCAAATTGTGTCCACTGTTTATGTACCTGATGGAATGCAGCCTTTACATCTTGATTGTTGCATTTGTTTTTTATGCATTCACGATTCATGATTATAATTTAAATATTTATTTTAACATTACCAATATGTTAACAAAAGAAAACGTGTTGTAGTTCCATAGAAAGAAAAATTGATATAATCGATGCTTAGATATGTGGTGAATCGGGACGTTATTTGTCTAATAAATATGATGTCAGAATGTCAACGATATCGAATATAAAAAAATGAATTGAAAAAATTTTGCTGTTTACCAGTTGTTTAATCTCAGATGATGGAACAAGGTTTTGAAAAGATCATTAAAAAGTTCTAGTAACAAAGTAAAAACTGATATAGGAGACATTGCGGAAGCAATGATACAAATTTCAATATGTGCTGAATGCAATGAAGAAGATGTAACCGAATGGTTAAATTGCTATGCAAAAAAAAATCCTGGATTCCAAATTCTAATGATGAGGAAATAATCAAAGAAATATCTGCCTGAGAGAAACATATTCAAGAAGACGAAGAAGAGATTGGTGAAGGGGGAGATATTGGTCTTACACATTTTGAAGTTTTTCAGTGCTTGGATGTCAACGTGAATTGGTTTGAGAGTCAAGAAGAGTGAAATTCAGGACAACTTATATCTCTTCAAAGTATTCGTGATTTGGCAGCATCAAAAAGAAAACCTAGCTACAGCTTTACGCAAAAATCGATATTTGATTTTTTCAATAAAAAATAATTTAATATTAAAGCAATTTATTAATCTAAAGAAATAAAAATGATTCATACTGAATATATTTGTTAATCCTGTCAATCATGACTTTTTTCGATTATCCGGATTTGTCTTTATCTGGACTATCTTCATCCCCAAGTAGTCCAGATAATGAATGTTCTGCTTTATTTAGAAATTATTAAATATAGATAAAAAGCAAGTGAAGATGAAATTGAGAATCTTGAGACAAATTCATTGAGGTGTGCAACCACCTTTTCACGTAATATTTTGGTCTTTTTGAACAAATAATCACAACCATAGGTAAACACCACATACCTGGTGATGCTGATGTGTGGATTCAGTATTCCTCCACCTGTCTCTGTCTCTTTCCTCTCTTTCCCTAGATCCGGCAGTATGGAAGGCTTTTCTGGCCGCAGGCTGAGGGGACCACAGCGCAGGGGAGTGAATTTTGTCAGGTCCCCTAAACATTATTCAGTATTCATAAGATTGAATATCTCTTTTAGTTGTCGATTGAAGATAAGAAATGTGCTAAATAAAAGAAAAATAATGTGTCATATGGTGAGCACAATCAAAATATTTTTTCCAATTTTCATTGATTAATAAAACTGAATGTAAAAAAAGAATGTCAGATTATTAAAAAGTCACCTGGAGTGTGAATAGGGCGGATAGTGTCTGCCATCCCCGTAAGCTTCCAAGCTGGCAGGCTGGGAACAACTCCCGCCCGGATTGTGATGGTAACCAGAGCCCACTATCTGTCCTGGGACAGGAGGAGGAAAATATCTGGAGACAGAACAGACGGCAGTGGAGGTGAAATAGCTAGTGGGTGCATCTGTCCTGAAGCGTGGAGGTGAAAACCTACTTTCTGGAACATTTTCATAGCTTTCAGTGCCACTCTGAAAGGGTGATGCGGTGGGCCGTCGCAAGTAAATTTCGCTATCGCATTCGCGAGGGCGACACGGAGAGAAAAATTGGCGTCGGTTAATTTCGGGAGAGCCGTAAGGATGAAATCCACCAGACGAGAACTCTCCAGAGTCAGGGCCGCGGGAGGAATGATTGCGAGACTCGAATCCGCCTCCAGAAAAAGGCTGATTTCTTAATTCCATGTTAGGAAAATTATTCTTAGGAGAGCCCGCAGCGAATCTATCTATGCGGTGTGGACGATGAAAAGTGTCCGCATCAGCATCAGCAGATGCATTACTAAATGACCTTCCGCGAAAGCGTTCTGAAGGAGATTCGGCGGCTAGGGGAACGAGGCCACTGCGGTCAGAGGCGTTTCCTCCTGCAAACACGTATCGTCGGTGGATGTCTCGCCGTTGTGGCTTTTCGATCGGTCGAAATCGGTTGCTCCTCTCGGTCGTCTCTTCGAGACGTTTAACGTCTGACAGATTCTCTGATGAAACCATGTTAACATCTTCGATATTCATCGAACCAAATGAGCCACTGTCGCAGTCTTCAAAGGGATTTTCAATTTTGACAGGTTCATCTTGTCTATCTTCTATGATTAACTTATTATTTTTTTCAGAAATCTGAACAGGTGGAAACTTAGGTGAGTCATCAATAGACAGCGTGAAGCTGCGATTGAGGCTCTCCGGGGTTTTGACAGGGGATTCAGTTAGGGTTAAAGGGGGAGCGTCAGGTGATTTTTTTAGTCGGGTTTCAAATGCCGGGGGTGGTTTTTCTCGATCGCGGACTGGCGGTGAAGGGCTATCAAGCTGTTTGACAGATCCATTGAGGAGCGGCGGTGAAGAAGGCGAAAGTGGCTGATGATGAAATGAGAGCGGCAGTGGATCGACAGGGTCATTCGGTGCGAGCACTCTACGACGTCTGGCGACTGGCGAAGTTGCTAACCTACAAATGAAATTTGTGGGTGTTCCACAATATGAATATATAGCAAGAAGTTTCAGTGTATCTTGAAGAAAGATAATAAATATATTCATATTTAAAATTAAAATGGTAATTTTTTTTTTCTGAAAATGGTGAAATGTGTATGTATTTTGTGATTCATCATCAAATCAATGACTAAAAATAGATGCATTTTATCATATTATACGGGGGATTGTAATTTAAAATATATTAATAAAATATAACTTACATTAAGAGCAATTAAAATTGTAATCATTGTGAAATCAACACTGAGCGATAAGACAATGGGTTTCATAAGAAACATGCTGAAAATAAATTTATTGTATACCAAATAATTTTAAACATTAATAATACAACACCACAATCAATATCAGGAAAAAACTGGTCGTTCAACACTGAGTTTTATTATGCATGCAAGTTATGACAATCTTCTAACACAGTGATATTCAAATCATGTTCTGCAAACCCCAAGATCAATGCAAAAATAAAAAAAATGTATAGATTTCCACATACTTTGTATTATGGTAAGTTAAAATTGCCTGCATGTACTTCTGTTTACTGTCACACAAATATCTTATAGTAAGGCATATGCAGAGCATGAAGTTTGCAATTACTACTGATTATTGGCAAAGGTACTACAATGCCCAAAACAATTTTATAAATTATTTGCCAGAATTTTCGATTAAAAAAATATTAATATATATATATATATATATTCCAGACTTCTAACCTGGCGATTATTGCAGTGCCCACGAACTCAAATCCCAATTGGGATTATTTCATACATTGATTTTCTTGAAAAATTTTCTGTTGACATATTTGACATATGCTCCATGTTGGGAGCTGTCATGGTCATTAAAAAAAGTAAATATTTAGTCGGAATATAAGTGAAAAATAGATACAGTTTATTTTACTATTTGGTGTAAAAATCCAACTGTGGTTAAGGAGTCACTGTTATAGATAGTTATTTTTATGAACATTTAAAAAATATTAATAGCTAGATTTAGAAAAATTATGAGACAAATAAAGTGTGTTTTCTTTCTTTAGTTCTAATTGTTCTATGAAATCAAATTTAGGCAACATTTTTACAATTTGTCTACTTGGTAAAATTTTAAAGAAAATTTTATGAAAAATGAAAATCCATGCATATTATAAAATCACCAAAAACTTTTATGAGATTTTTCTGACAGTGTAACGCAAAACCATTTTACAATTGTGTAAGAAATATTTCATTAAAATGTACTCGAAAAATTTGGTAATACAAGAATAAATAAAAATAATACATGTCTGCAGTCCTATTCTCATGCTTACTAGGGGAGTAAACATTAAAATAATCCAGGTAATGAATGCTCAACATTCTATTACCTGAGAGGTGTGATTTTTGTATATTTTGTGAATAGGAATATGAAGATGAACTCCTAAACAACAGACAGCAAATACATCATAATGTATATTAAATTGTTTTTAAATAGCCATTAATATGTCAACGCTTATCAAGCCTGTAAGTTTCTCATGGCACAAATGGAATCACGCAACTCATTAAAATTGTCATTTGGAATGATATGATTATAATCAATTCATATTATTACAATACAGTGTGTTAAATCTACCACGAGACATTAGTAAAGTTGTGAAAAAAGGTGTGAGCATGCATACCTACCGCTGATGTGCGGGAGGCGAGGCAGGCGAAGCGGCATCATTGAGGGATGCGAGCCATTTGTCCACTCGAACCCCAGAACTGGACGCCCTCTGCACAAAAGGATGCTCCAGCAGCGCTGCATATTTAGGACGGTGCCGGTAGTTCTTTATCAGACTATTGACAGAACAGTAACAATTCTGACTAATTTTGAAATTGCATTTATTACCACCACCATATTTATAACGATTCAATAAGGACTCACCAGGAGTGAACAAATGATTTGAAATCAGGAGAGAATGTCTGACTTTCAGGTAACATCGGGGGTTCTTCGGCAATTACCTGCAATGTTTTGAAACTTATAATGGAGATATTATTGCCAAATATATATTAACTAATTTATAACACAAAACTTAATAAAAACGAATTTATGATATCGACTGGAGGTACTTGATGGAATTTCAATATGAAATTTGAATTTTCAAACTTAATACAAACCTTTGTTAAGATATCGAATTCATTTTGACAATTTCTATATGGAAATATTCCTGTTGCTAGTTCGACAAGTGATATTCCTAGTGACCAAACATCTGCCCTGATGTCGTAATCTGGCTTCTGAGGATCGGGTGGATCTATTCGCTCGGGCTTTAATTAAAATAAACAAATTAATCTTTCTAATCTAATATTTTTATTACTTTATCGTGTAGTAATATTATTTTATTTAAGGGTATATATACATATATAATGTCATTGGTTACACACAACAGACCATGATGATGCCAGGACACCAAGCCACCAACTGTCAAAATTATAAATATAGACAATATGAGGCCTCTGTCCTTTGCATCTCAATACCCCTTAACTCTTTTAACGCTAACGTCGCAGGGTCTGCAACGGAAAGGTGCAGGGCCAGTGCATGAGCATTCAATTGTCAGTAATGCAGGCAATCTTTTATATATAGGACTAATTTTGGTTTCAAAATGTCGCCTAAGTTGTGCTGCTACTGCCACCTCCATACACTTGTCAAAAGTATTGAGTTTGGATATTTGAATCACAAAATCAGTTTTAAACTTCGCGCCAAACTTCGCACTTATCTTCATGGCTTCGCAATAATGACACTCCATGACACGTGACAGTAATGGCGCTTGCTCATTCGCCATTGATTTATGGCTTTGATTCGTCATGGCAATGAAGATTACGAACGAGTTATTTGTTAGGGATATATTTGTTAAAGTGATTGCGACAACATAGGACATTTCTTTGTGTTTTTTATGTCGTGAAACATTCCTAATGTATCTGATTTCTATTAAAGCTAACACAACTATTTTTCACTGTTCTATTTATAAATCTTATGGAGAGAAAACATTTTGAAAAATAGCAACGCGCACAGATTAACTTTGTATGAAAAACAGCCGCATCGATCAGGTCATACATAACATGACATTACTTTCAGTAATGGATACAGAGAGCCTCAATTAATTGGATAATTATAATTTGAATCATTGATAAATTCCGAAAAGAAGACTGACCGCCATGTATGCGGCGCATCCCGCACTTCTCGTTTTTGCTTTGGAATCAACCAGTCTTCCGCTAATGCCAAAATCACACAGCTTGATAAGACCTCGCTCATCAACCAATATATTTGATGGCTTAACATCCCTGTGAATTACGCCATGTTCTTCTTTCAAGTATGAAAGAGCTTTCACTGTCTAGAAACAAAATAATGATGTATTAATAATTACAATCAATAATTTTTAGAAATATACAAAAATACATGAGTATAGATTTGTAGCAATAAAGTTCACAGTATGCAGTACACAGCCTTAAAATAAATACTGTTTGGTAAACATATATATCAAGTGAGAATTTGTATTACTTGATAAATTACGAAGTTTATGTTTGATTAATATTGATAAGCATATTATTTCGCTGGTCGTTTAGCCGGTTATGACACGTCTTCATTTTGAGAAAGCAAATACTACTATAATTTATGATATAGACCGAAGGTGCTTGATCCAGGTTTCACCTTTTGGCATATTTTGGCAGGCATTCTATCACGCGGATGAAATAGAACTGACAACCATATTACTTATTTTATTTTAAGATTGTTATCTGTAATGCTGGTGTCGGATCTAATTTTTGAGTTTGCTACAGAAATTATGAGAGAAATAATTTATTACAGAAATGAAAGATTTGTAATATCTGATTTCCATAACAATAACATTGCTATAACACTCTGGTGGTATTTATATACACGAAACTATTTAGCAGTAGAAGCAATTTTCCAATTACTCAGGGGTCCCAGAGGTTCAAAGTTTTTGTGATTTAATATAATCCCACCCGAATGTGAAAATATATTGGATTATGTTTAATTTAAAAAACTACATGCCCGATATTTAAGCCTTTAGCTACGGTAACAATGTGCATATACTATGTAGGTAAATAGACTAAAATTGTTCTGGAAAGACTTGCATAACCTTTTGTGGTGAATTGAAACTAAAAAAATAAATATTTAATCAATAACCTACTATACATGCATGGTAGGCAATGTGAGACATGTTTAATTTTTGGAACTTATGCCGAAGTTGACATGGAAAAAACCAACTCTTCACCAATTATAGTGATGAAGGTAGCTAATTTTTAGACATATTGTTTGTAAATTGAGACTGATCAAATAACTTTACATCAAAGATTTATCTACATTCGAAGGTAGGTATTGCAATCTATTTGAAAATAAATTTTAGTGTTCCTACTTCTATTTCATAAAGATAATTCATTAAACTCACTGCAACTGTAACTTTTCCCAATATATCTTCTGGCACAGGTCCACGAAGTTTTTTAAGTATTTTGTCGAAGCAAGAAGCCATCAACTCCATGCAGATCCACACATCTGCTTCTGTTATAAAACAACCCAAACAACGAACAATGTACGGGCACCCATCAGAGCGTAGAACCACATCCAAATCCATTAAAATTCGTTTATTCTCTTCAGAGTTTCCACTACGACGCATTTGCTGAAATTAGTGGATCCAAGCGTTATTCCACAGATTATGTGATATTGAATACTTCAAAGAAAACTTAAACAAATTATTAAAATGAAAATTTTGAAAAATTAAAATAAAACTGGATTTGATATGGAATACATTCTCAAATGATAATAATGCAATTTACATCCCACATTATGATAGTGATTCAATTTGAGGTGATATGTACAAAAACTTATTACAAAGTGTATGAATATGGATGATTTAATTACCTTCACAGCTATAACAGACCCAGAAGGTTTGTGACGCATTTTTACGACATGTCCGCAGGTTCCATTTCCAAGCTCACCTAGTTGCTCTAGGTCTTTTATGTGTATCTGGTATTGTTTACTATCTGTGGTAAGGATGCCACTCTTTTTGATATCTCGTAATTGATTTTCAGTGTCTATGGAGTCTTTGGAGCGAGGCTGGTAAGCGGGAACATGAAGGTCTAATTGATGACGTAACCGTGGTTTATTTGGCATTGCCACTGTTGAAAAAAAAACTATATGTTTAATCATTGTTTTGAAGTTCTTGATACTGTATTTAAAATTTTAAATATGTTGATGTAAATGTATCAAATATATTAATTAGGTTATCAAGAAAAATGTGTTATATTTTTTTTTTTATTAAGGCATTTTGACCACTTAAGTTGAGCCATATTTAACTGCAGCTATTCAGGAAATAAGAAATAATCTAATTTAAGATACTGTGTCAAGTGTGTATGAAAAAAAAATGGCAAGGTAAATGATCGCAGTAAGATTTAAGGGCGTTCCTGCAATATGAGACTTTGCGTAAAGTAATATGCTTTTAGTCATGAAAAAAAAAATATCCCACTCCCACTATATTTTCCCAATCTTTTCAGATGGATGCAACATTTTTTAGATGGAAAAAATTTCCAAAATTCTGAGAGATTCTAACGAAAGAGGGATTAAAAATTTGTCAAAAAGGCGGAGGTATGTTATATTGTTTATTGACAATGACAAGTTTTTATAGGAATTTATTCTTATATTCTAAATGTGAACTATTATTGACGCAGAGAACCTATAGTCTGAAGAATATTTAATATTTTTCAAAGTTACTTCTTGATGAAAAGGCATTAGTTATCAAATAATAAAAACACATTTTTAGTATTAAGTACTAAAATAATACTCACGATGAGTGAAATTGTGGAAATAGTAGAAAAAATGTTTTTTTGTTATCATAGAAAAAGAAAATATTTGCCTCAGTATTTATTTTTGGATAAACCAAACAATTGAATAATTATGAACCAAAATGAACAGTAAAATTCAAATAAATAAATCCACTTTTGATTATGAGGAAAAAGTAACTTTTGTAGATAAATGTGAATATAAAATCAAAAAATTTCCAGCGTGTACGACTCCTATCAGCCTGTTATGGGAAGTGTGATAAAAAAAAATCATTTGAAAGCGGATGTTGATACAAAATAAATAAAATTAACAGATTGATGAGAGAATAATTAAATTAAACGTTAGAAAATAATTAGGATAAAAAATGACAAAGAGAATCGATCATATAGAAATGAATTGATAGACACTGTGAAGAACCAGTAGCAGTCGGTATTGGCAAATAAATTATGAAAAATATTTTATAATCAAACAGTAAGAGAACATCATAAAATGTGTCAAAGAAAAAACTTCTATCAACTAGTGAAATTTTAATTAAAATTCCAATTATACACCAAAAAAACTAACAAGTTTTATGATGTTTGTTAAATTAAAAGTTAAAAATTAGAGTTTAAATTAAATTGCTTGATTATCAAAATGTTTGCATAGACCTAATCAAACACAACACAACCATCAACTGAATTTATTCGGGCATCTTATTAACTACTTGATTCTCAGCTCTATCATATTCAACATGGTTGATAAATTCTAGCCACTAGAAGGCGATGTAAAGCATGATGCATACAGAGGTTATTCAATAATAAAAGCCGTAGCTCATCAAAGATCCTTTATCTTAGATAACATTACTACTTAAATGCTGTAATAAAAAAATAATATGCAAATGGAGTATGTATTCCATGTTGTAATCAACCTTTAGGTCCTGTTTCCCTTAGTCAGTAGGCAATTCCGGCTGATTTTCATATAACATTCTAATGATTTATTGAGAATGCATCTTACTATATCTATTTATGTAATCGTCAGCTAGGGGGGCGAAAAATGAAAATCATAATAAACCAAAAATTTAGAGATCAATGATCACTCCAGTTTATCAGATAATTTTCAATATTTAGCTTTGAAAACCAATTTATTTATAAAGTGTATCAATTTTCCATTACTGCTTACTACTAATATGTTTAATTTACATTTTTGGACACTGCTCAATGTGTAAATATAAATTTTCCCAAATTAATTGAATGTAGAGGGAAGTAAACTTGCATCTCCAGAACAAAGCAACCAGTAAGTCAAACAAGAACTTAATTGACTGACAATAGGCATACAGAATACAAAACGAAAAAATGGAAGATGAATCTATACCTTGATTGATTGTAATTTGTTGAATTTGATTCAAAGACAAATTAACATTCAGTAAATCTCTACAAAAAGCATGAAATTCATTATATTATTAATGTTTTCAATAAAATACTTCATAAAACTTGCAAATACACAAAAGGCAGTTAAATCAATTCAATGGATTTAAAAATAAGTAAAGTATTTCTTGAATATGCAAACATTAGCTTTCAAAGACAGACAAAAGACTTTATCTTTACAATGAAAAAATATATATTATTATCGATTATTTCATCATGGTGATGGGAAGATAACAGTTGTGTTCTCCAAATGTGACAGTCATAAAATAGCAAATATAATTGAAGTGATATAGAAAAATGAATAACCTAAATATGTAATAAGATTTAATTGTTCAAAAAGTAAACTTTTAAACTAATGCCGTCATTTATTAGTAATTTTAGGAAAGCTGGTAACACATGTAGAAGATGATAACACTAAAATTATTTTATGAATATGCAGAATGACATTTGACGGGTGGACTGACACAAAACATGAATACTGTCAATCATACAGAAAAATGAAATTAATAATTGACGAAGTGCTTCGTAACGTGTTATATATCTATTCTAATAAATCACGAAAATAAGATTATTTTTTTATAATTTATCAAAGCTATGGTAATGTTCTAAATAAATTCAAGGTGACCTGCGATAGCTCGGGGGTTCGTTGATTGAAAGCGAAAATTCACCCTACGTATTTAAAAATATTCAGAACAAGCACTTGCATAGTCAAAGCGAACAAACACAATATATTTACAAACTAAAAAAATAGCTGTCAAACGTAGAGTAAATGTCGAAGGCGACAGAAGACCTACTTGGTCTAGGTGGTCCGCTAGTTGCGGGCCTCGGGGAGGCATTCCTGCCTACATTATTCGATAACGATTCCTCTCTGCCCCTCGATTCATTTTCTGCTTTCAATTTTTCTTCCAGGCTCTGGATTTTACTTCCGATCGACTTGTTCGACATCTTGTGAACTGGGTCTTTTGTACAGTTTGCTTCGCTCGGTGGGCGCACAAAATTTATTTACAGTATTCATAGCCTTCAAATCGGACTGTGCTGCTATTATCGGACCACATATCACACTAAAAACTCGAATTATGATGTCACAGACTAAAACAACGATAATATTTCTAGATGCTTTATAGATGATTATTATATTTTATAATTTGACAATCATATAATATTTGACTGATATTGAGATTAAGGTAACATATTTGATGTGCCATAACTTCATTTTCAATTAAAAGAATTATTTTCAAGATTCATTTTAAAAAAGAAAACAAATAATAAGTAACTCGATTAAATTTCTCCATTAGGGGCTCTATTAATCTCTAAATATAAATTTAATTCATGCGTAAATGTTCACAATAATTTGAAAATGAACTGTTGGAGTAAAGTAAATTCGCCATAAAAAGGTTTTTCAAAATGATTGTGAAACAAAAAAAAAAAAACATTTCAATTTTTAGATTTACTTTTTGATGATGATTTTCAAACTCCTACTGTGTATTCATTGAAATGTATTTTACATATTACAAAAGAATTTAAACGCCATGTTGAGATTGTTTATAATTTTACTAATTGCAATTTGGACGCTTAGCAAAGAAAACTACACGGGTTTTATTGTCAAGATATTTGATAGTAATGAACACAGAAAATGGCTTAAAAATGTTATATTTCATCACGTTTTAAATTGTAAAGCAATACAGCTGATATAATGCTTTTCGGATATTCAGTGATCATATTAAAATAATTATTATATACTATAGATTTTATATTTCTAATAATATGGCAACTTAAACACAATGTGACAGTTTCATTAAGAGGAAAGTCGTAAACTGTCTTCATTTATCTATTTACCCACCGTTATTCTAGTTCAGCCGATATGCAATGTATAATTTGTGCCAATACGTTATTTACATTTATCGTATTATTCACATGTCATAACAATAAAACCATGGCAGTATTATTACCATTCTTTTCATCTAAAATCTGTAAAAAGTAGCCATCAGCTTTTGTGTCCAAATGTTTTCCTGTTTATACGCTAATAGTTTGAACACTTGCCAACCAAAAATATTCTCAATTTCACAATGTTTTCCTTAGAATGCTTTGTAATTACTAGAAAGTCTTACGTCATGTGTTCCTTTTCTGAATTGCTATTGGTTTCTATAAATTCTCATACCATATAAATGCACTTCAGAAAACAATAGATTATCTATGTACATTTTCGCCTGACAATCGGGTCAATGTCATACCATTTAGCAAATCAATAAAAAGCCTATTACAATTTATCATTTTCAGACATCGCTGTTAGCTGTCCCTGATTTACTGGGATCGTCTTAAAATGATACACTCCATCCTGAGTTCAGGTCAAAAGACATCATTCTCAGGATATTTTGTAAAATTTTCTTGAAAAAAAAGTCTTGCGTGACATTGAGTATGACTTTATTTAAATTTCCTTGAAATTTTTTAGATTTTTATGAAATATGTTAGTAACCCTACAAGCTTATCCTAGATAACAAACCTGATGGTTAATGGCAGAACCCTTGGGTCATAACTCAATTATTGGCAGGTACATCTTTGTTTGCTAGACGCTATAAGCGAGGATGATTATTTTAGACTTTTATTACATAAAGCATTAATTACTACATGTAATTAAATATAATTCAGTAGAGTTGAATGCATAACATGAAAAAAGTAACTAAGGAATAAACAGCAGTACAAAAAATCAATAGACAATTTATTGAAGATAAACAATACTCGAGAGAACAAACATTGTATTTATTTTTTATTTCTTGACTTATTATTTCTGTCCTTTTTATCAAAGAAGCTTTTAGTTGATATTTCACCATTTTTTTTTGCTGGAATATTTTTTTTAAATCTTTTTGATCTATCACTTTTGCTAGGGGTTTCTGGTTCATCGTCTACTTGGTCATCTTCATCACCCATCGTTACGGTAACATATGGCTTGCAGCGCCTATTAATTTCTTCAGACAGTGCACTAGCCAGTACAGTTTCATTTGAGTCATCTTCAAGTTTCCTCTTGTTTTTAGACTGCTCTTGGGGTTCAGTTGTGAGGGTTTCTTTTTTGATGTCAGATAACGGTTTCACCAAAGCCAAACAAGTTATTCTACAACCTGTACTAATTGAACATTTTTCTTTCAATGACATTTTACGAAATTTATATTTCCATACTTTTATGTGACCAGAACTGGATACTGTGAATAAATAACCGTCATCATAAGCAATTCCTTTAACTCTCTGTGAATGAGCAGGAATGTTGGTGGTCTGTCCAGATTCAATATTGAAAATCATTACCTCACCATTTTCTAAGCCAGCAGCTGTCACATTCTCTGTAATCCATACCATACAGACGGCTTTACTGGGACATGTTAGAACATGTTTTACTGCAGCATTTGATATTGACCACACACTTATATCATTGTATCCAGTAAGAGAAAAATGTTGGCCTTCAGGTCCCCAAACAACAGACAGAGGGTTTGCAGCGCCTTTGCTGGCAAGATTAATTGCATAGGCTTGTCTTCCTTTAATTAAATTCCAAGTTCGAAGTGTATGATCATCACCTATTGTCAATGCAAGCTTACTGCTGGGATGAATGGCAATGCAAGTGACTGATGATCCTGAAAGAAATATATATAATACTTATCAAATTCGGAAATTTTTACTTCAGTAGAATGCATGGTTTAAAATTATTATTATTTAGATTTATTATTATAGGCAGATCAACACA
The DNA here is from genome assembly GCA_028555115.1 of Himalopsyche japonica. Lineage (NCBI taxonomy): Eukaryota > Metazoa > Arthropoda > Insecta > Trichoptera > Rhyacophilidae > Himalopsyche > Himalopsyche japonica. The sequence continues at coordinate 615,776 of JAHFWJ010000538.1, read as the reverse complement.
TTTGTCACAGATTACTCACTTTCCTATCATTTTGTTTATTTCCAACTGTTAACAAGTTAAAATAAATACATTCAACTGTACAAATGTTACAGATTCTCTTCAGAAAAGAAATGTTTTGATGCATAAAATAAAAATACAATACAATATTAACCCATTCCCTGCTGAACCACATGAAGGATATCAACAATGATTATTTCAAAAATGTTGATTTTGACCAAACTAATGGAGATTTTTAAGATAGATCTGGCAGTATTCAGTAAAAAAATTGGCTCTTTCACAAAACTTTCTTATATTTTTTGTGTCTACTTATAAACAAATCGAAATCTGCAAACTCAACAGTTGAAATGTCAGCAGTCAAGTGGTTAAGAGTTCTTCTTTCACACTTTGTGTTTGTATAATTCTTATGGAATAATAAATTTTGAATATTTTAAATTTAGTTCTATGATAAATTTATGAAAAAAAATTCAAAACCTACATAATTTTTTTTATTTTTGTTTGATATCCTGATTTTATTAAATTTAGTGTATGTGCCCAGTTTGCTGGTTCAGATCCCAAATTAAACTACTTTTGTTTGATTGAGTTGACTAGTTGATTAAAAATTTTAGCTTGTGTATCTTTACAAGCATATGTTAGATTTCAAGTAATTTAAGTAAATAAACATTAAAGTTATTTGATTGCCATAGTATTTTGTGAGAGTAGTTTTAGTAATAGTGTGATGATAAATGAATTATGTTTAATGTAATTGAGCATAGAATTTTTGTGTCATTACTTCCTACCTTTATGAGCTTTGGCCCAATGTTTTTCAATTTGCCAGTTTCCGATCTGAGTGACAGTTAATGCTCCATCAGAACTGGCACTGATTATGTGTGTACCTCCTCCAGCAAATGCTACAGCATTAACAGTACCGTCATGATGCATCAAAACACGGCTTTCGGTTCGGGTTTTCATATCATGAATGATTATTTTATCATCTGCGCCGCCCGAAGCCAAATAGCGACCTACAGAAGAAACACTCCTCACAGAACTTGTATGAGCGTGAGTGGCAAAACTTTGAACCAGCAGCATTTCATCTCCCTGCAAATAAGGTGGATTTATTATTCATGTTTTGATATAGGGCCAACTATTGAGGGTAACAAAATATGTCACTAACCATTTTAAGGGGGTTAACTTTTTTTTTGTCTGGTGGCATTATTTATGTAGAAATAAATGCAAAATTTACTTCTTATACATTTTTATAAAATAATGCTCAGGACCAGATTCTTCGATCACGAGCATTATTAACTGATCTGTTCAATACCAATAAATATTTAATAATACTTGAGATCAGCTAAACTGGTCAAAAACAAGATTTTGAAAAAATCAATAAATACTAATATAAGAATATTTAAAAATAATAATGTATATGGCATTCCTTGGATGTTATGTGTGGTGACTTAGGAAAACGGCAGTGATATATACGGGAACATAAAAATGTTTTAGGTTAAAATAAATTGAAAAGACATACCGATTTTTCAATTTTATAACCTAGGAGAAACTCTTCATAGGTCCCGACAACAATTTCTATGCCGTCAGACATCGTGATTAATATTTATATGCTACGGTAATTAAAGTAAATTAGATATTTCGATTGATATGTGACATTTGTCAAAACCGAAACAATGTCACATGTGAATAATTTGTGGTCACATTACCCCGCGCAACCCGTGAAGTATAGTATGCTTGTCTATGGTCTGTGCGCACATGTTTAAAAAATATATTCATATTATAATCAATTTTTTATAAAGTCATAGCATAGATTATTTACTACAGCTATCCAAGCTATCATAGCTTTATTTCAGTTGATGAGAATTTTTGACATTAAAGGCACTTGATTTCGAGCTCATTTATTTTATCAATAATATAAGTTAATTATAATTGACAGTGTGCAGGTATTTTTTAAATTATACATATTTATTTGAAGGCAGTTAATGAAGAACGGATGCAAAAGCGCCGCAACAAAAAGCATAATATATTATTGTTTTAACTTAGAGTATGAAATATGATATTTATGCTTGTTCATATTATAATGCGGTGAAAAAGTAGCAATGCATTTTAGTTTTACAAAACTTATAAGATATATAGATGATAACTATTTCGGCTTTCCTTCACCAGCACTATGTTTCAACGTACATTTGCCTATGTATATATAGCTCCATCACCATACCATCATATTGTGTAAATAAATTCTATAATGCGGCACTTTGACATTATGGATTTTCGAAGTGTGAGTTAATCTGAGATTTTTTTTTGGAAGGAGTAAATGTAAATACTGTATGAAGACGATTTATTATAAAAATGCATTAACGGCAAAAGATTTATATTGGCTTATTTATAAAAATGGCGCGGTATTCTTTAAATCTGTTTATCTCAAGCTGTTCGAACGCCGTCAGCTTAGAGCCTTTATTAAAAAGTGTAAACACGCAGGCATTGAGTTCAAATGTATGTTACGCGTAAAGAAGTATAATTTTGAAGTACGAAGTGAAGCTCGGGAAAACACACATATCTGTGCGAGTGAACACCTGTAAGTTATTGAAAAAATTGAGAACTTTTTGCTTAAAATGTAATTTCATTTTGGTAAAAAGCAGTTCATGAACCATTCTGTTGTGAGTGTCAATGTCCCCTTAAATAATAAACATTTGGAACACTGGATATTGCACGTAAAACAAATGCCTATTTTCTACGTATATTTGTATTTACGTTAGTATAGTGCTTTTAAAAAAAATTGCATATCTTAGAAAAAGCACAACTTCGAAATCGTATAAAGAGATGATTACAGTATCTATGGCTAAGAAATTGTTCACTTATTTCAAAATATTTTATTCTATGCCTGTCTTTGCCTATCTTATTGTCTATAGTAAATATATTCTGTTTGAAGCTGTCAATTATATGTTTATAGTTTGAATATATTCAGATTTTAAATAAATAATTGTATTGTGAATATTAACACAGCAATGGAAAAAGATATCCAAAATGATTTAGAACTGTCGATTGCCAATAAACGTGTCCCTCAAAATGATGCATGTTCACCTCAGCCTAAAATGACCGATGAGACTGATAAAGTAAAACCATCCCCGCCGAAGCCTAAGGGGAAAAAAAGGAAAAGTAAAGTTCAGCGAGACGTCACTGCTCCTAGACAGCCGTTGACTGGTACGCAACCAAGTGTAATTTTGTTTTGTCTAGATATTGAAGACGAGTTAAAGCAAGCCTTAGGAACTTCAAAAGAAATAATATTTTCATTTATGTATGCTAGCTTATCAAAGAAGAAAACCATTAATTTTTAATTTTCCTTAGGTTACGTCCGTTACTTAAATGAGAGGCGTGATGCATTGAGAGCAGCTAATCCCAGGCTGGGATTCGCTGAGGTAACACGCCGCTTGGCAAGTGATTGGGGACAACTCCCCGCTCAAGAGAAGCAACAATATCTTGACGCGGCCGAACAGGATAGGGAAAGGTGCAAATACAAATTTTTAAATGCCTGAGTTTTCTCCCTTGTTCCTCTCTATGTACACACTTAATTTACATCAAGCTATTTGTTTTCTCAGTAAATTTACTAAATGGCACTTATATTAATGAAGCTTTATGGGAAATATAATAATGATTAGGAAAATGTAAAATTATCATTCAGGAAACCCACAATTTTCTTGCCAATTTCCTCTCACTCCTGGATTATCTATAGAACAGCTTTATTTTAGCTGCACAAAATAGTTCTTAATCAATGCATTTCCAATACAAAAAAAATAATTATTTAATTTTTTGTATTCTAGATAGTTACTTAATCTATAACAAATGGCATCAGCTTTAATAATTGTTTTACAAAGGTAAATCAAAAATCACTGGAAAATTCTGAAATCATAATAAATATTGAGTAAGTGTTTGGTTATAGTTACATTTGATATCTATAGGGGTTAGACTGTCAATGATGAAGTTATAAACTAGTCATTGAAATCTTAAACGTGAATAACTGAATTTTCACCATGGTATACCTTAACTTATTTCGTGCTAACGACACGCCTAGCGTGTCCATACGTATATCCACTATGTGCTCAGGACCCGCCTAGCGTGTTGATGCCTGTAACGTAATAAATAATTTTAAGACGTTTGTTATTAGCTGACAATATTCATGTCGGTTTTCATCGCCTTTGAATCATACTACGTGTAATGTTTTTTTGCATAGTAAAGCTGAGTCTACACATGCCGCTGTGAATATTTTTTTGTGATTTTCATTGAAATTTTAAGATTTTAAGATTTATTTTGTTGTTGATTTTAGCAATTGGAGTATATAAATAACCGGAATATTTCTCTAACGTTTTGTGAAAATTTCATCCCACAAAAATCATTTTATGTAGATTTTGACTATAGCAATTTTCAAGCTTGAGGTATTTAGTGAATTGTGAGCAAAAATAAGTGCTTTTTGAATAATATAGTGTATAAATTTGTGTGTATAGTATATATATGTACAATCATAAAAGTTTCATTTTGATTTTCGTCCAAAAATTCTTTGGATGGATTTTCTTTTTTCAATTTGTCAGCATTTGCACAATTTATGTTGATAGATACTTACAATTCAATACCACGCGTAAAACAACAAATTTTATTTTTAATCACATCAAAAAGTCGTAATAAAAAAAATTAAGAGTTGTGGCAAGCCTCAGTGTTGAAAAAATCCAAATGTTAAGCATAAATAATTTCCACAGATGACACAAAAGGTAATACCCACACAATAAATAAACATGTTTGAAATAGTATATACCTTGGACAATATATTCGATAAAAAAAGAGTGGATACCTCTTTCTGAGCCGAATACTCAATGATCAAAATCAAAATAACTTTAAATAAATGTATGTTGAAAACGATTAAATAAAAGCTATTTGAAAAACCAAAATGTACGGAATAGCGCAGAATATGCATAGGGTGGTTATATAAGATATTTTGGAAATAAACCATACAAATTTTTTCCGAAATTACGTGTTTTGAACAGTCAAATAATTTTCTCGTCATCGCTATTTTTATACCTGTTATATTTATTGAAGAATTCTGTGTGTAACAGATGTAGCACAGTATTTCAAAATAAATGAACAAAAGTGAAAGTATTTAAAAAAAAAATATTTCCATGTGTAAAAATGATGATGGGTGATAGTATCCATATTTATGCAAACTTTTATTTGATAAAATTAAAAACAAGCAAATTTACATTAAGTTTGACATAAGCCATATCCTAAAAGAAAATTATCATTTAATTTTTTTTTAAGTGATTATCTATTTGCCACTAGTAATTGTTGAAACTTGCCATGCCATGGATACCTTTTTGACACTGAACATATTGAAACACCAGTGCACTTTTAGCATGTGCAGTGTGGGTCTTTATATTAGCTCTCTGGCATCAAAAGGGTTATTAAATATAAAATTGTGGACATGGTACTGAACTTTGTTTTAATATTTGTATATAATGCTTTCCCAACAAGAAGTGATGGTTAACACATTACAATTGTTTTTTTTTTTTTTTTTTGTGTTTCACTATTATAGTTTTCATAATTTATATTATTATTTTTTAGGTATATAAGAGAGTGGTCAGCCTATAAAGAGACTGAAGCATACCGTGTCTTTAGACAGCAGCAGCTGGATCAGCGAAAGGAAAGCTTTGCAGCAGTCAATCAGACTGCTGCTGCTTCTAAAAAATCAAGAACGGGAAATAATTCAGCTACTCATCAAATTACTAATAATAAAATATCTACTGATGTTAATTCAGGTATGTATTTCTTCTAGTACTAAAATTAAAATAACATTAATTTCTTCTGTAGCAAAATATTATATCGGTAACTAAAATTAATAAAACAATGAAACTGCTTTTATTAACACTTTATGGTTGGCAAATGAAATATTTCGTTTTTTGCGGACTGTCGTTTGTTTGCGGAACCCGATAAAATTCGTTCTTGTATCCTGTCGGTCGTTTGCGGGACCCGTCTTCTCTCGGGCTTGTATTTCGGCGTGAAACAAAACGCCGCAATTATTTCCAAATCTTTGCTGGATTAGAAGGGTAGAAGTTTGAGGTAATAAACAAAAAAATCAACAGTCAGGTAAGTAAATTAGTTACGGCAATACGATAAAGACCTCTTTTTGACAAGTGGCAATAAAACTCATGAGTTATTATAAACCCAAGTGTTCCTATTCGGAGACGCATGTTTCTCGATTTACGTCATTCAGATTTCAAACTTCCAGTGGTTCTAAACTTGCAGGAATTGCAAGTATATATTATTATTTATTATATAATTATAAAGTAAGAATAAATATATTATTTTTTACATAAAATGTTTTAAAAATTTAATATTGATGAGATGTGGAGTGCCATTTACATAATTGAGAATAGGTTTTTATATTCAGCTTAGAAAAATAATGAAATTAAGATGTATATCAGAGTGTTTATAATTTATTTTTTAAGAACAAATGTCATATTATTTCTTTGAAAATTGCAATCAAAAATATTGTTTGGTTTAGAAATTGTGTCGATTTTAAGAAAGTAATATTTTTTTGCGCCAATTCGAAAAAACATCCGCTACAGGCTTGAGTATATTGCTCGATGGGCCCGACCACATAGTGTTAAAGTAAGTGGAAGTAGCATGGATTGAGTGTCTTCCTGTAGCACAATAATGCATATCCACACAAATTGCAAAATATATCTATAAGTCTTGATTTTTTTTATTAGATCAATCTTTCACCCTTACAATCTAGCAAAGAAGTAGAACTAATGATAATTACTTGCAGCGCTTTAATGTGTGACGAACCTGTGATGTTGTGTCCCGCAGTCAACTGACAGTCGGCGATAAACTGCATTTAACGCTTCCTAAAGACTATATTTTAACAATTAATAAAACTGTTTTAAAAATTACTTCATTCATTCACATTATGCTACCTTTTAGAATTACTTAACATATAAATACAGCAAAAATCACAATTTTATCCATATCCATAACTTAAAAATGCATTCTTACATCTATTTTTTTTACCCAGGACGAGATAATATACAAAGTGTTCAATTTATTTTTAGCTTCCAATCCATTAGAAAATTTGCCTCCTCCAACAACAGCAAATGGAGTTACTGCCGCCACTCCTCATTCAAATGAAAATCAACAATCTCATCCGCAGCCAACTCCGCAACATAGGCTGCATCCGCTTTCCGCAAATTCACTCATGACTCCCCCTGCTCACAAAACATCTCTAACTCCAGCGGTAAGCCATCTTTTTCCACCATTTTAAATATTTATACCGGGTAGCGTAAAAATTTTCTTCTCTACTATCTAAGCAAATTAATCAGGTTAATTTAAATACAAAGATAGAGATTTATATGAAAATAAGAAAAATGGTGAATAAGAGGATGGTTATTTTCTTGTGATTGTTTTTTACTTAAAATTTATTTTTCCTCATTTTTATCAGTTATTTGGATAATATATAAGGTTTTCACCATATCATGACGTTATAATAGATTGATTTACAACATATCGTTTTAGATTTTTACATCTACATATCCTGTTTATGTATTTTACAGTCGGTTGCTGGTGCACTTAGTGTCCAATTCATGGCTGGTATGCAGGATGGTGGTCGGGGCGTATCAGACCCCAATCAGAGAGAGACCGACATCCCTATCTTCACTGAAAAGTTTTTGCAGCACAATAAACTGAGAGAGACAGAACTTCGTCAATTACGTAAAGCAAATACAGATTATGAACAACAGGTAACTTAAGTTAGAATTCAAAGAGTGTCATTGCACAGCCGCAGAGACCGGTGCGAAATTTCAAACTAATTCTTGACTCTGACGGTGACAGCGATAAATTTAAAGAGATCGAAAAATTGATGTTTTCAATATTTAATCCTAACACAGTCCAAATTATTTTTAAAAATGTCAATTTAAAGTTTGACCTTTCTTTCATAAGTATGTATTTTTTTGCAAAATTTTGCAACCATGCCCCTGTACCAAATAAATTCAAAACACTGTTTAACTGTGTACACTTTACACCTTTGGTGCCTCAGGGATTGACTGTATGACATATCTCTTCGATGATTTCATGGATATCTTACCTGTACTAATTAATTTATTCATTGTTTTCATGCATAGCTTTATCATAAGTGCTAATAACCCAATATATATAAATTAATGAACAAAATAACTTTTTTTAGAATGCAATTCTTCAAAAACACATGGAAAATATGCGGGGGGCTGTAGAGAGAGCGCGTATGGAATCATCCGGGCAACGTAGTCGCACTTCCTTGATGCGGACACATCTTACTGCACTCGTTGAAAAATTAGCCAGAGGTCTCGCACATCTACCTATACCTGGTAATTCAATTATTCATTTGATATATTAGGTTGAAATGTAAATATATTTTTATGTGATTAGAATTATTGTGTAATCTGTGTCTAATTAATCTAATTGTGTTAATCAATCTTAATATATCAGCAGTATTTATGAAAAATATTTAGGAAATGACAAATCAGATGGACGATCAAATTTTTATCTTCCCTTTTAGGAGAATACAAATCTCATTAAAATGTTAGAAATTTTTCACTACTACATTTTGTTTTGGTATGTGTAAGATATATGTACTGTAACTTTCAAGATTATAGCAGAATTGATTTGCATGTTGTGTCATGTGGATTTGAAAAGCTGAACTAAGAGCTTATTGTCACATCTGATTTTTAAATCTACTTTAGCCACATATTACCTAAGAAAGGTTTTTCCATTGTAGATTGATAAGATGAAGAAAGTAAATCAAGATAAAGTGTCTAAGAACCCAGTCATTTGTTCAACACTGATTGCTTAAATTAAATGATTTATATAAAATCAATGGTCAAGGAAAATGGGTTTAGATTTTGCTATTATTTGTTTTTTTCTCAATTGACTTTAAAAGAAATTTCAATAATATATTTTTCTTTACTTTTCATGGTTATTGATTTGTATTTCAGGTGGTCCTACTGGTGCAACGAAACAAAATATTGAAATATATATGGAGTCATTGCGAGTTCTTGCTTCAGAAAACAAAAACCATCCCTCTGTCAAACAAGCAAGAGAATTTCTCAATAGAATGGATATGCCAGAATGAGAAGATTGTTTCCCTGGAAAATAATTTTATGCCTGAATATGAAAAATAGTCTTATTAGAAGTACTTTTTCCATGTAGTATAATTGTTTTTCTATTTGTGAAGATTTATTTTACATGTATAAAGAATATAAACCAATTGCTGCAAGCTAGAATGATTTATATTTGGGTTACTGTGAAATCCCAACTCTTTTGGATCTATGACTCAACAGTCAATGTCATTGACCCTGTTTATATATCTCACGAGTTTGAGTTTTATTGCGATAAGAATTTTTCAATTGATTTGTAGAATCTTGCTAAAAGGCAAGGTTTGTCTATGTTTGTGATGTCTAAAAATTCTCACCCACTCATTATATCCTAAGCAAAGGATGAAGAGCAATCACCGGAACTAATGTATCCCTATCGATTCTCTGTTTGATTAGTGATTCTGATTAGTGATTGATGTATTTTAATTTTCTAAAATGATTAGATTTATTCAAAATTTGATACAGATGCGATTGGATCTAGTATAAGATTTTATTCGTTCAAAGTATGTGCATTTTAATGTTTATTTTCAAATTGTATATTGAAATTTCATCAAGCACTCTCAGTTGGATTTTAAATTGGATCCAGTATTATTTTACGTTATTTTTTTTATTTTTTGGGTGTTGACTGTCACTTCTTGGTGTAAAGACATAATATTTTAAATAATCAAAATACATTTCTTAAACGATAATAGTCCTAATCATACATATATTTTGGAAATAGTATAAAAAATATGTTATTTAAAAAAAACGAAAGGTAATTTCCGGCTTTACTGAAAGTTTAACCCCTGTAGTCTCAGCCTATTCTGCCTGGTATGCTCGAAAAGTCCCAAGCACTTATTGCCAAAATAACAATAGTTTTTATTTATTTTTAATCTCGCCAAATTTGCATTTAGAAACTCAATGTTCTGTGGTGATCTTTCTATGCTGTGGAAAATAATAAGTTATCTTTATATATTGGTTAACTCTTTCTATGCTAATATCGCAGGATCTGCAACGGCAAGCTGTGTCCCATGTGCGAGCAATCTTTTGCATATAGGACTGATTTTGGTTTGGTAATTTGCCCTGCTACTGCCACCTCCATACACTTGTCAAAAGTATTAGGCTTAAATGTTTAAAACATTGATTTTTCGATCCTTTTAAATTTATCGTGATCTCTGCCAGAGTCACAAATCAGTTTTATACTTCGCGCCAATCTCGAGGCTTCGCAATGACAAAACTAACATGAAAAAATGAAAAATTCTCTAAAAAAAATACGTAAACATTGTTTACACAAATTTATAAAACTTTTTTAGTTCAAAAAAAAAAAAATGGTATGAAGATTCATATCATTATTCATTATCTTCATTTAAAATCAGTATATAGAGATGGGTTGCAACCTTTTAACATAAGGGTAATAATTAAATGGTAAAGATTGATTCTTAAAATATTTTCATTATTTTTAAAAATCTTGAAATATTTCCTAGTCGTTACGGAAAAATCTTGTATAATTAAATATTACAGATTACTATTAAAAGATACGTCTACTTGATTATTTTTGATCGATCGGCTTTGATCTGGATCATAGAGCGTTTATCGACTTTTTTGGGAAGCACTATAGGCACACCACTTGTAAACTGTAAGTAAATAACCCCTGGATGTTCAATATGCAGTAAATGCATTATTTTTAACCATTTAAATGCCAAGCCAATTCCATGGTGTTTTTGCTTTACGCCACCATTTTCAATCATCGATTTTTCCATGAAAATGCCACCTAACATACATGGAAAATCATTTTATACTCAAGTTATTATTGATTTTCATAGAAAAGTGATTTTATATTCACTATCTAGTTTAAAAATAGCACAAAATGCTTCCAGGTTTGCTACAAATAAAATATATAGGAAAACACAATTTATAATTTTCTCCCAGCAGGAGCAATCGGTGGAACTGCTTTTTATTTCTTATTTTATGTATAATAATATTCAAAATACTCTTTTATTATTAGGTGTAGTAAAAAGTCCTGACGTTTTTTTTAAATGAAACTCAGTGTTTTTTTTTAATATTTATTGTTATTTTTATTTATAAAAAGTAATCTCCCTGTCTATCTATAACCTTCTGCTACCTATTAGACAAGTCTAAAATCCATTTAGTAAAAAACTCTACTGATTTGGAATTAAAATAGTCGGAAATAGCGTTTTTCACATCATTTTTTGTTTGAAATTTTTTATCCCTAAAAGTTTTTTTATATTAAACGGAATAAATGGTAATCCGATTGTGCTAGATCTGGTAAATAAGGTGGATGCAATAAAGTTTTCCCACCCAACTCCTGGATTTTTTCCCAGGTCATATTCGCCATATGCGGTCGCGCGTTTTCATTTTGCAGTTTATCGTTGCTTCCATTCATCCTGCCCAGCCTCTTTCTTGTCAAAGCTGCACTTAATTTGTTTAATTGGTCACAGTATACTTGTGCCGTCATAGTTTCACCATATTTTAACACTTCATAATGAATTATTCCTTTGAAATCCCTCCAAACACAAAGTATGAGTTTTTTTGGGTGCAAACCAGTTCGAGGGGTCGGAATTGGTTGTTGTGGACGATTTAGATATTGTTTTTTCTTCGATATATTCGTATATAACACCCATTTTTAATCTCCGATAATCAGGTTTAGAATAAATGGTCGTACAGTGTGTTTTTTTTGCAGCAATTGGTATGCGCTTAGTCGCTGCGCCTTGTTCCGATCGCTTAACGAGTGTGGCGCCCAAATTCCTACTTTTCGAATTTTTCCCAACCTTTTCAGGTACTTTTGTTTTTTGGACCATTTAGAACCGACTATATTGGACAATTCCTTTTTTGTAAGCATAGGATTTTTTTCGATTTCAGCTTTCAGGGCGACTTCATCCACTGTATGAGGTCGTCCACTTCGAGGGTAATTTTCAATGCTTAAATTGCCAAATTTAAATTTTGTAAACCATCATCTTTGTATATGTTTATTTATGCTTAAAATATCTGACATTAAAATTTGTGTCAAATTACAGTGATCATGTTTTGAAGCAATTGAGGCGTTTAATTGTAATAATAAAAAAAAAACTAACTGGTACAGTATTGAGTTTGCTCTATATTATTATATTATATATATAATGCAATAAAAATTTTGTGGGTTTCACAAGTAGAGCAGATTAATCAACGGCGGCGTGGCCTTGTCCGATCATCATCGCCCTCGTAATTTGTAAGGCCAGAGTTCGGTCGGAGCAATATCGCCTGCCCGAATCTATCGACCTGGCGTGATGGTGTGCAAGCCAATTGGATGCATCGCTCTCACGTGTCTGCGCGATAATAGGGGCGAGCAATGACAGCTTTGACTGCATATCCCTCGTCATTTAATCAAAACACCACGGTAAATAAGAACACACTAGATGTAATGAAATCAATGTGCTGTACATATTTCACAATTTTCAACAGGTGCGTTTACCCTTTCATAGAAATATTTTCTATTGATATGTTGTTAATCATACAACGAACCATTTATTTGAAAAAAGAACTTCCATCTTATTTCACGCCGCTCCTCAGACCATTTCGAGGGGATAATGCATTTCCGTAATAAATCATCTCCAATATTTAGGTTTTTGAAATTGTCGCCTCCTTAGTTTCATTTGAATTTAATTTTTAGTTTTGTTGCTAGCAGGAAATAAGCTAGATGAAGAAGCTGGCTGAGAAAGAACTTGAGATGTCACACAACACGAAAAAAAATATTATGACATCTTATTTAACCAAAGGCCCGAAGCCGACCGATTTTAAGACACGCGTTTCAAAAAAACGTCAGGACTTTTTACTACACCTAATATAATAAATTTTAAAACACGGCACATCACAAAACAGTATATAACATTGTTTACAAAAGTACATTGTCTCCTTTCTTGTTTTTACTTATTCTTTTTGGTGTTTGCTGTTTGTTTACGATAATAAGATGCCAGTCCTAGTAACATCTGCTAACTTAACTTCAAATAAAATGAAAACGGTTCATCATATGGATATTCTAACAATCACACTGCCTTAAAAAGGTGTCTATGCATTAGATTGCATTTAAAAATATTACATTCATTCATAAATAAACTCGTATTTGCGTTTGTATGCCTGCACGCCATGACGTCTGAACAGTTAAATCTTGATCATGATCCTCATGGGATTTTTCGCACACACCAGATGGGCCAATCATTGACAACGTGGGACTAAAAGAGTAAAAATTTATTGATTTATCATTATTCTACTCTGTATTTTATTTTACTAAACTTTTAATGATGAAAATTGTATTATTATCATTGTAAAAAACTATGACCCTCATATATTTTACTACTAATAAATATTCTTTTGGATCCATTGTTTGAATCATTTCTATTTTCACTGAATAAATATGCCTTTTTAAGATTATTGTGTATTTGAGAGAAAGTATTTGTTTTCTAATTATTCATTGCTGCTGGAAATATGAATTTCTTGAAGCAGTAGACTTGCCAGTGGCATTGCATCATGGGATCATTCGGTCTGACATTTCTACAAGATTCCTATGAAAATTTTGTATTTCAATATTTATAAAACCATTGGAAGTGCCACTAGGGACTTTAATCCAAGGAATCATCTTTAATCGGCCAATCTATTAATATCTGGATTGATGTATACTGTTAAATATTTAAAATTGAAAACTTCCGTAAACTTCCGATTGCCGTTTTGGCAAATATGAATGAAGACTTGGCTTATTTATTATAGAAAATTGTGTGATAAATTATTGTGTTTTAATTGTAACAAAATTTTATCAAAGGCAATCATCGATTATTGTGATGATTAGAATTTTAAGTCAAAATTGTGCCATCACAACTGAATATTTAATTTTCATGAAAAAAGCATGATGAAGCCTATTACTGTTTAAATGGTTTTAAAAGTTGATAAACAAAATAATTTTAGGCAACATAATAATCACATTTGAATCTACTAAAAGTCACAGTAAGGTGGGATACATGCATGGTCTGGAATAATCACTGGAACTTGCTTTTTTAAAGATGAATGGAAAATGTTACTATAACATGATAGATAACTTTTTGACGCCAGAATTGAATGCTTTAGATTAGTGATCCGCGACCGGTGTGCCGCCAAACGATGCTTGGTGTGCCGCGGTGCATTTTGTATTATATGTATACATATAATTTCATATGCGCACAATTTGCACTATAAAATTTATATTAAAAATATAGCACGTAAAAAAGTACAGAAAAATGAGTTATAACAAATGAAAAGATGATGGTGTGCCCTGGAAGACAAAAAGTTTCAGAGCACTGCTTTAGGTTTGATTAATAAGTATATGATTTACACATGAAGATTATCTTCAACCGCCAATGTTGTAAAAAAGTTCCTGTAAGATGTTACCACAATAAATTATTTGATTGTTATAAATGCTTATGCAATCGGCTTTTATGGTCGCCGGATTTAACAGCCCTGGATTTCTTTTTCTGTGTATATATAAAGAGCAAGGGCGACCACAAACCAAACCAGATTTTGTAAGCTTGACATTAAACCATTTTGTTCATTTTATATTAAGTCATACAAAAGTAAAATAGTAACTTTTCCGGTAAACACCCTGTTACAATCAGAAGGATAAATTATATTTCATTCACAACAAGCGAAAAGATGTGTGCATATAAACGTTTTACAAAATCAGCATCACTAATTTATAAACATTTTTAATTTCTATAAATATTAAGTATCTGAATTTTCCCTTTGGCATTTTCTAAAATTTCGGTAAACTGATGCACTCAAACAATGAACATTTTTTTGTTAGATGAATTACAAAAAGGAAACCAGGAGCTAAATTGTTATCTTCGTAAGTATTAATAATGATTTGACAATAATTTGTGCTATACTGACTAGGAAAAATAAATTTATAATTATAAACATCAGAAAATCCCAAAAACAAAAATTATATATGTTTTACTAATTGGGAAATTAAATAAACAATCATTAATTTAAATGAAGTAATAATAGTCATGAATTGAATTAGTTCTAGTTTTGTGTTTTTTGTCTTCAATATGTTTTTTTATTAACATTTTCGAAGTAGCTTTATTGTAATACTAATCATAAAATAAATAATACAATAAGAATTCAAATACAACCTCTGAATCCATATAAAAATTGTGCGATATAATGTTTTTATTACATTAGTAAGTAAATGTATAATTTAGTTTTTCAAATGTTGCAGCTACCAGTTGTGTTAACTTTATTTAGTAGGTTGTTATTTTTTATGATTAAATTTTAGAGAGTTTAAGATATTTATTATTTTTACTACGTACCGTTTTTGTTATTAAAAAAAATAAGAAGTTTGTTTCACAGACCCATTGAAATTCATCGAAAAAGTATAAGTAAATAATTCGACTGTGATCTACTCAAAAATTTACACAAATCTACTTTGATATAATACAGGAAATCTATTTTAGGGTCATTTATAAAGAATTCCGTATGAAATCAATAAACATCTTCAATGTTTATGGTTAATCTAAAACTTGCGTTCTATTTACGTTCAACTGCGAGATCTTGACCAATAGAAATTATAGTGCCAGACGTCAGCCAATAGAAATAGAGTAGTTTTCTTGTTTGGGTTTA